>JXCR01146508.1:118287-191159 GCA_002079205.1 Phalaenopsis hybrid cultivar
AAACCTGTGTTGAGTCCGGGCTCGCATCCCGCTAAAGGAGAAAAATGCATCGATTTCCGTGCAAACTGTGTGCGCGCGTAACCCCGACAATATGGGTGTCTTTTCTAGCTAAAATCGACGTTTCGGACGCGTCGGCGCGGTCCGTTTCATCATCCGGGGTCGTTCGGACGAGTTTGCCGGCGGGCGAGTCAATTTAAGCCAAAATCGTGTGTAGGGTGCAGTGAGTGCGTGAAATGCGGCGTTCGCAAGTAATCGAGTCACAAAGGGTTCACCTAAGGCTGTTAATCCTATAGGAACTCAATTTCGGGCCCTCTACATGTTGGTCCTGAGCCCTTGCAACTAAAAGTTGAGTGCTGAGAACCACTCATGCGAGTTCTTCACAAAAATGAGTCAAGAAGTGGCTTGAAGTTCTACGGGAGGTGGGCTTCATTGCTAGTCCGCTAGGATGGTCAACAAGAAACTCCTAAGGCTAGATCTTAGGTTCTAAGAGTAGGAGACTAAGACCTCACTAAAAATGAGGTCAACACACTGTTAGTCTTATTAGTCAATTTTTACATTCACCATATTAAAATTTTGGAAGCTATATATTGGATTCTTCGATGCTTGAAAGATTTTCCATGCAAATGTTTATTTTTTTTTAAAGATAAGCATCAAACCATAAGTGATATACTAATGTAGATTTGGTTGGATTTATCAGTGAATTATAGATCCATGTTAGGATATTATACATATGTTTGGGAAAATTTCCTACATAGAGAAACAAAAAGCAGAATGTAGAAACAAAGTTGAACCAGAGTACCGAGCTATGGCCACTGGACTGTGTGAGATGCTATAGGTGGAAAGAATTTTCTGGGAACTGAAAATAATAATAACTATACACATGATATTTTATTGTGGCGATAATGCATCTATTAGCATTGCACAAAATTCACTACAACATTATCTAGCAATGCATGTTAAGATTGATATTCTCTTCATATAGGAGATTGTGTGGTTATTTGCATGCCTTTTGTTCCATATATTTGATATTCTTGCCAAAAATTATTTAAGCCTTATTTTGAACTCTTTGTGAACAAGTTGGGCATGATTGATATATATATATATATATATATATATATATATATATATATATGCATAAATTGAAAAATGAAAAAAACACTAAATTTAGATATTTTCGGACGATGAAATCGAACTCGTCAGATAACACGGGGTCAACTAATACGTCATCAACAGATTTTGATCATCCATCACGAATCTCGAGGCATGACACGAATCTCGAGGCAACATTTTGAGCAAGAAACATTCAATCTTCAATTAAGAGTCATTCATAGCTCAAATTTTAATAAACTTATAGTCAAACTGACCGACTTGATGAGACGAACGCGATGATATAAAAACTAATCCAATCCAAGTTCGATCAAACCCAAATGAAATCATTAAACCACTATTGGAGGATTTCTGAACATATTTGAATGGTCAAATAGATGTTGAATCTAGCGAGTTCACAGTTGAATCGAGCGTCTCGACAAGACAAATGCAACGAACCCAAGATTGCTCAATTCCGACATCGTTAAGGCATCAAATGTCTATCAAATGTTATCTAATCGAGAGAAGCTCTCTGAATCATCCGATAAAAATAGTTCATATTCATGCATTAATTGAACTCAGAACACGATAAATAGAGTTTCACCCCTCACATGAAGAAGGAGGTTGTTGAGAGAATTTGAGGCTTTGAGAAGAAGCTCAAATCTAACATCATCTCTGTCATCGTCATTTGTTGTCGGCCGCCGTCGACCACCACCGACCGTCGGCGACCGTCACCGACCTCGGTCAACCTTCGTAGAACACCGCCGATCACCATTGACATCCGTCGACTACCGTCGATCATCATTCACTGTCGTCGACCACTGCTGATACCCGCCGACCATTGTCGACCATTACAAACCATTGTAAATCACCACCAACTAGACGTTGATAGTTGACACTATAATCTGAAAAATATAGTTGCTCTTTTCCGTCTATGGGACAAGAGATTTCTGTAATCATAAATCAATAGTAAAATTTCACAATTTGGTCAGTCACTATGATTTTTCCTTTTTCGGGTCTTCCACGTTAAAAAATATGGAGTTGTCAACGCTTGTTCCTATTTCATCCGTGTCTGTGTTTAATTCTCGTATAACACTAAGATGATAATTTGTTAATCTACCGTCACAAATTTTCCGGTACTTATTAAAATCAAATAAGATTTTTTGAGTTGAGTCAAAGTGCTTATGAGTCATNTTGATACCCGCCGACTATTGTCGACCATTACAAATTGTTGTAAATCACCACCAACTAGACGTTGATAGTTGACACTATAATCTGAAAAAATATAGTTGCTTTTTTCCATTTATGGGACAAGAGATTTCTGTAATCATAAATCAATAGTAAAATTTCACAATTTGGTCAGTTCCTATGATTTTTCCTTTTTCGGGTCTTCCACGTTAAAAAATATGGAGTCGTCACCGCTTGTTTTTATTTCATCTGTGTCTGTGTTGAATTCTCGTATAACGCTAAGATGATAATTTGTTAATCTACTGTCACAAATTTTCCGGTACTTATTAAAATCAAATAAGATTTTTTGAGTTGAGTCAAAGTGCTTATGAGTCATGAGTTATTTGCACAAAAATATTCATTTGGTTATCTGAGAACTTTTAAGATCCTATATTTAAAAGATAAATCTAATAACAATAATGTTTTCTCTCATTCCCGTTATGAGTCGCTCCAACGTTCTGTACTCTTTCAGTTCTAGGGTCTGCAAGAATTTTACTAGCTACCAACCTGCTGTCCAGANGTCCTATATTTAAAAGATAAATCTAACAACAATAATGTTTTCTCTCATTCCCGTTATGAGTAGCTCCAACGTTCTGTACTCTTTCAGTTCTAGGGTCTGCAAGAATTTTACTAGCTACCAACCTGCTGTCCAGACGTTTCCCTTGGCTAAATCGCGGCGGTTTCTCCGCCTTATCCGATCGGAGGAACAGTGAAGGGAGAACTAACGGAGCGTCTAAGCTAAGGTCGCTCTTCTTGTATTAATGGTGAGCTGGATCCCTCATTTTTATGTCTGTCTTTTTTCGTTTGTACATTCAGTAATCTGTCTTTTTTTTTTTTGCTTTGTGAGGCGAATTATATATTGCGCAGCTAGATATGATTTTTTTGTTTAAATTTGTTTGTTCGTTTTGTTTTTGTTTTTTTTTTCTGGTTCCGACTTTGCTAGGTCTTAGTTTCGGATTAGAACTTCCATCTTGGGACTGAAGTTTTTTGGTTAATCATTGAAATTGTTATAGTTGGATGGACTTAATGATTTATCCGTGTTTTGGCTTTCTACATGAATTATTATCTCAGATTTATTCAAGGAAGTGACAAATTACAGTACGTTTACTTAAGAATTCACGGTAACAATCATCTTCAAGTACAATCTCCATTCTGATACTTAAAAACGTCTCCCAAACATGACACATTTACATTTCTTGATTTTAGTAATGAATCTTAATGCTATTTATTTAGAAATTATGGCCGATTAAACACAATTTTTGCGAAAGTACATGAACTCGAAGCACCTATTGAAAGATGAAAGGTATACTATTATTGGTTTGGTAAAATGGACACCCAAACATGCTTGAATTAGATCCAATGACCTCTACGCAAAATTATTGGTCAAAGTAAGTTTATGCCAGCTTAAATCAAGCTAGAATCAGAGTCAATAAGTTTACTAAAAAATGAAACCTAACTTGAGTCAGATTTAAGTCATGCCGAATTTTAATAAGATTGAGCTAGAAGGAATGTTGCTGGATACCAAAATGTCTGTGGGCTTGTACAATCTCGGCAAGGCCTGTAAAGGAAACAAACAGGGAAAGAATGCACACTCATTTGATAAAAAAACTGGAGAGAGAGATGGAGAAAGAGAGAGAGAGAGACAGAGAGGTCCTCTTAATTGTTAGAGATCATCTCTATTTATAGGGATTGAGATGGTCTCTCTCCCTTGTCAGTTTACAAAAAAAAAAAAAATAAAATAAAATAAAAATACAATACAATATGATGTCTGTTGATGCATCCTAACGAAGTGATGTGGAAAATTGATTAGCCCTCAATTGAATGTGANTAAAAATAAAAAAATAAATAAAAATACAGTACAATATGATGTCTGTTGATGCATCCTAACGAAGTGATGTGGAAAATTGATTAGCCCTCAATTGAATGTGANGTCAATGTACTTGCCCCAACACATGTCTAAACCCTATGGTGCCATTTTTACTGCCCNTATTGGGGCTGTATTAGGATAAATGCACGATAAAGATTTTTAAGGTTATATATTATGCTAGCAAGACTCTAACTGAGGCTCAAATTAATTATACTACTACAGAAAGAGNATGCAAGTCCAAAACTACAATACCCGAACACACAAACCTGCAAGCAGAATCAAATTTCAATCCAACCACCACCATTAATGGATCGATGGTCTGGTGTGAAACCAAAGGAATCAGGTGGAATGTTACCCTAGAAGAGAAGGGAATGTCAGAACACATAGGTTGAGCCCTCAAAGGGCACATCTCATCAAGCTGAGGGACATATCTCGACATCGTTGATGCCTATGGAGCAAGGCTTAAGTACTTGTTGGAAGACGAAGGGTAGACGGTTGCCCTAATGGCGAAGATCTTGAGCCTTTCAATGAGATCTCGTTCCCTAAATCCACATCATCAGAAAGGTTGTATATCCAATCCGCGTTCATTTGTATGGTTTGATTGGCCCTTTATAACCATTTGTCACTTCTTTGACATTATAACTTCCAAGCTATGACCTTGAATTGTTTTATTTATATATATATCTATATATAAACTAAATAGGTTCAAATTAAACTAAGCCTTTTGTAAGTATTATCTAAATATGAATTTACATTCAAATAGAATTTGTTCAAACTAGTTTAAAATTTAAATAAATTCTTATCATATGATTAAATGAAATTTGGTACAATGATCCAAATTCCAGTCTTGATCCCCCTCACAGGATGCTTTATCAATGATTTTATTGCGCTTATACATTCCCATAAACTTTCTTTTCGATCTCAATAGTGTGATTGGATAATCACCATCATTAGTAATTTTCAATGAGAAATCAAATCATTAAAACTACAACAAATATGATTTTTTTGATCTTTACACGATACTATTCTAAACTCATGATCATAGATTATCTGATTGATATCCTATTATAACTAATCCTCATATTAGGGTTCTTGACGTAGGAGGATTTCACTTCTATGAAATAAAGGCTTTTTATGAGGGCAGTTGCAGCTGTCTCTAGAAATAACGATAAAGCTATTGTGAGAAAGTTGTTTTATGTATTAGATATTTTTTCTTTGGAAAAGGCATGCAACCTGTTTAAAGTTACCACAATCTGGCATGCATGATTGTAAAAATATCGTTCTCAACACTTAAAATTTTAAAATTCAACAAGAATTTATAACATATGATGCACTGATACAAATTTTGAAAATACGTACACGACATAACATGGACACGAGATATGTCTATTATTGAATATATATGACCCTAACATGTATTGGTTACAACATTATAATACTACATTTTTTTTTTGTTAGATGTACGCAAATAAAATAAATATTAATTGAATTCATATAATAATAAATTTAGTTCAATTATTTATATAATAAAAATATTTATTTATTTATTTATTAAATGTCTTAATTCAATTAAATAAGTAGTTATATGATATTATAGATAGTTTGGCTGAAGTTAATAAAAACTAAACATTATAAAAATAATAATAAGATGATAAATTAAAATAAGGCAAATAAAATTAATGCTAAGTAGCTATTAAGCTACATTTAAACAATATGTTTGAAAATAAATAGAAGAGATTGCCGAAACTATTCTTTATTCATGATTAGTGAGTTGGATACATTATTCTTTAATTTTTTTTATCAAACACGAAGATAGCATGACGTATATGTCTTGAGCAAGAACACATCTCTTGCAAGCATTTGACACACTTCATTATTTCAAAGTGTCGATATAGTCATTACAAAGTGTTTGTCTGTAGCCAAACAACATTTTGATAACTATTTAGTTGATAAAGCGCTAAAAAAGGATCCCTAAATGAACCCTTAAAAGTTCATATAAGGGAAAGATGAATGCTTGGATTTCCCAACGTATCATTTGGATTTGTTTGGTGATAGGTTTCTCTTGCCAATATGGAATATCTCTTTTGGCTAAACTCTAATGGTGCTAGTCACTCCAAGAGAATATTTAGTTCTAATAGTGCTTCTAACTCCAAGAGTACTTCATTTAGTGCATACAGGATTTCATAAGAGCCATCATAAAACATGAAAGGTTCACGAGGATTTAAATTCCGCACATTTATTACCTATACATCTTCTATAGGTAGGCAATTCAACCTAGTGAGCATATATCCATTCTTCTTGAAAACTCTAAGTGGCCTATACTTATTGGCTGTAATTTCTTTCCTTATCCTTTTTCTTTTATATAATAATTGCTTAAATGTAAAAAGTCAAGATCTCCTATTCCAAAGTCGGCTTTGGCATGATGTGATCATGCTTTTCTTTGAATTTATGTTTGCAGTCTTCTACAGCTGCTTCCTCCCAATGTTCAAATTTTGCAAATGCCCGCTAGGATCTCTGACTTATTTTCTAGTCAACTTCAGTTGTATCATCAATAATTGAAATGGAGAAACAAACTTTAAATGTTGTCTTCATTATGGAGGAGCACACAACTCTATTAAAAATGAACTGAGTTTATTCCATTTGGTTGTCTATGAATTAAGGTGGTTATTTCTCTATATTTTGATATTAATGGCATGAAGTCCTTGAACCAACTTAGGAATCAAGCATTTCCAATAGACATAATGAAAGTTGGTACTTTGTAGTATGTTTGGCCACTTGCTCGCTGTGATTGATTTTTTGCAATAAATGAGAACTACTATTTTAAAAAATCAGTCCACAATCACATAAAGGTAGTCATGATGTCTCTTTATTTCTGGAAAACCCTCAAAAAATTTGTAAAGATGCTTTCCCATAGATGTTTAATATGTGCAGTGGCATGTACAATCCTGAGTTCCGATTTGCTAGTTTGGGGGTACTGTAAAGTAGGCACCTTTTGATATATTACTCACATCTTGCTAACAATTTGGCCGATAAATTTATTGTGCTGGGTTTCCACAATATCTTCTTCACTCTAGTCATTTTTGTTGTGCAGGCCTCCCTCATCCATTCNCTTCCGATTTGCTAGTTTGGAGGTGCTGTAAAGTAGGCACCTTTTGATATATTTACTCACATCTTGCTAACAATTTGGCCGATAAATATATTGTGCTGGGTTTCCACAATATCTTCTTCACTCTAGTCATTTTTGTTGTGCAGGCCTCCCTCATCCATTCNAATAAATATATTGTGCTGGGTTTCCACAATATCTTCTTCACTCTAGTTATTTTTGTTGTGCAGGCCTCCCTCATCCATTCGAATATACCTACATAATCTAGCATGATCTTATTTTAGAGCACGCACCGAAGGAGTTAAATTATCCGAGTTCTCCAATATCTATTTGAAAAAATGATTTTTTTTTGGTTTCTTCCTAAAGATCTTTTTTGTATTCTAGGTTCAACCTATGGTCCTACGTAATATTTCTTAAAGAAGAAAGTCTTAGAGGCATGTTGGCATTTCATTGGTAAAAATTTCTTTGACTTAATCACTGGGTTGAATTGCTTAAGATAATTCATCGATTTCATATGATGTGGCTACTTCAACTTAGTCTGAGTATGTAAATATTTAAGTGATCTATTTTCTGTTTGAGCTTTAGTTTCATTTCACGAAAAGGTGAGCATGCTAATTTTTCATTACTTGATNTCATTTCATTGGTAAAAATTTCTTTGACTTAATCACTAGGTTGAATTGCTTAAGATAATTCATCGATTTCATATGATGTGGCTACTTCAACTTAGTCCGAGTATGTAATATTTAATTGATCTATTTTCTGTTTGAGCTTTAGTTTCATTTCACGAAAAGGTGAGCATGCTAATTTTTCATTACTTGATTTAGCTTCACGATTTATTGAATCATGTCGTGTGTATGCATGGGGTAGTTTAACTTCTTTTTATAAAAGTTTTTAAATTTTATAAATTCAAAGCCTTACAATCCAAACAACGATGAATGTAATTGATATGAAAATCAAATACTTTGGAGGCTACTTTACAATAAGCAAATATATGTAATGTATATAAACTAACATTAAGAGTTTTCAATGACAACCACATCCTTAATGATGCTGCACTCAAGAATATGCATATCTGTAATCAAATAAAACCTTTGAGTTTTGCACTATTCAAGTGAACACAACGTGTAGGTAAATTAATTAAGCAAGTGGATGAGTCAATTACTATTAAGCTCAATATGAATTGATTACACAATTATACAAGCTAAGCAATGCAAACCACAAAATATCTAAGTTAAACAAGCATGCACATCCAAACAAGAAGATAATTGTGAATTGGGTGTGCATCAGACATGATTGACTTCTTTTGAAGCCATGCTAATTCAAATCCTCATACTTAAAACACAACAACAACAACAACAACAACAACAACAACAACAACAACAACAAAGCCTTAATCCCACTACGTGGGGTCGGCTACATGAATCCTTTTTCTCCATTGCGTCCTATTTAGTGTCATATTTTCATTTAGTTCTAGTAAATTAANTTAATATGACCAAACCTCATACTTGAAACGCTAATGAAAATAATTAGCATAACTATTAAATAAACAAAAGTGTATTATTATTGGAAGCAAGGTAGTCATATCATTTATAGAGCTCAATTTTAATGATGTTATTCTAAAAACATTAGAATAGGCACATATGCAATCAAATGATATAATTTTACTAGTGTGACACCACACTAGCAAAACTTAAGGTGTAGGAGAATTAAAAGTGCAAGTTGGTTAGTTTATTACTATTAAGCTCAATATGAATTGGTTGCCCAACCATACATTCTAAGCCGATTAAATTAGTGAACATCTAAGTTACACATGTAAAAATCCAAACAATAAGATAATTGTGAAATATTTAATTTATGCAATGCAAGAATAATAATTTTGTAGGCAAAATATAAATAATCTAACATGCACTATTGATTAATGAATAATTGCAGTGTTCATCTTGTTGCCATATTAATTTTTTCATATATGTTTATTATTAATTAAAAAACTATAGTATTGATTATTGTAATATATCCTTATTATGAATGATATTCTTCTTTATTGTACTTTCCTTATTTCTCTTCATTTTAATCTCTATATAGGTCTATTTATATTAACATTTGGATCATTCAAATGAATATATATATATATATATATATTAAAAATAATTTCTATTATATTTTATTACTACCTCTTTTAAGTCTTTGTCATTGTTTTTGCTTGAAGATCCTATGGAGGATCCATTATGTTGTGGGGATCATGTGAGGATTTAATCACGTGTGATTTTTTTGATTGTAACTAGTGTTTTGCTATTTGCCAACTCTTGCTTCATTTGCTTGCATAGGCCTTTTTTGCTTGCCTCTGACACACCTTGTTTCACTCACTCGCCATGCTTGCTTGCGATCTTGCTTTTCCTTGTGATTTATCGATTCATGCCTTGTTAGCTTCTTTCCACTTTGCTTTGTCACTCTAAGCTTGTTCCTTTTGCTTCTCTTGCTAACTTGGATATTTGCTTCATCTCCTTGATCACCGATCTAGAAGAACTCATGATTATCTTGTGAGGAATTTGTGAAGATCCTGTAAGGAACCTGTGATGGTCCCATGAAAATTTCTTGTGGATTCTGTGAAGTTCTGCTGAGGATCCTATAAAGGACACGACGATTCCATCACTTTTAGTCTTTAAAAAGGTTGGTCCAACATTAATCTCTCGGTTATTCTATTCAATAACTTACATTTCCTCCATTGTAATAGTTTTTTATAAAGGAATTTTGATAGCCTCGTCCTCCATGATAGTAATTTTCAATATTGTAATTTTATATAGCCTCGTATGTAAAACCGAGAACCTCCATTGATGAAGATTGTTGATTAAGGTGTGGAAGCTTGGGAAAGATTAACATATGAGACAAATTCTATGAAAAATGATTGGTGCACTAACTCACTTTTTTATCTCAAGGCAATTGATATTTCTAGTTCTTCATTATTGATGGAAGTTTCAATTAGGTTTTTACTTTGAGGATTATTTGAAGAACACAAACATGGGTTAAAATTTTTTTCTTTGCTCACGACGAATAACATGCAAATTTTTGTGGGAATGGTTGAGGCACTTCTAATTTCAAGATAAAAGTTGAATGGTGTGTTTGGGGTGACAACTGCTTTTTGAAGTATTTTTTTTAAGGAGCTTCACAGGTGTTGTCAGAAAGCTGCTGCTGGAATAGTTGGAAACCGTTTAGGTAATCTGCTATGTTGCAGCTATTTCTGATGAAAAAATACTATTTTGCCATTATATATATGTAATTTATCCGAATAAATTTTGTTTTAAAAGAATTGCAACAAAATAATAAAAACAAGATTAACAATACAAAAAACTCATAAGGAGTCTAAATATCTCCAATACATCAATTTTGACCAGTCGTTTCATGCATTAAACAACAATAATAAGAACCTCAAAAATAACAAATAACATTATATGATGTTCTCCTTCAAGTCTAAATGATCAAGTCTTCGAATTAATTCATTGTCCACAACATCTCTATTCACTTGATCACTATTTGAAGATCTGTATCATCAACCCTACTAAAATACCTACAAATTTCACATGTCCTATTTTTGGAATAATAATAAAATCTCCTCATAACCATCATCTTTTCTTGATATTTACTCAGAATACGACATGCTACAATGACAATACATAGCTCTTAGAGTAATTGATCTTGAATTTATTTTTCATGTGATTATTACACATTATGTTTTTGTTTGGCAAAATAAACTAGATTTGTAATAGAACAATTAAAAATATTTGGGTTCATAATAAAAAAATATAGAAAGTAACCCGTGCATCCCCCCCTCAGATTTGTTAAAGTCATTTGTACCAAAGTTCATCAATAATTGTCTGACCCAATATTCAAATGCTTCCACAGGTATACATATTGGATTTTTATCTAAGACCCTGAAATCAATATTGTCTCAAGATGGATGTCTTCGTATAAAATTATATTGCGTTGTTGTTACAATAACTATATTTACCTATTTTTTGAAGGCATATGTTGACATATCTTAGAGTATGACTGATTTTTTCTTTTATACACGGAATATTTTTTCGATAACACTTCGTAATGACGAGCGTTTTTAATTGAACAATTCATTCTTTCCTTTAACCACTTAACTGTTGCGCTTAAAATCAGGAAGGTCATACATCATGTCAGGAAGGGCTTTAAGAAACCTTGTTGTAATGGATATCTCGAATCAGCAAGGTAATATTTTTCTGAATAATGACATCATTACAACATATTCTCAAATCAAACACTTTCTATAGAGTCTCAAATGTACTAATTTAGTTGATATATCAAAAATTAATAATCATATCACTGGATTGTAAATTTGAATATTCGGTTTTCATGAACACTCCATTCTCATTCAACTATCACAAACTTAAAACACGAAATCACAAACTGCTAAGATATTATGTGCAGTAGCTTCACACTATCCAATATATGCAATTTTCTCATTATTCTTAACATGTGCATTGACATGTATGCCATTAATTGCTCCGATATAATCATATTAAAAAAAAATGTTAGACAATTTTGTTTTTTTGTTGTAAAATACTAATGCCAAAATAAAGAGAATTTTTGATAAATTGAAGAATGACATATATCTTATATCACTACGGATTTCTCTTATTTTTTGCACAAAAGTAGGATATACAGGTTTCAAAATATTGGTTAAATTTTTTACTAAAAAAGTAACCTTAATATCAAAATATCAGCTAATATTCTTTGTGGAGTGTTGGAATTGCTTGAAAACAACATGAATGGATTCATTCTGTTACATGACGTATCGTATCATTCGTATGATAGTTAGAACTTCTCTGTGTAAAACCGGACAATCCATGCAAACCATAAATACTCTGCAATTCATCCAACAAATCACAGAAAATTATTCTCGACACACGAATTTTGCTTCAATGAACTTTGAGTAGCTCGTCAACCCACTTGTCACTCACAGATGATGATGACACGTCAGGTGTCTTGCACAAATGTATGTGATAGTACTCATTAATAAGATATTGTTGTGGTTAGAATCGTTGCTCGTTCAACTATCTCTATAATTTCTTCTTCATTTATGGATTCATCTAGCTATTTTGTGCATGTTAGAATGTATAAAAAAAGACAACTTATGCTAGAATTGAAAATAAATGTTGAAATAATTCATATTGTTCAACTTAGAAATATAATTTATTATGAACCACAATCCAAAATAGTAATAAAAAAGGCAAACTGACTTGACTGATTGTCTAAAAAAATTTGGAGGTAAGGAATCATCCGTTCTGACATCAAGTTAAGAAAACCTTCCGCTTCGTACAATCCTCTAGAAGTTTTATAATGAATAAATGCAGGGACACATCATCAAATATCTTCGGAGTAGAGTACAGTAGCTTCACAACATTTATCTTACTTGGGTATCCCTGCAGAGTTGTGGGAGCACTGGATGTGGTACTGACGCAGGTCGTAACAAGATGTGATATCTGCTTAAATAATTGTGCTGCCTGTCTTCATTTCCTTTTTACCCTTTTGGGTGGGGGCTGCAGGGCGTTCTGACTTGCTTCACCTTGCTCTCTCTCTTCCGGTTCTTTCTCTTGGACTTCATTGCAATGAGCATATTCATGCTCGTCCAAATTCTGAGTGGGGCTTGTGTTGTAACCCAGACATTGGTGCCCATAATTACAACACCAAGAAAGAAAGCATAAACCTTCTCCTCCAGTCAAGCTCTATGCCATAAAGTCCTTTTTTTTATATTGGTAGGACCTATAATTAATAAAATTGTAGTTTAATTAAATTACATTTCAATAAAATCGAAGTTCAATAGAACATTTTTATTTATTGAATTTTTTTCTCTCCACAACTCTTCTGATGCATCTACTATTTTCTTATCAGGGTCCTAATCTAGTCTAGTAGAGTCTCTCTTAAACTTTTTCTATAATTTTAAATCTTTTTTCAGTTGATTCCGTTTGCTTTTCAACTGAGTTTTGTGATATAATCTTTCTGTTTTTTCATAAAAGTTTTTGGTGATGTTTTGTCATTCTTCCTTGTTGAAGAGCATGGTTTTATTACCAATTTCTATCTCTCTCAAACATAAATCACAGAATATGATCTTTGTCTCACTATTCTAAATGACTGATATTTCACCTCATTTTTTGTTTACCATCTGATGTATCATGCAGTTAAAGCATTTAGATGAAGAAATATTATTTAACAATTAAAAAAAATATAAAAACTAAAATAGAATTTGACAAAAAATCATAAAATTGAATTAAATCTGAGTGAGATTAATTTATCAAAGAATGCTCCATCCGATGACTAATTGTATCACACGAGCTTTAAGACCTAGTAGAATCTGTGTTTAACAGTAGCATGTGTGATTTAAGACCAGGTTATATTCGTGATCTAAGGCCAAGTAGTATGTTTAGTTAATAATAATATGTGTAATCTAAGATCAGGTAGTATCTGTGGCTAACAGGTAGAGACAATTATGTAAGTTACAATCAGTTATTGGTTGAGCCTTGTTTTTTTTTAACTCGCATTGCTCTACATAACATTTCAAGAACCAAACGTGTCAAAGCCACACACTTCAAAACCATCAATACAAGGCCACAAAAAATCAAATGCATTAGTCAATCTTTCAGTGTTTCATGAAACAGGAAAAGATCTTATACTTGCTAGATTTAAATAGAAGAGGTCGTGCCTTGGTACTTCACAAGTGAATTTCACTGCCACAACCAAAACCAAAACCAAAGCCACACCTACCTATTATTTTAAGATGAAAGATATGTTCATGCATAATAATTGTGTGATGTGCATGTCAATTCCCCTTCAAACAACACTATTTAAATATCAAGAACTGAACCGCCACATAGAGGTAAACCTAAAAGCCCCAGTGCACAACGACTTCGATTTTAAGAGACAAACATCAAACAACCATCAACACATAAATAGCAATAACCAAAGCACCATCACATAGTTCATATATAAATAAATATCAGACTTCTAAACTTTAATTTTTTACTTATATAATGCTCAAACATTTAACACCACATATCTAAATTTTTTATGGAAGATATGTACATGCATAAGAATTGTGTGATGTGCATGTCAATTTCCCTTCAAACAACACTTCAAATTTAAAAATAGAGAACCAAATAACCACATAGAGTTAAATCAAAAAGCCAAGTGCACAACCTCTTCAATTTCAAGAGACGAGCACCGAACCGCTACCACGACATAAATAACAAGAACTAAAACACCATTACATAATTCATATATAAATGTATATGAAACATCTAAACTTTAATTTTTACTTATATAACACTCAAACCTTTAACATAACATATCTAAATTTTAGATGGAAGATATGCACATGCATAAGAATTATGTGACGTGCATGTAAATTCCCCTCTAGATGCGAGATAAATCAAATAATGATGATAATTTTGAAGATTCCCAACAAAATTGCATCGTCATTTTTTGTACTCCATTGCAAACCCAGTAGTAGAATTTAGATATGTGATGCTAAAGTTTTTCATTTCAAAATTTAATGTGATAGTTAATGCCTAACTCAAATGATAATAATTACTCATTTTGGAGAAGCAAATAGGTAAAAATGGCACCACCACATAACATACCACCACAAAAATCATAATGATGCCAAATGACAATGGCCAGCTGCACACATAAAATCAGCATATGACTACCTTATAATAGAGAAAAACTGATCGACACTACCTTTTCAATTACAAGAGACAAGCACCAAATAGCTCAAGGACTCAATCCCATCAATTTCAAGAGACAACCACCACCACATAATAGAGAGGAAAACCGATCAACGCCATCTCAAGCACCAAACCACCAACATAGTGGAAAATTGAAAATTTCAGCAGGAAAAAAATTGGTAAAAAGGCCACCTCAAGCAAACAAATATGGAAATCGTAATCAACATGCCCTAGAAGCCTCATCGACATCACCTCAAGCACTAATAAACATACCATATACCATGAAAAAATAGACAAAACACTCTCCCAAACTATCTCCAGAAACATACTATCTCAAGCGACATATCACCAAAAAAACGGAAATCAACGTCCCATTTCAAGCACCAAAATACCAAATCACTAACAGGTAAACCAAGAAGCACAAAGAAAAAAAACAAGGTAAAACACAAAACATCAAACCACCACCATAGATGACAATCAAGAAAGGAAGGAGAAAATTAGTACATACAGAGAGAGGCGACAAGTGGTGTCATCAGTGAAAACAAACAGAGGGTATAAGGGGCCAAAGATCGAGATTTTTCCCTAAAGCCACAGCGAGACCAAATAAAGGGAGAAGGGGCTGAATAAGGCTATTTTCTAGGACCATCAGAGTTATTTCCATAATTATAGAGGGTTGGCGCTCTAATTTCGCATTAGACCAGAGTTATAACCGTGTAACGATGGCACCTCGCTCGTTCCCTCTTTCGCTGTTCCGCCAATGCTCAACGCCGAAAAGCATGTGGAAAGCCGCCTCCCAAACAACACGTGTGCGCTTATTCAAACCAAAAAACAGGCAAAACACCCTCTCAAACACATCCTAAGAGAATATTCATCTGAGTTTGATAGTTAAGAATCTAAGAGGACGTTGTATTTATGAGATAGGTAGCAATTAATACTGCTTCATATATGACAAATTTAAGGATGTGCCTATTGTTTATCCTAACATCCCTGTTTTGTTGAGGCGACTTAACTTAAGAATTTTGATGTATTTATTCCTTGAATTAATAAATATTCCCTCGGGCCTTGTTCGTGTAATGTTGGCTGGTATGTTTAAAATTTTGACATAGTTCATATGAATGATCTTTAGAAGTTGTATTTTTTATTGATGAAGGAAACGCCTCTCAAGATACATGAATTTAGGTGACTCAGACAATGGTGGCATGACAAGGGTTCACTATTTTTATTATTGGTGAATGTGACTGTGAGCGCTTGGTGCCTTGTATAAATGTTACATAGGATGAGTTTTATTTCTCAATTCACCTCAATATTGCCGATCGCAATCCTTATGCTCACGATCGTTGGGAAGAAATTTAGGAAAATAGTGAGAAATGGTAATCTTGGGTAGGTTATTGCTAAGTGAAAGATTGCCATCAAGATTTTGAACTAATAAATTGAGTGGAGGGTTAATAAGTTTGATATGTAATCAAGTCCAATCTCATCCTTATTTGATATCAGAGCCATCAACAATCTTCATCGTGAGCCCCTCTTTTCACTTTTTAAAATTTTATAGGATTGGTGCATCTTCCATCAAATGAGTTACTCCATTTGTATCAATAATTCATAGGCCTTTTTTGGTTACATTTAGGGTAGTCATGAGATTTACTCATTCACACCAAAGAGCATGTATCAATATTCCATTAGTAAGTACATTATTGTTATGAGAATATAATTAGTGAAGTCCAAGTTGTTCTGTGCTGAACAAATTTTGATTAGAAGATTTGTGGCCATGGGTGGTTGTAGTAGCAAATTGTCCGTGACCAACTATAGGAAAATATGTGGCTTTAAATATGGTCGGTTTTCCATAGATTTTCCTATAGGTTTTTTTTGGTGTGACCGGTTTTGTGACTATGATCCTCTTGTTGTGGTCTAATTTGATTAGCAGAGAGAGCTGATGCTTCACCAATTAGTGGTCTAATTTGATTAGCAAAGAGAGCTGATGCTTCACTAATTGATGTGGGGTTTGTTGATCTCATGATCACCTTCTGACAAACCTATTCCAAATGGATTTAGAGAAAGTTTCATGATATTAGATAAGGATTTTTTTACCTAAAATTCTGTGAACATCATCTAATGCATTGTTTACTCCCATCATAAGCTCGAAAAAAAATGTTTTTTCACCATAAATTATTTGTACTTTCTTCATCATTGGACACTTTTTCTCATGTATTTCAAAAGGATGAATTTGTTGCTATTGATGATTAAGTGAGTTGAAGTACTAAGCAATGGTGCGATCTACTTTTTCAAGTTCATGAAGGACCTCTCAAGAAGTTTCCTTCTCATCTTTGTACAGAAGGGGAGGTAAATATACATTTCTCAGAGGCATTATAAAATAGGAATAAATAAAAAAATGGGAAAAATAGTTAGGTGTCAGTGATCCTGCAGGAAAGTGCACATATTACAATCCAAGGGTCGTAGAGAAACAAATCCAACCGTGCAAAGCCTCGATCTGTGCACCTTAACTTTTTTGATATCTAAGGATCATAAGTAAACCGATCCAACAATACAAAGTGTCTGTTTATGTGTCTTCAGTTTTCTGTTATGATCAGAGCATAATTTTAACACTCCTCCAACTGGATCGTGGAGATCTACCATTTTAAGTTTGTTCATGATATTTTTAACTATTGGGTTGCAGAGTTCTTTGGTGAATATGTCAGCCAATTGATTTCTTGTGGACGCTTATGGAGTATAAATTAAACTATTTTCCAATTTCTCTTTTATAAAGTGTCTATCAACCGCAACATGCTTGATACGATCATGTTGTATAAGGTTGTGTCAATATTTTTGATTGATTTGTTATCACAATGTGTTTCTATGTCCCTTATCTCTTCATTTTAAAATTATCTTATATAATTTTAATCAATAGAAGCTCACAAATCTTTGGGCAATGACTCTAAATTCAGCTTTAGCACTTGATCTTGAAACCACAGGTAGTTTCTTGCTTCTACAAGTTATGAAATTTCTTCCAAAAAATTTACAATACCTAGCATAGTCAACATCTGTGTATCCTTCAACTTGTAGAGTATCATGTTTTTTATATTAAATTCTCTTTTCTGGGCTTAATCTCAGATACATGAGTATTCTATAAGTGATGTGTGACTCTTTAGGTTTGTTCATAATTGACTAACTAGACTTACTACAAATGTGATATTAGGACGAGTCTGAGCTAAGTAGATTAATTTTCCCACTTGCATTGATATTTACCCAATCTACATCAACTCCTTCATAAAGTTCAATATTTGTCCTAGCTTGAAGTTTCACACAACTTGCATTATGTCATCTTGGTCTCTTTTAGCAGATCCATAACTTATTTTTGTTGAGAAGGAAATATTCATTGTTTAGATTAAGCCACTTTTATGCAAAAAAAAATGCTTTTCCAACTCTTTAATTTCGTATTTTTCAGCAAGACTTTTCCTTGGAGTTTCTTGCTCTTAATTTTCATTTCCTTTAATGATTATGTCGTTAACGTACACAATAAGAATTGAGATTTTGCCATCAATAGATTGCTTTATAAAGAGAGTATGATCTACTTGATTCTATTTGTATCCAACTCCTTCTATAGCCTTTACAAATCTTTCAAACCAAACTCTTTGCGAATATTTTAGTCCATATAGGGCTTGTTTCAAACTACTTACTTGATTTCCATTAAAAGAGCCATCAAATCTTGCTTGTGGATCCATATAAACCAATTCTTCAGCATCATCTTGTAAAAAATCATTTTTCACATCATATTGTTGTATATACCGCCCATAATTTGATGCTAAGGACATCAAAATGTGAATAATATTTATTTTTGCAATGGGGGTAAAAGTTCTTTATAATTAATCCCATATAATTGAGTATGAATTTTTATCATCAATCTTGTTTTATACCTTTTAAAGCTTCTATTTGCATTGCATTTTGCTGTGAAAATTCAATTGCATCATATTGTCTTATTTACTTCTCATAATTAAGTGATTTCCTATATATGATTTTTTTTAAGACATTCATTTTTTCTCTCATAACTTTCTTCCATTTTTTATTTTCAAGATCCTCAAATTGGTTTTATGAAATAAAAGTATTTTTCTGTTGATACTGGTTAGAAAGGCCTTATGAGATAGAGATAATTTATGAAATGACGTGTATTGAGTGATTTGATATAAATAAGTGATAGGGGGCCTAGAGTGGTACCTGGTATCGGTTTCTAGGCTTGAACTTAGTAATGATCTTGGTTGGGTTTGTTCCTTCTTGTATGTATCAGAAGGGGGATAGTTTACATAAGGTTTGTATTTGAACAATTTTTTGTTACAGAAATGTTAGGATGAAATGTTTTATCAAATGTATCATTAATATGGGAATTCTCCCCCAAAAGATGAGATTGACTGCAGAAGCAATGGTTTCATCTAAAGTGACATTCATTTAAGCGAAAAATCTTTTTGCCGATGGATGATAGCACTTATACTCTTTTTGTGCGGCAAAATATTCTATGACTATGCATTTAAGAGCTCTTAGGTCAAATTTTCTTCTATGTTTATGGATATGAACATAAGCGATTCATGTAAAAATTTTTGGAGGGATCTTTAAGAAGTTGTTTATAGGAAAGATTTCAATCAAACAATTTAGTGGACTTTTAGAATCATTTACCTTTGAGGGCATTCCGTTGATTAAATAGGTAGCTGCTTGAACAACTTTTTCCCAATATTATTTTGGCATTTCATTGTAAAGGAGAAGTGTTTTCCTTTCTGCAATTCCATTTTGTTAGTGGGTGTCAAGATTAGGGGTGTAAGTGAGCCAAGTTGACTCAAACTCTACTTGATAAGTGGCCCGTGAACCGAGCTTGATGAGCTAATAGGCCAAGCTCAAGCCAACCCCGACTTGACTCGTCAGATTGTAAGTCGACTTGTTTAAAAATAATTAATGAAGCATACACTTAAAATATATTAAAATTCAAAAATTTCTCTTTAAATTATTAAAAATTGATATTTTATATTTTATATCTAGTGATTTTTTACTAATGATCTCCTAAATGTTCATTCTATTTATAATTTAATTGTAACATTAGCTTAAATTAATATTTTTTCTTTTTCATGCTAACAAGCTCGCTCATGAGCCAGCTTGAACTCTTAGAATTAAGCTCGAGCTCAATTAATTAATCAAGCTCAAGCCGAGACTAGTTTACATCTTAGTTAGGACAAGGAAGATTGGTGGATGCTATTATTTCTTTGAAGGAATGTTGTTAATTTGTGGTTAAAATAATTACTAGCATTATCAATTAAAAAAAAAAATTAGAGTTAAATTAATTTTTTATCATGGCGGTGAATATAGAGAGTATAGTCCTCACATCAGATTTTTTTTTTAATTAAATATATCATCAATAACATAACAAAATCAATTGCCCCAAAGATATTGATGATTGTAGAGTGCCCTAAGATAATGAATTAATACAAAAAAAACTAGAAAATCTAGGGTTACTTTCAGGAAAGGTAACATGGTGATGTTTAGCAATTTCACAATGAAAGTTTTTAATGTTTATATTTAGGAAAAGTGAAGGGAACATATATTAAAGATTTTTAAAAGAAGGATGTCCTAATCTATAATGATGGGTCCATATGTTGTCAGTACTATGTGAGGTGAATGAGTATGTTAGTTAACCTTGATCTTCAAAATAGTATAACCTTTTGTTTTCTCTACTTTGCTCAATCATCTTCACCATAATGAGATACTGGAAAACGCAATAAGCAGTAAAAAATATTCCCATATTGCATCATTTGCTATGATTATTATCTCGGCATCCAATAGCATTTCTTAGCTTTTTATTATGCCATTACTTTCCTAAAGGCGGTTGTCGCATCTCTCGAAGAACTTTGGATGTAAAACCATTGTAGTAGTGTTGTTACTACAGACTAGGTCAGTGAATTCATTATATAAACTATTGTTTACACCTGATTCAAGGTGTCTGCAATAACACCAATTTCAGTGGTTTGTGGATCGACACTTGCTCCCTAATTCTTAATTACATACGTTTGCTACATGCAATGAATTTAGTAGTTATAACAATTTATACTCAACAAGAACAATATCGGAAATATAAAATAGCCATTAAACCTCAATTAAAATCATCCCGTTGAACACAAGATGCAAAACCTTATCTTGGCTATATGTCGTATTGGCATACGATTTCTATTCTTTCAATAAAAAAAAATCAAGCACTATACTTTCAATAGTTCATAGAACTAAACATCAGAAAATGAAAGTGCCTATTTCTAAAACTACAACAACATACACATTTTATGCTTAAAGAAAAGAAGCTCCACAGTCGTTGTGCACAAAAACCTCCTTATGGCTCACCTATTCCGTAAAAGTTTTTCCTTAAAAATCATTCAACTAATGTGGGTGAGTTATATATTCAAATATCTTGATGAGTATATTGCTCAATATAATTATAATTATTATAGGAGAAGAAGCAAAATGCATGCTAATCATTTGGCATTTCAAGAGAATGAAGAATAGTTATCCAAATAAATTTTTCTAACAATTTGATCAACTCAAAGCTTAAAATGTATACATTAAGGAATCAATCCATAAAATAGATTAAATTTCTCATTTCTATAGAACTAGCATAACATTTTGGCATCGTATCTTAAATGCTTTATAAATATGATATATAGTTCCAACTCAATTAATCTTAAAATATTGAGTCCTGGCATTAGAAGCTAAATTACAAACTATTTGATGAAGTCTAAAGATTAATGGTAAACGCATGATTTTTATTGTAACCAATATAACTTGTCTTGATCTTAATTGACGAGTGTATAGTGTCACTTCAGATAAAAAAACTAGGTTAATTTTCTTATATCCCATTTCATATATAAATTGCAATGTATATGAAATTCAAAATCGTATGTAACATTTAAATGGTGATGTATGGTAGGTATCCCAACTCCCAACTCTACCTCGGGTTAGGGAATTCCTTCATTTGCATCTCTACACGCATTTATTTTTCAACTTTGTAGTCTGTGATCCCTCTACCTCTCTTTGCTCCGCATCAGATTGTCATTCCTCTCTCTTTTGATTCCTGCTCGATCTCTTTTTTTAAATCTCTCTACTTTATCTCTCCTCTATATTTTGTACCTCCATTCACTTGGTCTCTCTCTCTCTCTCTCTCTCTCTCTCTCTCTCTCTCTATCTCTCTCTCTCTTAATCTCTAAGCCCAATCCCCACTTGCTCAATGTCTATGTTTTATATGTGAATTCAAACACAATTACAGTTTTTTGACGTAAAAAGTTTACATCTCATATAAATCATGTCATTCCCAAGGGACAATTCAATTGATCTTTAATATTTCTCAAAATATTTAAGGATTTTTTATGATTTAATCAAATATTACTTTAAATATATAGATCTGACCAGCATGTTAATAAATTTAATTAGCATTTTTGTTAAAATTATCTTGAACATTTATGCATTCCCCTCTTAAATCATCAACAAATTAGCATTATTTGCTAATAATCAACCCAGTAGCCATTCACACTCATCATATTTCATTAACTCATTAATTCTTTATTCTAATGACAACTTACTTTCATTAATCATGTTTGTTGATCGTTGGGTCATTACACAAGCAAATGAATTTTTGGAAGGGGCATTTGCATATATACCATACTATTCCTATGTATTTACATATCTAACACCTATTTTTTACTTTTGTTCATTTATACCACTCAGCCTCTCATTTCAGATAAAAAAATACCACTATTTTAATTTTTAAAAGTTAAATGCACCTTTTATGCATAGATAAAGTGGCATATATGGGAAACATGAACTTCAGATATTACATATGTAAATACATATGAATTTAGTGGTATGTATGTAAATCTTTCTTTTTGGAATGGACTAGTGTGCTTTGTTTTATATTTTATGTAAGGATCATCCAAAATATATTCGATTTTGGAAATTTTGCTAGATATTTGGTCAAGTATGATACATTTTTGGAGAGGCAAGCAAGCAAGAACGTATCATTTTTGGAGAGGCAAGCAAGCAAGAACCCAGGAAACTGCTCTAACTTCAGATCCCCATAATATTTTTCTAGATTATGTACTTGAAAGATATTGGTTTCATCTTTAAACTGCAGAATAACTGCTAAGATACTAAATTTATAAGTGTAGTTTTAAAAATCTGCACGAATCGTCAAGATTTCTTTTTCACTCTCTAAATGAGCGGAGAAGAAATCTTCACTTGCTAAGCATGTATTATATCTTAAGGCAACTGAGATAATTTCACTCGTTAAATTCAATATTTTTTCAACATCATCTGTATTTTATGTACCATAAAAAGTGTTTTTTTTACTCATCACCTTCTTATACATTACATTTTTTATGTCTAACATGCTATGTTACCTATTCAAAATCGCAAGAAACATGACTTTTATTCTAATATTATGTTTCTTAACATCAAAACACAGGCTTCAAATGGGTATTGATGGTATGTATTCTTCCTATTAGAAATCAATAAGCTCAGCAAGCAGAAGAGGTCTTTTTAGGCACATGGGGGAATGCGGCAGCCAACAATATGACAAGATTAGCGAAGAAGAAGAATCCTCAACATCAAAAAATGTTAACAAAGTCTCCATTGTCCCTCTCATTTTCTTAATCTTCTACGAGGTCTCCGGCGGCCCTTTCGGAATCGAGGACAGCGTTCAAGCTGCAGGCCCTCTTCTCTCCATTATCGGCTTTCTATTCTTTCCGGTAATATGGAGCATTCCAGAAGCTCTCATTACCGCCGAACTAGGCACAATGTTCCCCGAAAATGGCGGCTATGTCGTCTGGGTCTCTTCAGCTTTGGGTCCCTTCTGGGGCTTCCAGCAAGGTTGGATGAAATGGCTAAGTGGTGTGATAGATAATGCTCTCTATCCAGTTCTGTTTTTAGACTATCTGAAGTCTGGAATTCCAGCCCTAGGAGGAGGACTAACAAGAACAGCAGCTGTGTTGATTCTAACTGTCGGCTTGACTTACATGAACTACAGAGGGCTCACTATAGTTGGATGGGTCGCTGTATTTTTAGGAATTTTCTCGATCCTTCCTTTCGTCGTGATGGGGTTCGTTGCTATCCCGAGATTGAATGTTTCACAGTGGTTAATGGTGGATTTCAGCAACGTTGATTGGAACCTTTACTTGAACACCCTCTTCTGGAACTTGAATTATTGGGACTCAATAAGCACTTTAGCAGGAGAAGTCCACAATCCAAAGAAAACCCTACCGAAGGCGTTACTGTATGCTTTGATATTAGTAGTCGTCGGGNCTACTTGAACACCCTCTTCTGGAACTTGAATTATTGGGACTCAATCAGCACTTTAGCTGGAGAAGTCCACAATCCAAAGAAAACCCTACCGAAGGCGTTACTGTATGCTTTGATATTAGTAGTCGTCGGGTACCTTTATCCTCTTCTAACCGGCACCGGCGCCATCCCCGTCGATCGCGAACTATGGGTTGACGGTTACTTTTCCGACATCGCTAAAATACTCGGCGGCGTTTGGTTGAGTTGGTGGCTGCAGGGGGCTTCGGCGCTATCAAACATGGGAATGTTCGTTGCGGAAATGAGCAGCGACTCGTACCAACTTCTCGGCATGGCGGAGAGAGGGATGCTTCCCGAGTTCTTCGGGAGGAGATCCCGGTACGGAACGCCGGTGATCGGAATCCTTTTCTCTGCCTCTGGTGTGTTGNCGCGGAAATGAGCAGTGACTCGTACCAACTTCTCGGCATGGCGGAGAGAGGGATGCTTCCTGAGTTCTTCGGGAGGAGATCCCGGTACGGAACGCCGGTGATCGGAATCCTTTTCTCTGCCTCTGGTGTGTTGNTTCAAACATGGGAATGTTCGTTGCGGAAATGAGCAGCGACTCGTACCAACTTCTCGGCATGGCAGAGAGAGGGATGCTTCCTGAGTTCTTCGGGAGGAGATCCCGGTACGGAACACCAGTGATCGGAATCCTTTTCTCTGCCTCTGGTGTGTTGTTGCTCTCATGGCTGAGCTTCCAGGAGATTGTTGCGGCGGAGAATTTTCTCTACTGTTTTGGAATGATTTTGGAGTTCGTGGCATTCGTGAGGCTGAGAATGAAGCGGCCAGCGGCACCTCGGCCTTACCGAATTCCGCTGGGGACTGTCGGTTGCATTTTGATGCTCATCCCCCCTACAATTCTNCTGCTCTCATGGCTGAGCTTCCAGGAGATTGTTGCGGCGGAGAATTTTCTTTACTGTTTTGGAATGATTTTGGAGTTCGTGGCATTCGTGAGGCTGAGAATGAAGCGGCCGGAGGCACCTCGGCCTTACCGAATTCCGCTGGGGACTGTCGGTTGCATTTTGATGCTCATCCCCCCTACAATTCTGATAATTGTGGTTCTGGCTTTCGCTTCATTTAAAGTTATGGTTGTGAGTCTATTTNGGCGGCACCTCGGCCTTACCGAATTCCGCTGGGGACTGTCGGTTGCATTTTGATGCTTATCCCCCCTACAATTCTGATAATTGTGGTTCTGGCTTTCGCTTCATTTAAAGTTATGGTTGTGAGTCTATTTGCTATGATGGTTGGGTTCATTTTGCAACCTTTCCTGAATTATGTTGGGAGGAATGGATGGTTGAGGTTCTCACTGAGCTCTGATCTGCCGGATGTTGAGGGAGCTGAGAATGAGGATGGGGCCTCGTTGATCTCTTGAATGGTTTTAACAGGTATGAAATTTCATATTTGTTTTATAAACAGTGAATTGTTTGCATTATTGCTATGATGGTGCAAATTTTATGATCATTTTAAAAACAGAACTCTGCATGCATTGGCCTGCGAAGCACTGTACTTGTAAAACTTAGGTACCTATTTTAAATCTTCAATGCGAGCATTTTTCTTTTTCTTTTTCGGGGATTCACCTACAATCCATCCAATTCTTATTAATTTTCATACAAAATTTTAATATTACACATATACCAACCAATTTTTATCTGTTCATCAAATTTACCACTCTGTTACAATAAGCTGGGAAGTGGGAAAGCAGTCGTGGGAACTCTCATCTTTCTCATCCTTCCACCCCGCCGCTACTCGATTGATCGCAGTGGCGGAATCGGGGCGTACAAAAACCTCTGAAGCTCTCACCTTTCTCCTTCCACCTTGCTGCTCCTGTTGGCCTAATTTTTCTGTGTGGACTACTGACGTAGCTCTACATGTGGCGGAGGTTATTTCTGAGTTATTTTCAGGTTATTTACCCAGAAATAACCCGCCGTCTTTATTTTTGGGTTATTTCGGGATTATTGAAAATAACCTAGAAATAACTTGAAAATAACTCAGGAATATTCTTAGCCGCACGTAGAGCTACGTCAGGAGTCCGGACAGAAAATGCGCTCCTCCTGATGACCGCAACAATGAGATTGCGGCATACAAACACGTTTGAAACTCCCATTCGTTCTTATCTGGATGGGTGTAATGTAGTGGTAGATTCGATGAAAGGGGAAGAATTAGATGGTATGTGTCTAGTATTAAAGTTTTGGGTGTTAGATATGAAAATTTATAAGAATTGGGTGGTATGGTATGTATGTAAATCCCTCTTCTATTTCAAATGAATTATTAGTTATTATATCAAGTTTATGTGATTCAACTTCATCTAATCTGCACATCCATAGCTCAGATTGGGATCTCCTTTTTTTATTTTTTTATTTTTATTTTATTAAAGTTAAAATTAATCTCAAATAAGACCTTTGGGGTGGTTTGAGATCATTTTTTATTTTGATTTTTATTTAAATTTTTTGTTTTATTTTGATCTAGATAAAATTATTTTTATAAAATTTAAAAAGCCAATAAATTATTTTTGAGTGGTTAAAAAATATATATAATTTGATTTAGAATTCTTGCTTTACTTTGGGCCATCTAGATTCGATCTAGCAGGCCTTAGGTCAACCCAAATATGTGTTCATAAAACATATTTACAGAAGGCCCATTATGGGAAGATCATATGGGATCCCATTCTAGCTTGAGATATTGGCTAGATAGGACCAACCAATTAATGGGCAGTTACAGACTAGGCACTCAAAATTTTACTATTTGCAAAAAGAGAATTTACATACATACCACCTAATTCCTATGTATTTACATATCAAACATCTACACTATTTTCTTACATTTATACCGCCCAAATCTTTTATATCACATTAAAAATATGACGGTTTTAACTTTTAAAAAGTGAAATACACTTTTTTTTATGCATAGATAAGGTGACATGTATGCAAATATTAAAATTTTGGGGGTTAGATATGTAAATACATAGGAATTGAGCCGCATGTAGTTAAATCTTTATTAACAAAAACATGAGGACAATTACTGCCTAAACTAAATAATTTAATACATGATGGGGCCGGACTGTACACGCGACATATAGTGTTTGGATTCTTGATGTATTGTTGCATCAGAACTCTAGATGTAATAAATTTTCATTCTTTCATCTATTTTCAAATTCTCACTCAAATATCAAAATTCATAATAAAA
Organism: Phalaenopsis hybrid cultivar; assembly: GCA_002079205.1. Classification (NCBI taxonomy): domain Eukaryota; kingdom Viridiplantae; phylum Streptophyta; class Magnoliopsida; order Asparagales; family Orchidaceae; genus Phalaenopsis; species Phalaenopsis hybrid cultivar. Next base: position 145,844 of record JXCR01146508.1, read on the forward strand.
TCCCAATGTTTTTCATGTTTTTCTTTCTTTTTTTTCAAATTCCAGATCTTTCATCTCGGCACGAGTAAATGCACAGGTTCAATAATTCAAAAAAATGACATGTGGTTACTTTTGTAAATAATAAAATTTTCGGTGGTGTGTGTGCAATTATCCTAAAAATCAAATGAAATTGGTTTTGTTTGGTTGTTTTGGTCTCATTATTAAAATATTAGTTTAGTCGTTGCCTATAGTTTTGGACAAATTTTAATATTTTGTTATTGGTTAGATTTGTATTTTTGTGAAGTGGATCAAATAATATAATAAATTAAATTCAATTTTCAAAATTTTAAATTATTAAAATATTGTAAATAAACAAATGATATAAAAATCAACAAATTTTATTTTAGATTTTTTTTGTAATATTATTATTTAGATATAAGATGATCTTTTTTTACTGCTAAAATTAATTATATTTTAGTTTATATAGAAAAATCAAATTAAAATCCAGCTCAATTTAATTTGATTCAGTTTGAGTCGTGCCAAATCAACCATTTCTTTCTATTCATTTTTATTCAATGTGCATTTATGTTTCAAAATTTCGATTATTTTTATTTTGCACGTCCGAACGGCTAACCAGCGACCGTCACGTCGCCCACCGATGAGATGTATGGAGACGTGACCTTGTGTGGTTGGCTCTCCGGATGGAATATAGTCTCATATTTGGGACATTTTTTAGCTTGTTTTACGTTTTAGACTGCCACTACAACTCAATTTTGGAAATTATATTCTTTTGTTATTTTCTAGAAATTTTGTTGTGGAAAAATATTTTTCTTAACTGATCTATTAAAATGCAGTGATCGTAAAAAAAATATTTATAATTATCACCTAATTATTTTTTAGACCACATTTTTACTCACTTTTAGAAGTAGCTTAACCCATTTAAAAAAAAAAAGAAAATATTTCATCCGCTATCCACACATTCGAATTACAGGTATGATCCGATCACTTGAAATGCATGTTGAAATAATCGGAATGTCACCGACGTGCACTTCAATCGATGGTGCACTTCAACCGTGAAATATTTTTTTTCCCTAAAATAGAGCCTAAAGGTCACCATCATTAAGCATACAACTTCCATTCAATTGGGTCAAATCGAAGGAATGGATTCAAAATCGGTCTTGTATTAAAAAACAATGGATATCAAATTGCCCAAATAGAAGGGCCATTTCTCAAAACCAAACCCACTCTTAACAAATTTATACTTAAACATGTTTAGTTCATTAGGTGTAGGTTGCTGCCAATGATCCGATTTCAAGCCGAGTTGAGATTTACTCAAAATTGGCTCGAAAAGAATCGGTTTCAAAATTTAGGCTAGTAGCTCGGCTCGTTTATTTCGATTAGCTCGGCTCGTTTATTTCGATCCGATCGTGATCACAACAAAATTTCGAAACAATTTTTGAGCGATAAACGATCTTCGAGCTAAATTCGCTAAATTCATAACCGTAATATCACTAAGTTCGTTAACAGTTGTATTTGAAAATAAAAATCAAATCTAAAATTTTAGCTAGCAGCTCGAGACTATTGAGATAAATCCAATCTCTTCTAATTAATTTTTGAGAAATTAATAATCTTCAAACTAGAATCAGAGCCCTACGTGTAGCGACTCTCGACAATAAAAAAAAAGAAGGAAAATGGAAATAGCCGCAAATCATTTTCACGGCAGTCGCTGTGCAGGTCAAACCTAGCCCTAAATCTTTTTCTTTTTTTTTCCTAAATTTGAATTATCTTTACTTCCCGATCTTAAATTTAGCTGATCAATGTTCATTTTTTTTCCAGATTTATTATAATTTTTTCTTATAAATTCATAAATTAAAGCAATTTAATTTGAATAAGGTTTCAATAGATTATTAATTTCTGAGAGGAGACAATTCGGCATCTTCGAATCTGGTCGAGGCCGTGCTAACTGCCAAAGGATCTCAACTGCCACAATTATATTTTAAGCGCGAAATCAATCAATCTGATAAGCTATTTTTTAAAAAAAATTTCACACTGTTGACGAACGGATGATTTCATTTGAATTGATTAGATAAATCTAGCTAGGGTTTGATCGTGTCGGCTTTTGTTTGATTCTTATGTTTGTGCTCTTTCGAACTTTCTTGTGTCCTTCCTTCTCAATTTCGGATTGACCAGATTTTTTTTCCTTTGCGAGGAGTGCTGTCATCGTTTTCAGAGACACCTGTAGGGTTATCTGAAGTTCTGCAGAAAGGGATCGGGAGATAGGGTTTTTGAGATTTTTGGAGATATTTAGAAGTTTAGTGGGAGAAAGGTGAAGTTTTGGTGGAGAGGGAAAGTTTTTTTTTTTTTTTTTGAAGAAGATTGGTTGGGGATGATTGCGAACAAGTTTCTGCTGTAGAGATTAGAAGGAGCTGTTTATGTTTATGGATATGGAAGGAAGGGGCTTTTCTGATTTGCTTAGGAATACGAGTGAAGAGATTTTCCTCAAGACGATGATGGAGAATCCGATTGGGATCACAGCACCGAGCATGGAGATGCTAGGGTTCAAGAACATCTCACAGTCTTTTAGGGGAGACAGTGAAGAACTGTTCAATAACTGGCTGACGAGTGGAGAGGCAATTGTTTGTTTTTTCTTATGTTTTCCTTCTTTATTCTCTACTGTCTATTTAGAAGAATCTAGTGTTGTTTTTCCATTTTTTGTGTCTGAAACTCTTGTTTTATGAGCTGTTTGATGGACTGTTTTAGGCATGATTTAAGTATGATTTAGCTTAAATCTTACTAACAGTAGTTTAGGTGCTAAAAATCTGATTTTTTTGGTAAGTTTTATTTAGCTATGTTATCACTTGATGATATGCTATATCTTACCATCCGTCGGATGTAACAAATTTAAGGATTTCTCTGTCACAAATCTTAAACCCTTGAATGAATACCTGAATGGTTGTTAAGATTTTAAGATTTAGCAATTGTTATGTCAAACAGTGTTCTTGTTTTAATCCTAAAAGAGCAGCTCAAACTTCATATGCCCATTTCATGAATTATATGATGCTAACTGATTCTTCCAAACACAATTTGGTCTTTACCTTATTCCCTTGCTAGTGTTTGTTTTTGAGGAGAATTACATGTATACCAAAACTCAATTCTTCTGTATTTAAGTATATAACACACAAACATCAATTTTTTACATATATTCTACGTTTCATAAGCATGAAAAGTAGCATTTCAATTTTTAATGTTAAACTAGTCGTATTTTTTATGTGAGATGAAAGATTTGAGTGGTATGAATCTAAAAGTGAAGTTTATATGTTAGATTTGTAAATACATAATAATTTGGTGGTATGTAGTAAATGCCCATTGTTTTTTCTGGTCCATAGCAATCTTTTTGTACTTCGTACTTTACTGTTGGTAAGAAATCTAGTCATATATGTTTCAGAACATATCTAGTCATGATGCTTATTGAAATTCCCGTTAATAAACCTAGAAATTGTTAGTGATAACTGTAATGTTATTGGTGTTCATTGCATTTTACTTTAATAATACTATTCTCATACTTACAAGTGCTACAATGAGAAATTTAAATGAATTAAAGTTTCATTGTTCATCATGATAGGTTGACAATTATTTTCATCTTTATCTTAGTTTTTCAAAGATGGGATACATTTACAACCAAAGATAATATAAGTATGAGATTATACATGATGTATGATTTATGCTAAAGTTTCAATGTATTGAAACAAGAGATTTCATCATCATCAGCAGCAGCAGCATCACTAACTTTATCCCAATTATTTATGGTTGGCATCATGAAATTTTATTTTCATTCGTTCATACTTCGTGATGACTAATTTGTTAAAATTGATTTCTGTTGTTGTGTGGATGTATTGCAATATTTTTAATCCTACCATTTACCTTCTAAATNGCAGCAGCAGCAGCATCACTAACTTTATCCCAATTATTTGTGGTTGGCATCATGAAATTTTATTTTCATTCGTTCATACTTCGTGANAAGTATCACTAACTTTATCCCAATTATTTGTGGTTGGCATCATGAAATTTTATTTTCATTCGTTCATACTTCGTGATGACTAATTGTTAAAATTGATTTCTGTTGTTGTGTGGATGTATTGCAATATTTTTAATCCTACCATTTACCTTCTAAATGTGTTATACTAATAGTTCTAATAATATTTTTTTAAAAATTTTATGTTGTTTTTTGCACTTAACAGACTTCTGGCTACGGTTCATCGGTTGCAACTCATCGTGCCCGACAACCATCTCGGAGGTGGGTAGGTAGTATTGCACGTGTTACAGTGTGATTTTTTTTCTAATATTTAGCCTTGTTGGCGATCACTATGAAAACTAATCTCATAAATTTTTTTTTTCTATAACACAACAGAGAGTAAATATAGGTAAGTTAAAAAGAACATTTTTAGCCGATAGATATAAATTTTTTTTTTAACAGCTAAGTGATACATAGTCAATAAATACTTAAGCAATGATGAAAAGTTAATATTTAATAAAGGAGGCGCATAAGAGGCAAACTATTGCATAGAACATGAAATGTCCTATATCATAATACTGACGTTGGGGTAAAACTGTAAAAGGTGGAAATGCCACTTAATGTTGTTCACCAGTTAGGAACTGACTTGCTATTTNACTCAGAAATTTTTTTTTTCTGTAACACAACAGAGAGTAAATATAGGTAAGTTAAAAAGAACATTTTTAGCCGATAGATATAATTTTTTTTTTTAACAGCTAAGTGATACATAGTCAATAAATACTTAAGCAATGATGAAAAGTTAATATTTAATAAAGGAGGCTCATAAGAGGCAAACTATTGCATAGAACATGAAATGTCCTATATCATAATACTGAAGTTGGGGTAAAACTGTAAAAGGTGGAAATGCCACTTAATGTTGTTCACCAGTTAGGAACTGACTTGCTATTTTAGCATTCCTTCAGTTTTTTTACTTTGACCAGTTAATTCTATGAAGAGGTTAGTGCTAATTAGTAAACAAACTATTAATGTAATTTCTATTGCATTATTTTTTTTTCTTCGATATTAGGTGCAACATTCTAAACATGTTTCTAAAATTTATTTGAATTTTGCGTGGATGGCCACTGACTCTTTTGATTTGCAGACTATCCACAGATCCCGCTCCAATCCAACAAAATGGAGTACCATCTCAAAAGAAAAACAGTGATGATAATCCAATTGCTCTCAATTTAAGCGCCATCGATGAACATTCAAATGATCCTGGTCAATTTTCTCTCAGGTGATTATAATTGAAATTCATTTTTATTTTTTAATATTTCTAGAAGTAGAATAGATAGCTTTTTAAATTTTGATCATGAGGTTGAAATTAAAAACTTGAAATAAAAAAAAAAAGCTCAAACTATCATTTTCTATTGTCTTAGCATTCTTCTTTCTCACACACAAGTATTTAAGTAGAGAAGGGAACACAATAATTTTTATGCGGAAAACCATATTCTAAATAATATTACACTCAAAGATATTATAGCACACTTATAATCAANAAAATCAAAAAATTTTATTTTAGATTTTTTGTAATATTATTATTTAGATATAAGATGATTTTTTTTACTGCTAAAATTAATTATATTTTAGTTTATATAAAAAAATCAAATTAAAATCCAGTTCAATTTAATTTGATTCTGTTTGAGTCGTGCCAAATCAACCATTTCTTTCTATTCATTTTTATTCAATGTGCATTTATGTTTCAAAATTTCGATTATTTTTATTTTGCACGTCTGAACGGCTAACCAACGACTGTCACGTTGCCCACGATGAGATGTATGGAGACGTGACCTTGTGTGGTTGGTTCGCCGGATGGAATATAGTCTCATATTTGGGACAATTTTTAGCTTGTTTTACGTTTTAGAGTGTCACTACAACCCAATTTTCGAAATTATATTCTTTTGTTATTTTCTAGAAATTTTGTTGTGAAAAAATATTTTTTTTAATTTGATCTGTTAAAAAAATATCTTATTTTTTGAAAAAAAAATATTTATAATGATCACCTAATTATTTTTTAGACCACATTTTTACTCACTTTTACAAGTAGATTAACCCATTTAAAAAAAAAAGAAAATATTTCGATCGATGGTCACCGCTGCACTTCAATCGATGGTGCACTTCAACCGGTCAAATATTTTTTTCCCCCTAAAATAGAGCCTAGAGGTCACCATCATCGAGCATACAAGTCCGATTCAATTGGGTCGAATTGAAGGAATGTCTTGTATTAAAAAACAATGGATATAAAATTGCCCAAATAGAAGGGCGATTTCTCAAAACCAACCCACTCTTAACAAATTTAAACTTAAACATGTTTAGTTCATTAGTTGTAGGTTGCTGCCAATGATCCGATTTCAAGCGGAGTTGAGATTTGCTCAAAATTGACTCGAAAAGAATCGGTTTCAAAATTTAGGCCGGCAGCTCGGCTCGTTTATTTCGATCCGATCTCGATCACAACAAAATTTCGAAACAACTTTTGAGCGATAAACGATCTTCGAGCTAAATTCGCTAAAGTCACAGCCGTAATATCACTAAGTTTGCTAACAATTGTATTTAAAAATAAAAATTCAATCTAAAATTTTAGCTAGTAGCTCGAGACTGTTGACATAAATCCAATCTCTTCTAATTAATTTTTGAGAAATTAATAATCTTCAAACTAGAATCAGAGCCCTACGTGTAGCGACTCTCGACAATAAAAAAAAAGAAGGAAAATGGAAATAGCCGCAAATCATTTTCACGGCAGTCGCTGTGCAGGTCAAACCTAGCCCTAAATCTTTTTCTTTTTTTTTCCTAAATTTGAATTATCTTTACTTCCCGATCTTAAATTTAGCTGATCAATGTTCATTTTTTTTCCAGATTTATTATAATTTTTTCTTATAAATTCATAAATTAAAGCAATTTAATTTGAATAAGGTTTCAATAGATTATTAATTTCTGAGAGGAGACAATTCGGCATCTTCGAATCTGGTCGAGGCCGTGCTAACTGCCAAAGGATCTCAACTGCCACAATTATATTTTAAGCGCGAAATCAATCAATCTGATAAGCTATTTTTTAAAAAAAAATTCACACTGTTGACGAACGGATGATTTCATTTGAATTGATTAGATAAATCTAGCTAGGGTTTGATCGTGTCGGCTTTTGTTTGATTCTTATGTTTGTGCTCTTTCGAACTTTCTTGTGTCCTTCCTTCTCAATTTCGGATTGACCAGATTTTTTTTCCTTTGCGAGGAGTGCTGTCATCGTTTTCAGAGACACCTGTAGGGTTATCTGAAGTTCTGCAGAAAGGGATCGGGAGATAGGGTTTTTGAGATTTTTGGAGATATTTAGAAGTTTAGTGGGAGAAAGGTGAAGTTTTGGTGGAGAGGGAAATTTTTTTTTTTTTTTTTCTGAAGAAGATTGGTTGGGGATGATTGCGAACAAGTTTCTGCTGTAGAGATTAGAAGGAGCTGTTTATGTTTATGGATATGGAAGGAAGGGGCTTTTCTGATTTGCTTAGGAATACGAGTGAAGAGATTTTCCTCAAGACGATGATGGAGAATCCGATTGGGATCACAGCACCGAGCATGGAGATGCTAGGGTTCAAGAACATCTCACAGTCTTTTAGGGGAGACAGTGAAGAACTGTTCAATAACTGGCTGACGAGTGGAGAGGCAATTGTTTGTTTTTTCTTATGTTTTCCTTCTTTATTCTCTACTGTCTATTTAGAAGAATCTAGTGTTGTTTTTCCATTTTTTGTGTCTGAAACTCTTGTTTTATGAGCTGTTTGATGGACTGTTTTAGGCATGATTTAAGTATGATTTAGCTTAAATCTTACTAACAGTAGTTTAGGTGCTAAAAATCTGATTTTTTTGGTAAGTTTTATTTAGCTATGTTATCACTTGATGATATGCTATATCTTACCATCCGTCGGATGTAACAAATTTAAGGATTTCTCTGTCACAAATCTTAAACCCTTGAATGAATACCTGAATGGTTGTTAAGATTTTAAGATTTAGCAATTGTTATGTCAAACAGTGTTCTTGTTTTAATCCTAAAAGAGCAGCTCAAACTTCATATGCCCATTTCATGAATTATATGATGCTAACTGATTCTTCCAAACACAATTTGGTCTTTACCTTATTCCCTTGCTAGTGTTTGTTTTTGAGGAGAATTACATGTATACCAAAACTCTATTCTTCTGTATTTAAGTATATAACACACAAACATCAATTTTTTACATATATTCTACGTTTCATAAGCATGAAAAGTAGCATTTCAATTTTTAATGTTAAACTAGTCGTATTTTTTATGTGAGATGAAAGATTTGAGTGGTATGAATCTAAAAGTGAAGTTTATATGTTAGATTTGTAAATACATAATAATTTGGTGGTATGTAGTAAATGCCCATTGTTTTTTCTGGTCCATAGCAATCTTTTTGTACTTCGTACTTTACTGTTGGTAAGAAATCTAGTCATATATGTTTCAGAACATATCTAGTCATGATGCTTATTGAAATTCCCGTTAATAAACCTAGAAATTGTTAGTGATAACTGTAATGTTATTGGTGTTCATTGCATTTTACTTTAATAATACTATTCTCATACTTACAAGTGCTACAATGAGAAATTTAAATGAATTAAAGTTTCATTGTTCATCATGATAGGTTGACAATTATTTTCATCTTTATCTTAGTTTTTCAAAGATGGGATACATTTACAACCAAAGATAATATAAGTATGAGATTATACATGATGTATGATTTATGCTAAAGTTTCAATGTATTGAAACAAGAGATTTCATCATCATCAGCAGCAGCAGCATCACTAACTTTATCCCAATTATTTATGGTTGGCATCATGAAATTTTATTTTCATTCGTTCATACTTCGTGATGACTAATTTGTTAAAATTGATTTCTGTTGTTGTGTGGATGTATTGCAATATTTTTAATCCTACCATTTACCTTCTAAATGTGTTATACTAATAGTTCTAATAATATTTTTTTAAAAATTTTATGTTGTTTTTTGCACTTAACAGACTTCTGGCTACGGTTCATCGGTTGCAACTCATCGTGCCCGACAACCATCTCGGAGGTGGGTAGGTAGTATTGCACGTGTTATAGTGTGATTTTTTTTCTAATATTTAGCCTTGTTGGCGATCACTATGAAAACTAATCTCAGAAAAAAAATTTTCGGTAACACAATAGAAAGTAAATATAGGTAAGTTAAAAAGAACATTTTTAGCCGATAGATATAAATTTTTTTTTAACAACTAAGTGATACATAGTCAATAAATACTTAAGCAATGATGAAAAGTTAATATTTAATAAAGGAGGCTCATAAGAGGCAAACTATTGCATAGAACATGAAATGTCCTATATCATAATACTGAAGTTGGGGTAAAACTGTAAAAGGTGGAAATGCCATTTAATGTTGTTCACCAGTTAGGAACTGACTTGCTATTTTAGCATTCCTTCAGTTTGTTTACTTTGACCGGTTAATTCTATGAAGAGGTTAGTGCTAATTAGTAAACAAACTATTAATGTAATTTCTATTGCATTATTTTTTTTTCTTCGATATTAGGTGCAACATTCTAAACATGTTTCTAAAATTTATTTGAATTTTGCGTGGATGGCCACTGACTCTTTTGATTTGCAGACTATCCACAGATCCCGCTCCAATCCAACAAAATGGAGTACCATCTCAAAAGAAAAACAGTGATGATAATCCAATTGCTCTCAATTTAAGCGCCATCGATGAACATTCAAATGATCCTGGTCAATTTTCTCTCAGGTGATTATAATTGAAATTCATTTTTATTTTTTAATATTTCTAGAAGTAGAATAGATGGCTTTTTTAAATTTTGATCATGAGGTTGAAATTAGAAACTTGAAAAAAAAAAAAAAAGCTCAAACTATCATTTTCTATTGTCTTAGCATTCTTCTTTCTCACACACAAGTATTTAGTAGAGAAGGGAACACAATAATTTTTATGCGGAAAATCATATTCTAAATAATATTAAACTCAAAGATATTATAGCACACTTATAATCAATAAATTTATTTTGCAAATGTGACACTAAACATCGAACTTTTATGTAAAACAAATGATAAAACTGATGAGTGATTGTTTAAATTTTGAGTTCTTTGTTTTATATCCACTCAACTACACAAATTAAAACAATTATTTTAATAAAAGTCAAAGTTACACCGAACGCAAGTGTCCAAAATAAACAATGGTGCTCTAAAGATATGTGTATGATATGAAGCATAATCACTTTTGGGCTTAATTAATAAATTTATTTTTCACATAGAAACAAAAAGCATGATATTCAAAGTTCTCCAAAATAAAATTCACTAGTAATTAGCTATTTAAATATGCAATTGGTTAAATCTAACTATTACGTCTTCTAGAGATCCTATAGCAGCTATTTAAAATGGTTTTGTGCAAATCTTTAGTGTCCATGTAGCAATCGTTTTGGCTCCTATGTAATGATATATATGAGTTCAATCATACGCATCATAGAATAACATTATGTATTATTGCAACTCCTATGTAAGGTTGTGAATTTAGCTTGAAGATTATTAATCGCTCAAATCGTTTCAAATTTTGGCTCGATTTGAGATCGAATCAAAATAAATGAGTCGAGCTATGAGCAGTAGGAGTGAAATTTTTTTGAGCCTATTTCGAGTCGTACATGGATCGGCTCGAAGTATTTTTTTTATGAAAATTATATATATATAATGCTAAATAAAGTTAAACATAACGAGTCACGAGCTGGAATGAATCTGAATAACTCAATTTGAGCTAGCTTGTTTCGATTTTGAGTCATATTAAACCGGTTTTGAGCTGAAACAGATCCAAATAACTCAATTTGAGCCTACTATTATCAATTTTGAGCNGAACCAAATGAGCTTAGTTCAGTTTGCTTTTTTGCAATGCATAACCCGAAAGTGCATCATCAAACCAAACAATCTCCTCTGAATATTGTTTGTAAATCTTGAAACAGTACACTTTGTTCAAATATTAATAAATATTCCATATGCACTAAAGGTGCAAATCTATATTGCCTCACATTATTTACAACAGATATGCAAAGGTTTGCTATTTTCCTGCAGGAGGAGGTATGCTGCAATGCAAAGCTCACAAATGGCAACACTTCCACCAGCATCAGATAACATTCCAGCTTATAATTCCACCAAAGTAAAGCAGGAATTTACAAATTCAGCCAATTTTTGCGACATTCCAAGGGCCGAAATGCCCAACCAAATCCATTCCTTCATGTCTCCTTCTACTTCCTCCACGTCTTTTAACACTCCCCCGAGAGCAACAACCGGCGACAATGTCTCTTCAGTTGTGAGCATGCTTAAGGGCACCTTGGAAAGAAAAAGGCTCAACTCCAAGGTTGAGAAAGAAACGGCGGAACTAAGTTCTTCTAACCTTTTTAGCTCTCAAGAAACCATGCCTAACATTACTTCAAATCAAGTTACTGGACCTGCAACATCCTTCCACATGGTTTCTCCGATGCAAGTTACGGGTTTAGGCAACTTGGCGAGGGTGGAGAAGTCGTTAGAGCTAAGTATCGAAGGTTTCCTTACTCAGGCAAACCAGACACATATGGAGGTGGCTTCGCAGGAGCCTTCGCTAAGCGAATCATCAACTGCTGCACCAGAACCTTCGACTGGCTTTGATGCGTGCGATGGCCCGGCTCACTCTGGACATACAATCTCTAATTGCGTGATTTCAGGTCGACATGTCGGTGATGGCACTTCCGACTACGAATTAAAAACAAATGGTATGTCATTGATTTAAGGAAAATTTACATACATACCACACAACCCTTATGTATTTGCATATCTAACGCCTAAAGTTTGCTATTTATATTTATAACGCTTTTGTGTTATCAATATATGAATGAAAATGTGTATTTTAGTTTTGAAAAGTTAGTAATAGTAGTATATTTTTTGTGATGTTAAATATTTTAGTTCTGTGCATGTAAATTTGAAAATTCGAAAGTTTAGGTGTTAGATGTAAATATATAAGATTTGTGGGGTATCCATTGATTTGATTCTGATCAATCATTTTATGGCGAGTCTTATAGGTGATGTTGTATATTGGATTTGTGTGTAGTTTGAAGATCAAATGAAATGCATTTCTGCATATACCCCTCTCAGTGATTTCTGTTCGCATCTCAAGAAAAAGTTCTGGATTTTTTTTTTTTTTGGGGCAGTCCTCTTAATTTGAAGTCGCTTATATAGTTTAAATACATGATCCTTAAGTGAGCATAACTGTTCTGTTTATTTCTGCTGGAAAACNCTCAAATCAAGTTACTGGACCTGCAACGTCCTTCCACATGGTTTCCCCGATGCAAGTCACGGGTTTAGGCAACTTGGCGAGGGTGGAGAAGTCGTTAGAGCTAAGCATCGAAGGTTTTCTTACTCAGGCAAACCAGACACATATGGAGGTGGCTTCGCAGGAGCCTTCGCTAAGCGAATCATCAACTGCTGCACCAGAACCTTCGACTGGCTTTGATGCGTGCGATGGCCCGGCTCACTCTGGACATACAATCTCTAATTGCGTGATTTCAGGTCGACATGTTGGTGACGGCACTTCCGACTACGAATTAAAAACAAATGGTATGTCATTGATTTAAGGAGAATTTACATACATACCACACAACTCTTATGTATTTGCATATCTAACGCCTAAAGTTTGCTATTTATATTTATAACGCTTTTGTGTTATCAACATATGAATGAAAATGTGTATTTTAGTTTTAAAAAGTTAGTAATAGCAGTATATTTTTTGTGATGTTAAATATTTTAGTTCTGTGTATGCAAATTTGAAAATTCGAAAGTTTAGGTGTTAGATGTGTAAATATATAAGATTTGTGGGGTATCCATTGATTTGATTATGATAAATCATTTTATGGCGACTCTTATAAGTGATGTTGTATATTGGATTTGTGTGTAGTTTGAAGATCAAATGAAATGCATTTCTGCATGTACCTTCTGGATTTTTTTTTTTGGGGGCNCAGTATATTTTTGTGATGTTAAATATTTTAGTTCTGTGCATGTATATTTGAAAATTCGAAAGTTTAGGTGTTAGATGTGTAAATATATAAGATCTGTGCGGTATCCATTGAGTTGATTGTGATCAATCATTTTATGGCGACTCTTATAGGTGATGTTGTATATTGAATTTGTGTGTAGTTTGAAGATCAAATGAAATGCATTTCTGCATGTACCTTCTGGATTTTTTTTTTTTTGGGCAGTCCTCTTTATTTAAAGTCGCTTATATAGTTTAAATACATGATCCTTAAGTGAGCATAACTGTTCTGTTTATTTCTGCTGGAAAACAATTTCTAGTTCTTTACCATTTTTTTATTTATTTGGGATATTTGCATAAGGACCACCCGAAACATTGATATTTACAAATTAACCACCGAATTGAATTTTTTTAACTTCTGTACCCATGTTTACCCTGGCCACGATTAAATTATTGAGGATTGGATAAAAATGAAAAATATTTGTTGGGGTTTTTACCATGAATTTGTATATTTGAGTGAGAATTTGAAAGATGGATGAAAGGGGGTGGTTGATTTATAAATAGCAAGTTTCGGGTGGTCTGTATGTAATTGCCCATGAGGTAGATAGAGAGGTCTCGAACCTAACTTGAATGGTATTTAAGATGCTTTTTGCAGATTTTGTAGAGAACTTACATTTTATTTGTTTTGGACGTTCTGTCAATCGGGGAAGGTTTTTGGTGACAACACCTGGAGATATCAGAAGTCTCTTCTTTTTAATTCATGGGGCTGGGATGGTTTTATAGCTGCTGTACTGAAATTAGTTCTTATAGCAATTAAAGAACTTCCTAAGGTGCATATTGAAAACATATGAGGCAAATAATGGGACAAGATTTGAACCTGCTTTCCTGAATCTCTTTCCTATTTGAATCATAAAGGTCTTCCTATATAAGTAGATTCTTTCTACTACATACACGCGCACACGCACGCACACGCACGCACACAAAGACACAGAGAGAGCGAGAAGTGTCGAAATGTTCCCTTGACTCTTCTTCGGAGGTCATTTTAGTCCCAAAGNTACAACACCTGGAGATATCAGAAGTCTCTTCTTTTTAATTCATGGGACTGGGATGGTTTTATAGCTGCTGTACTGAAATTAGTTCTTATAGCAATTAAAGAACTTCCTAAGGTGCATATTGAAAACATATGAGGCAAATAATGGGACAAGATTTGAACCTGCTTTCCAGAATCTCTTTCCTATTTGAATCATAAAGGTCTTCCTATATACGTAGATTCTTTCTACTACACACGCACGCACACGCACGCACACGCACGCACACAAAGACACAGAGAGAGCGAGAACTGTCGAAATGTTCCCTTGACTCTTCTTCGGAGGTCATTTTAGTCCCAAAGTCTATAAAAATGTCAAATTAGTCCCTAAATTCTAAAAAAAAAGAAAGACTAAAATAATTGTCATGTTAAAGGAGTTTGATGACTATCTAGACACTTCTATAAATCCTGCCACTAAAATGGCCTTATTTACATAGCCAGGGGACTATTTTGGCACTTTACTATATATTTACATATAATATTTTGTAAGCTTTGCAAAATTATAAAGAACTAATGAGTATGATATTCATCAGTGCAAGGCCTGCTGATCTATTCTTACAATAGTATCGTGATAAAAATTGCAATTTTACATGATTTTATTGGTAAAGAAGAGAGCTTTATTTGTGTATTTGTTCTCCTCAAGTTTATTTTATTTTCTGCTCTGAAATATACATCATTGCACTTGGTAACACATATGCTTACCTTTCCAATGCAGATTACAGAGAGAGGATGTTTGAAAATAGTTTCAAGGATTCTACGAAGGTACGTTATGATTTGAAACTAACTCTTGGGGTCATTTTGGCAAATTTCAATGAAAGATGACATTTTAGGCCTTTTTTTATTAATTTATCTTCCATTCTGTTTTTTTGCAGAAATCAAATCTAGTGAGGGTGGGCTCGATCACTTCAGCAACTTCAGGTAATTTGTTGGGGACTATGATATTCCTGCTCTTTAACCATTGTACCGTATCATTGTCTGAAACTATCTTTCTGGATTCATTTTCTCTCTGTTTTTGTGACATGTTTTTTCTCTGTAAATATGCTCTTAAGTGGGGGTGTAAACGGGTCGAGTCAAGCTTGAGCTTGATCTTGATAATTAATCGAGTTCGAGATCAAATTTATAGAATTTTGTGCTCGAACTCGAGCTTAATGCTATGAGTTCAAGCCGGTTCAAGAGTAGGTTTTTTTATTGTGAAAGAGAAAAAACAATGTTAATTCAAACTTTTGTTCTAAAAAATTGACAAATAGATTGAGAATTTAGGATATAATTAATAAAAAATCACATAATATAAAATATAAAATATAATTTTGTAAATATTTTAAGTAATTTAATGATAAAGTGAAATTTTAAAATATTTAGAGTATATTTTGTATTAATTATTTTTTAATCGAGCAGACTCACATGCTAATGAGTTGAGTCGGGCTCTGCTTGAGCTTGACTCGTTAGCCAATGAAGCTTATTTCAAGAGCTACTTATCAAGCCGAGTCGAACCGGCTTGGCTTAGTTACGCCCCTACTCTTGAGTGAAAGAGAATCAAACTTGGGTCAGTAATGTTTTCAGAAATAAATGAACTATCACTGTAGAGATCATTAGGNCACGTTATGATTTGAAACTAACCCTTGGGGTCATTTTGGCAAATTTCAATGTAAAGATGACTTTTTAAGTTTTTTTTTTGTTAATTTATCTTCCATTCTGTTTTTTTGCAGAAATCAAATCTAGTGAGGGTGGGCTCGATCACTTCAGCAACTTCAGGTAATTTGTTGGGGACTATGATATTCCTGCTCTTTAACCATTGTACCGTATCATTGTCTGAAACTATCTTTCTGGATTCATTTTCTCTCTGTTTTTGTGACATGTTTTTCTCTGTAAATATGCTCTTAAGTGGGGGTGTAAACGGGTCGAGTCAAGCTTGAGCTTGATCTTGATAATTAATCGAGTTCGACATCAAATTTATAGAATTTCGTGCTCGAACTCGAGCTTAATGCTATGAGTTCAAGTCGGCTCACGAGTAGGCTTGTTTATTCTGAAAGAGAAAAAACAATGTTAATTCAAACTTTTGTTATAAAAAAAATGACAAATAGATTGAGAATTTAGGATATAATTAATAAGAAATCAGATAATATAAAAATATATATAATTTTGTAAATATTTTAAGTAATTTAAAGATGAAGTTAAATTTTAAAATATTTAGAGTATATTTTGTATTAATTATTTTTTAAACGAGCAGACTCACATGCTAATGAGTTGAGTCGGGCCGGGCTTGAGCTTGACTCATTAGCCAATGAAGCTTATTTCAAGAGCTACTTATCAAGCCGAGTCGAACCGGCTTGGCTCAGTTACGCCCCTACTCTTGGGTGAAAGAGAATCAAACTTGGGTCAGTAATGTTTTCAGAAATAAATGAACTATCACTGTAGAGATCATTAGGAATTTAGCTTTTAAAGCTCATTTTTGTGGTGCTGAAACCTGCCTCTTTCATCACATTGAACCAAAATAAATAAATAAATAAATAAACACACAAAAGTGAGGCTCAATGACTCCAAACTGATGACTTTTTTTGTTCATCTTTAATTATCACATCTTGATTTACTGAATTATGAGCTTAAAATTTTAATGCATAAAAGCTCTAATTTTATAGATACTCGCATCTTATATCGTTCAAAAATGCATCTTTTAAACAAAATTCNGACACATCTAACATCTAAACTTTACCTTGTACATTTTACCACGAAAAATCTATCATATCACATAAAAAATAACACTATTTTAACCTTTAAAAAGTGGAANGGGGCCATTTACTTACCATCCAATTCTTATACTCTTACACATCTAACATCTAGACTTTACTCTGTACATTTTACCACGAAAAATCTATCATATCACATAAAAAATAACACTATTTTAACCTTTAAAAAGTGGAATGCACTTTTTCATTCACGTGTAAGGTGACAAATGTAAAAATTGAAAATTTAACTGTTAGATATGTAAATTAACAGGATTTGAGTGGTGCGTACGTAAATCCTCCTTGAATTTTCATCTTTTCAACAGATATCTGTCATTTTAGTAAATCATTTATTGTCCACATTGCAGGAAGGATTCTGAACAGACCAAACAGATCGAAGANTTTTTCAACAGATGTCTGTCATTTTAGTAAATCATTTATTGTCCACATTGCAGGAAGGATTCTGAACAGACCAAACAGATCGAAGAACTTCATAAACAAAATGATGAATTGGCGAACGAGAAGGGGCGCCTTCTCGAAGAGATCGAGCGAATAATGTCGGTGTCCGGTCAGATCTGAAAAAACAATTTTTTTTTCTTGGCCTGAAAACATCATTCTACAATTTGACTGTTTTTATAGCGTCATTGTATACTCCAAAGGAGAATTGAAAAGAGGAATTTTCTTCAGGGTTTGTATCAGTATATGATGAGGAGAGTTGAAGAAGATTTATAATGCCAACTGTGACTGTGTTATATATACAGAGAACTATTTGTTGTTTTCAATTCTGATGGAAAAATTTTGATGTTATGGGCATGAGATTTTGTCAATTGTGATGTATTATTTTGAATAAAGCAATTAATGTTGAGAAAATGATATGATTTTTACTTATTTTTTTGGCCATGAGTTTTTCAGTCCTCACAAAGCTCGAAAGATCTGATGATTTTTCTCTTTTCGACCTTAAATTTTGCTATTTTTATCTATAGCACTTTGGTTTCATGAACATATACTTGAAAGGTGTGTTATGGTTTTAGAAGGCTGATAATGTTGATATTTTTGATGTGATATTGAAGAATTGAGTGATATATTTATAAATATGAACGTTTAAGCATTAAGTATGTAGAAAGTTAAAAAATTGTGTGGTATGTAGGTAAATGTTAATTAACAATATGAACGAGGAATTTAAGCTGCCGAAAAATCAATCTCACCTATTAAAGTATTGTTTGGTCTGATGGTCTCGCAGTTTTGACTTATTGGTATAACTTCTCAGGAGATTACTCATCTAAGGAGTGTTTCAAGACAAACACACTTAATATTGGAGTTTTTAATGAAATTCCACTGTTACATCAGTAGATGCCTCGATGTATAAGCTTTCTGCTTCATTTGACTTAAGGAGCTTCATATTCTCCTTCCACTTAAGAACTTGACGTTCCCGTCAGTACTCTGATATCATTCCGTCACCCCCCAGATTCGAAAGTCAGGTGGTGACTTAGAGACCACCCGTCTTTATCATGTCCTTCTTTGCTAGGGTATATTGTGTTTTGGATTTGGGATGTGACAACTTTAGATTTTAAATTTGTGCATTCCAACATGATCTATAGTATGTAATAATTTCTATATGTCTACATGATACAATAATGGGGCATTTACATACATGCGGCATGATTCTTATGTAATAATGGGCGTTTACATATTTAATATTAGAGGCATTTGCATACATACCACCTAATTTTTCTATATATTTACTTATGTAACATCTAAACTTTGCTTTTAATGTTTATACCAATTACCCAATAAATTTTTCATGTCATTAAAATATCACCGTTTTAACTTTTAAAAAGTGAAATTTAAAATGGTATTTGTGTAAAAATTAAATTTTAGGGGTTAAATATGTAAATACATATGAATAAATGAGTGATATGTACGTAAATCTAACAAAATATTAATATCAAAGTACTCCAATAATAGAGTTAGGTGCTGTAATTTTTATACATTAATGTTGAATGGAATTAGGAGTGGTGGGGCCACCCAAAGAGGGATGCTGGGCCGTTTCGGCCCAGAGCGGCTGACTAAAATATACATGGGCCCAACTTGCATCTACAAGAAGTCCTTTTCATGACATGTCAACTCACATTTGATATTTTTCTTTTTTTACGACATTTAATTTCTAACAAAAATAAAGAGAGAAAAATAGAGAAAAAAAATCTCCNCGCCCAGAGCGGCTGACTAAAATATACATGGGCCCAACTTGCATCTACAATAACTCCTTTTCATGACATGTCAACTCACATTTGATATTTTTCTTTTTTCACAACATTTAATTTCTAACAAAAATAAAAAGAGAAAAATAGAGAAAAAAAAATCTCCTTTTTTATGTTTTATCATTCTTATATTTATATTATGAAATATCAATAATGTCATTGATAATCTCTATTGATGATCGGTCGTAGGAACTTGTCCACTTGTTCGTCAACCTTCTTGTTTTGGTTAGTTGTATCATCCCCCTCGTGTCGTTTGGAGTTTTAAGCATGTAAATATAAAAGTTAGATATTTGATATGTAAATATATAAGATTTATTTGACATGTATGTAAAAATATCTCTGTTGAATGTATAATATAAACTTAAGTTTTGACAATGATTATTTATTTGAAAAATATATCACTAAAATAGAGTGTAAATAACTAAANGGCAATTAATGTTGAGAATTGTTCAAATATGTGTATGTTTAGCTGAAATATGAAGGTGGCAAAATGATATGATTTTTACTCTTTTTTTTTTTTTGGCCATGAGTTTTTCGGTCCTCACAAAGCTCGAAAGATCTGATGATTTTTCTCTTTTCGACCTTAAATTTTGCTATTTTTATCTATAGCACTTTGGTTTCATGAACATATACTTGAAAGGTGTGTTATGGTTTTGGAAGGCTGATAATGTTGATATTTTTGATGTGATATTGAAGAATTGAGTACTATATTTATAAATATGAACGTTTAAGCATTAGGTATGTAGAAAGTTAAAAAATTGTGGTAAATGTTAATTAACAATATGATCGAGAAATTTAAGCTACCGAAAAATCAATCTCACCTATTTGAGTATTGTTTGGTCTAGTAGTCTTGCGGTTTTGACTTATTGGTATAACTTCTCAGGAGATTACTCATCTAAGGAGTGTTTCAAGGCAAGCACACTTAATATTGGAGCTTTTAATGAAATTCCACTGTTACATCAGTAAGAGTTCAGCTTCATTTGACATAAGGGGTTTCACAATCTCCTTCCACTTAAGAACTTGAAATCCTCGTCAATACTCTGATATCATTCCGTCACCCCCCAGATTCGAAAGACGGGTGATAACTTAGAGACCACCCGTCTTTATCATGCCCTTCTTTGTTATGGTATATCGTGTTTTGGATTTGGGATGTGACTACTTTAGATTTTAAATTTGTGCATTCCAACATGATCTATAGTATGTAATACTTTCTATATTTCTACATGATACAATAATGGGGCATTTACATACATACGGCATAATTCTTATGTAATAATGGGGCATTTACATATTTAATATTAGAGGCATTTGCATACATACCACCTAATTTTTCTATATATTTACATATATAACATCTAAACTTTGCTTTTAATGTTTATACCAATTACCCAATAAATTTTTCATGTCATTAAAATATCACCATTTTAACTTTTAAAAAGTGAAATTTAAAATGGTATTTGTGTCAAAATTAATTTTTAGGGGTTAAATATGTAAATACATAGGAATAAATGAGTGATATGTATGTAAATCTAACAAAATATTAATATCAAAGTACTCCAATAATAGAGTTAGGTGCTGTAATTTTTATAGTCATTAATGTTGAATGGAATTAGTAGTGGTGGGGCCACCCAAAGAGGGATGTTGGGCCGTTTCGGCCCAGAGCGGCTGACTAAAATATACATGGGCCCAACTTGCATCTACAACAACTCCTTTTCATGACATGTCAACTCACATTTAATATTTTTCTTTTTTTACGACATTTAATTTCTAACAAAAATAAAGAGAGAAAAATAGAGAAAAAAAATCTCCTTTTTTATGTTTTATCATTCTTATATTTATATTATCAAATATCAATAATATCATTGATATTCTCTATTGATGGTCAGTCGTAGGAACGGTTAAAATTATCATTGTTGTGGTCGAATCTTTTCTCATCAGACCACCATTTCGCTTCCTCCTCGGCTGGCGAGATACTTGTACACTTGTTTGTCAATCTTCTCGTTTTGGTTAGTTATATCATCCGCCTCGTGTCGATTGGAGTCTTAAGCATGTAAATATAAAAGTTAGATATTTGATATGTAAATATATAAGATTTATTTGACATGTATAAACTTNATTGCAACCTGCTGTCACTAATAACTGCAGTCAGCTTATAGTTATACAACTTTGTAATTTTATCTTTTCTAATNCTATATTTATAAATATGAACGTTTAAGCATTAGGTATGTAGAAAGTTAAAAAATTGTGGTAAATGTTAATTAACAATATGAACGAGAAATTTAAGCTACCAAAAAAATCAATCTCACCTATTTAAGTATTGTTTGGTCTGGTGGTTTCGGAGTTTTGACTTATTGGTATAACTTCTCAGGAGATTACTCATTCAAGGAGTGTTTCAAGGCAAACACACTTAATATTGGAGTTTTTAATGAAATTCCACTGTTACATCAGTAGATGCCTCGATGTATAAGAGTTTCAGCTTCATTTGACTTAAGGGGCTTCACAATCTCCTTCCACTTAAAAGCTTGACGTCCTCGTCAGTACTCTGATATCATTTTGTCACCCCCCCCCAGATTCGAAAGACGGGTGGTGACTCAGAGACCGCCCTTCTTTATCATGCCCCTCTTTGTTAGGGTATTTCGCGTTTTGGATTTGGGATGTGACAACTTTAGATTTTAAATTTGTGCATTCCAACATGATCTATAGTATGTAATAATTTCTATATGTCTACATGATACAATAATGGGGCATTCACATATCTAATATTAGAGGCATTTGCATACATACCACCTATTTTTTCTATATATTTACATATATAACATCTAAACTTTGCTTTTAATGTTTATACCAATTACCCAATAAATTTNTATCATGTAAGTGACATAAAAATATCTTGGCACAATATTTCTCATTAACATGGGGTGAATACTAATTCAGATATATCTCTTAATGATTCATATTTTATTTTGATTAATTATAATGATATTATTAACCATATTTTTAACAGCCGCCATCAATTATACCAGCAATAATGCACGCCACTTTTATTGTCACGCCTTGAGCAAAGATAAAAAAAGGGGGCTGCATATCAGACCAAAATAGCGACTCGCATGAAAAGGATATTTATATTGAAAAGTTTCATTAAATTTATTAAAAATAATTAAAAAAATTATGAAATATTTGATTAATGGGCATTTACATATAAACCTTATGGTTCTTTCGATTTTAAATATTTAAAATCTAAGGTTTAAATTTTATATTTAAGCTATTCTATCTATTTTTGGCAAGCTTTATTTCAATTTTTACAAATTTTGACAACTAGTTATGGCTACGATTGCGTTGAATCCAAATATGTCTTGTGAATTATACTCGAGAATCAGAGCGGTATGAACCTGGGAGAAGCACACAGACATATCCTATCAAAGCGAATTGGTGTACTCTGGGGCTCTGTGACTCATTTTATATCTAAAAAGATATATTACAGAGATGGAAATGAGAGAATAAGTCTCTCTTAAGTATGGTTCTCCTTTTTACTGTATTAATTGTCATTAAAAACCGTATGATTGAAGGGAACTTTCTAAACCGTCCGATCAAATTGGTTCTTATTATTGTATTAATTGCACCCAGATTACTATAAATAAACCCCTACCCCTCACATGAGAGAAGGTTGAAGCCTAGAGAGAGAGTTTGAGGCCATGAGGAGGTGTTGTAGCTCAGCATCACCGCCAACCGACGTCGATCATCATCGACCACTGTCAATAGTGTCGTCGACACCGTCAACTGGACGTCGTCAGTTAATGTTATAACTTGGAAAATCTTCGAAGCATTTAATGTCTGTGGGATAAGAGCNACCAACTGGACGTCATCAGTTAATGTTATAACTTGGAAAATCTTCGAAGCATTTAATATTTGTGGGATAAGAGCTCATCACTACGGTCTATGTGCTAATCACGACCTACGTGGTCATAGCTCGTGCAGTTCCCAACTCCGGCCCTCGCAGCTTACGGACGTTAATCATACTCACCACTAAAGCCTATGTGATCCACAGTTTTCGCAACCGCTTACTACGGTTTCTCTAGCCAATCAAAGCTTCTAGAGCAACCATCTACAACACTCATGACAGACTACTACCTCAACAACAATCAATAATGATCCTTGCAACCTGCTGTCACTAATAACTGCAGTCAGCTTATAGCTATACAACTTTGTAATTTTATCTTTTCTAATTTAGGAGAAGCATGAATATATGTACTCATTACTCATAGTAGATTATTTCAGTTGGATTAGGCCCTATTGTTTTTGCCCGTCTCAATGATTTTCCAAGTAAAAAATTGATGTGTCTTCTCCTGCTTACTTCTCATCTTTTATCTGGGTGATGAATTCTAGTGCAACGATAAGATGGTAACATATGATTTGTTCTAATATATTTATTTTATTTTTTGAATAATTATTAAAGCGTCCTTACAAAGAGAGAAATTATTCCGATTTAATTCACTGGGACTGTAGAGACCACCGAGGTGTCGTCCTCGGTTCATCTCCCTCTCTCTCAGTGGCAATGGGAGCTCAAAGCTCAGAAACCTCACACCCCAATGATGTAATCCTCAACCTGACACCTCNGAATTCTCGTGCAACGTTAAGATGATAATTCCCGCGAATTTTTTTCTGGCACTCAGGTAACATATGATTTGTTCTAATATATTTATTTATTTTTTTTTGAATAATTATTAAAGCCTCCTTACAAAAAGAAAAATTATTCCGATTTAATTCACTGGGACTGTAGAGGCCACGAGGTGTCGTCCTCGGNCTCGTACAACGTTAAGATGATAATTCCGGCGAATTTTTTTCTGGCACTCAGGTAACATATGATTTGTTCTAATATATTTATTTATTTATTTTTGAATAATTATTAAAGACTCCTTACAAAAAGAAAAATTATTCCGATTTAATTCACTGGGACTGTAGAGGCCACGAGGTGTCGTCCTCGGTTCATCTCCCTCTTTCTCAGTGGCAATGGGAGCTCAAAGCTCAGAAACCTCACACCCCAATGATGTAATCCTCAACCTGACACCTCCGTCTTCCAAAACCAACTCCGGCTTCCCATCACCGCCGCCGCCGACGCCGCCGTCGACGACGAAAGTTCGGCCGGCACCCCCTCCTCCCGTTCCCAAACCCAAATCCCGATTCGTTGAACTCAACTGCCCTCCCCGAGCAGGTGCTCCCAAGAGATCTCACTCGCTCCCCGCCGCCGATCCCTTGCCCTCCTCCGACTCCGATTCCGACGACGATGATCGCCCCTTCTCCGACAAATTTCTCCCCGACAGCCACCTTCGACGCCGCCGCTGCAGATTCGGTCTCCGCGCAGCCGCTGAAAGCCTAGCTCTCCTCCCCCCCGCCGCCCTCCTCATCTCCATCCTCTTCTTCAAATCCCTCCGCCATAAAGTGTTCTGGGGCATCCAGATCTGGCGATGGTGCGTCGTCGTGATTTCAATCTTCTCCGGACGCCTAATCTCCGGCTGGCTCGTCTGGATCGCCGTATTCCTCATCGAGCGCCATTTTCTCCTCCAGGAAAAGGTTCTCTACTTCGTCTACGGCCTTCGGAAGAGCGTCCGCGGATGCGTCTGGCTCGGCCTCGTTCTTCTTGCTTGGTACCTCGTCCTCAACCCCGATCGATCCGATCGATCTTCTTCCGGCATCGCGCTCCGCCGNCCTCTACTTCGTCTATGGCCTTCGGAAGAGCGTCCGCGGTTGCGTCTGGCTCGGCCTCGCTCTTCTTGCTTGGTACCTCGTCCTCAACCCCGATCGATCCGATCGATCTTCTTCCGGCATCGCGCTCCGCCGAATCTCCCGCGGGCTCGTCACCGTGTTCGTCGCCTGCACGATCTGGCTCCTCAAGATCATCTTCGTTAAGGTTCTCGCTTCCTCTTTTCATGTGGCGACATTCTTTGACAGGATGAAGGAGAGCGTGTTCCACCATTATGTTCTAGAGGCGCTCTCCGGCGATCCGAAAGATCCAGAAGAGAAGGGGTTTGGTGGGGGGGATGAGAAGCCGAGAAGGGCTGTTAGGGTGACGAAATCGATGGCGGGGAAGGTTGATATGGAGAGGTTGCGTCGGCTGAGCAGAGCGAAGGTGAGTGCGGCGAGCGTGCGGCGACTAGTAGGTGTTATGAGAAGGACGGGGTTGACGACGGTATCGAGGACGGTGGATGAGCTTGTTAAGGCGGGGGAGTCGGAGATCGGCGACGAGATGGAGGCCATGGCCGCCGCCCAGCAGATCTTCAGGAACGTTGCCGGGCCAGCAAAAAAGTGAGTAAAGATCTTTCGCGCCAAAAATAAAAAATAAGGTTTAGACGTCACTCAAAATATAAATTTGAAAATTTTATCTTTAAAATTTGTATTTTATTTCTCTCATAATTAATATTATTTTATCTTTTTTTATATTAAACAAGTCATTTAGTTGAACTCTATATGTCGACTCGATGTTACACTTATTTAATATAAAATATATAATATAAAATATTATTTGTTAAATATTTTTAAAATTTTAAATTAATATATTTTGAGTATATTTTATATTTATATTTTCTTAAACTAGGTAGCTCACGAGTTAATGAGCCGACTCCGGGCTAACTTGATCTTGGTTTATTAGTTTATTGAGTTCCACTCACAAGTCATTTATTTAGTTGTGCTCAGGTCGACCATGACTCACATATGAGCTAGAAGTAAATGAATCCAAATTGTTTTATTATATGCTCAATATTTTTCTTTCTAAATCAATTCAATTTTTTAATCTTTAATTATTCGATTTTTTGGGCCTTTTAGCTTAATAAANGCCATGACTCACATATGAGCTAGAAGTAAATGAATCCAAATTGTTTTATTATATGCTCAATTTTTTTCTTTCTAAATCAATTCAATTTTTTAATCTTTAATTATTCGATTTTTTGGGCCTTTTAGCTTAATAAATATTAAAATCCATCCCCAACTGAAAAATTGAATATTTATATTATAAAATTAAAATCAAATGTATGTAAATTTTCTGAAATTTTAAAACTGAAATAAATATTTATATATATAAATGCTATAAATGTAAACATTAAATTTACATAAATATAAAATAATTGTGTGGCATGCAGTTAAAGTTTAGAAAAAAAAATCTAGTCTGGACACAAAAATTAGGAACAGTCATCTTACTGGTACATAGTCAAAAACTTGATTATTATTCTAAAATAAAGTAAGACTGAAAGGGAATCAGGCAATATGTCCATATTACAGTATGAAGCACGTTTAACACNAATATAAAATAATTGTGTGGCATGCATTTAAAGCTTAGAAAAAAAAAATCTAGTCTGGGCAAAAAAATTAGGAACAGTCATCTGGTGCATAGTCAAACACTCAATTATTTTTCTAAAATAAAGTAAGACTGAAAGGGAATCAGGCAATATGTCCATATTACAGTATGAAGCACGTTTAACACAGCTTTTCATTTAGGATGATTTACATAAATACCATTCAATTCCTATGTATTTACATATCCAACACCTAAACTTCAACTTATTCATACATGCCATGAAGAGTTGTATTTCACTTTTTAAAAGTAAAAAAAAAAAAAAAAGATATTTACAATTTTTGAGTTGATGTTAGATCTGGGTGGTATAAATATAAAAAGTAAAGTTTTGATTTTAGATATGTAAATACACAAAAATTAGGTGCTATGCATATAAATCTCTTTTATTTAATGCAAACATTGCATTATATTTGTCTAATCCTTTTGGGTGTGCAAATTCACCAAATGTTGATTTTTTTTTAAATTTTTGGATAAAATAATATATAGAGGATGGGTAAAATTACTAAATTGTTAAATTACATTAATTATATAAAAACAATCACAAATTTCAGGGTGGACTATCGCCTCCTGTCTGTATTTCACTTTCTAAAATTAAAACGGTGAAATTTAAGTGGTTGGAAAGATTTGGGTGGTATAATTATAAAAAATAAAATTTAGCTGTTAGATATGTAAATATATAAGAACTGGGCGGTATGTTTTGTAATAATGCTTGACTTGAAACATGGTTGTGNGTAGATATATAAATACACAAAAATTAGGTGCTATGCATACAAATCTCTTTTATTTAATGCAAACATTGCATTATATTTGTCTAATCTTTTTGGGTGTGCAAATTCATCAAATGTTGTTTTTTTGTTTAAAATTTTTGGATAAAATAATATATAGTGGATGGGTAAAATTACTAAATTGTTTAATTACATTAATTATGTAAAAAAAATCACAAATTTCAGGGTGGACAATCACCTCCTGTCTGTATTTCACTTTCTAAAATTAAAACGTGTTAGCGCTGACGTGGAGCCCGGTTCGCCCAACCCCGACTCCCGCTCCCGCTCTCTCTGTAGCGACCCGATCGCGACGATTCGCGATTCTGATTCGCGAAGAGTCACGCCTCCGTTCGCGAAATTGTTCCCGCTTTCCTCTGACGCGAAACGAACCATCCCTTCGTTTCTTTTCTGCTTGTGATAAAAGAAGAGGCTCTCCTTTAGATAAGTGAAGTGTTGAAGTCACGGTGAAGGCAAGGAGTTCTTGCTAGTGGTGATCGGGCTGAAGAGGAAGAAGGCATCGCAAAGTCATCGCTCCCAATGGCTTCTTATTTGGCCAGAAGAAGAAGGCTTGCTTTCTTTGGAATTTCCTTCTTCCCTTTTTGGTGTGTATTACGGTGGAGAAAGGAGAGAGGAGACATAGATTTCTCTTGTAATTGTTGAAGATATCGGCCGGTGTAAATTTCTCAATTAGTAAAATCCTCTGCAACTCTATGGATGTAGGCAATTTGCCGAACCACGTAAATCTGTGTGTTCTTTTGGTGTGAATTTTCTCGTGCTATTTTATTCGCTTCGTCGTCGATCGTTATAAATTTCATATACAACACAACAACTGGTATCAAAGCCAATGACTACAGACGAAGTGAAGATTTCAGGGATCGAGAAATTTGATAGCACAGATTTTGGTTATTGGAGGATGCAGATAGAGAACTACCTCTATGGGAAGAAACTTCATCTTCCGTTATTGGGAAAAAGACCTGAAAGAATGGATGAGACTGAATGAAATTTGTTGGATCGACAGGTTATGGGGTTATTCGACTGACCCTATCGAGGTCCGTTGCACACAACGTCGTCAAGGAGAGGACGACTGCAGATCTTATGACAGCCCTGTCAGGTATGTATGAAAAGCCATCGGTAAATAACAAGATATATCTGATGAAGAAGTTATTCAATTTGAAGATGGCGAAAGATACGTTTGTTGTACAACACCTGAATGATTTCAACACCATCACAAATCAATTATCGTCTGTGGAAATTGAATTTGATGATGAGATACGTTCACTGATCTTGTTGACCTCATTATCAAATAGCTGGGAAGCTATGAGGATGACTGTCAGTAATTCTGCAGGTAAATCTAAACTGAAATTTGAAGTTATTCGTGATTTAATTTTGGCTGAGGAGGTGCGCAGAAAAGATTCTGGCGAGATCTCAGGTTCGAGTTCGACACTAAATGTTGATTCCAGAGGGAAATCACTTGATAGGAACTCAAACAAGGGAAGATCAAAATCAAAGAACAGAAGCAGGAGCAAGTCAAGGCCTGGTAAACAGGTAACTTGCTGGAATTGTGACAAAACTGACCACATAAGGAGGAACTGCAGGAATCTTCAGAAGAAGGAGATTGACAGTGTGAATGTGGTAACTGAAGAATCACATGATGCACTACTGTTGGCAGTTCATAGTCATGTTGATGACTGAATACTGGATTCAGGAGCTTCATTCCATACAACTTTCCATCGGAAATTGATGCGGAATTATGTTGCAGGTGACTTTGAAAAAGTATATCTGGCAGATGGAGAAGCTCTGAATGTGGTAGGAATGAGGGATATTGACATTGCACTTCCAAATAAAAACAAGTGGACTCTGCAAAAGGTCAGACACATTCCTGAACTGAAGAAGAATCTCATTTCTGTTGGGCAGCTTGATGAATGCGGACATTCAGTAGTTTTCTCAAATAGTACCTGGAAGATTACTAAAGGAGCATTGGTACTGACTCGGGGTAAGAAAACATGTACGTTGTATATGACTACTGGTTTAATTAACAATGTTGATACTACTGTTTCAGAGAGCACAACAGAGTTGTGGCATTGCAGACCTGGACACATGAGTCAAAGAGGTATGAAAGAACTTCAGTCTAGAGGCAAGCTACCAGAACTAGAGTAAGTTGTTTTCAGTATGTGCGAGAGTTGCATTATGGGGAAGCAGAGGAAGGTAAGTTTCTTAAAAGGTGGCAGAACGCCAAAGACAGAAAAGCTGGATCTTGTACACACAAATGTGTGGAGACCTTCTCCAGTGGCATCTCTTGCAGACTCTCGTTACTACATCACATTCATTGACGATCACAGCAGAAAGGTATGGGTTTACTTCTTGAAGTATAAATCTGATGTATTTAGTGTGTTCAAGACTTGGAAGACTATGGTTGAGACAGAGACATGCTTAAAGCTGAAATGTCTGAGGTCTGATAATGGTGGTGAGTACATTGATGGTGGGTTCAAGGAGTACTGTGCANACTGCCTTAACCTCTATTAAAAACCTTAGCTTGCGAAGTGACCAAATAGTCTACTCGCTGTTTAGATGAAGAAAATATTATTTTTGGACGACGGACGTGTGGTTGACGGATGGACTTATTGCACGATGCCGTTGATCGCACAGCGTGATGTAATCCACTCCGCTGTCCGCACGCCTGATAAATTGGATGTCTCACATGAGTCATTTTAGTCACACGGTTTATGAAATTGTCAGATTAATTTCAACTCATATTAAGAGAATCTCAAATTAAAGTGATATTTTTATAAACTATGGGACTAAAATAACCCTACAAAAAGTCGGATGACATTTTTTTGACATTTATCGCAATTAAGCTCATGATATATTATATTAAATTATTGTACTATTTTTACATACATGACATTTTACCATGCATGAAAATAGGCATTTCAAGTTTTTAAAAGTTAAAATAATGATATTTTTGGATGGGATTTGAAAATTTTGGGAGGTATAAATGTATAAAGTAAGGTTTAGATTTTAGATATATAAAAACATAGGAATGTTAAATACATAACAATAGTGTGGTTGGTATATATGTAAATGCTCCACATTTATCCTCATTTACAAAATNCATATAAAATAATTGTGTGGCATGCATTTAAAGCTTAGAAAAAAAAATCTAGTCTGGGCACAAAAATTAGGAACAGTCATCTGGTGCATAGTCAAAGACTCAATTATTTTTCTAAAATAAAGTAAGACTGAAAGGGAATCAGGCAATATGTCCATATTACAGTATGAAGCACGTTTAACACAGCTTTTCATTTAGGATGATTTACATAAATACCATTCAATTCCTATGTATTTACATATCCAACACCTAAACTTCAACTTATTCATACATGCCATGACTTTTTAAAAGTAAAAAAAAAAAAGATATTTACAATTTTTGACTTGATGTTAGATCTGGGTGGTATAAATATAAAAAGTAAAGTTTTGATTTTAGATATATAAATACACAAAAATTAGGTGCTATGCATATAAATCTCTTTTATTTAATGCAAACATTGCATTATATTTGGCTAATCTTTTTGGGTGTGCAAATTCACCAAATGTTAATTTTTTTTAAATTTTTTGGATAAAATAATATATTGAGGATGGGTAAAATTACTTTTTTTTTAAATTACATTAATTATATAAAAAAAATCACAAATTTCAGGGTGGCAAACACCTCCTGTCTGTATTTCACTTTCTAAAATTAAAACGGTGATATTTAAGTGGTATGAAAGATTTGGGTGGTATAATTATAAAAAATAAAATTTAGTTGTTAGATATGTAAATATATAAGAACTGGGCGGTATGTTTTNTGAAGGCATTGCAAAGGCATCGCTCTCAAAGAGCTTCTTATTTGGCCAGAAGAAGAAGGCTTGCTTTCTTTGGAATTTCCTTCTTTCTTTTTTTGGTGTGTATTACGGTGGAGAAAGGAGAGAGGAGACAGAGATTTCTCTTGTAATTGTTGAAGATATCGACCGGTGTAAATTCCTCAATTAGTAAAATCTTCTGCAACTCCGTGAATGTAGGCAATTTGCCGAACCACATAAATCTGTGTGTTCTTTTGGTGTGAATTTTCTCGTGCTATTTTATTCACTTTATTGTCGATCGTTATAAATTTCATATACAACACAACAAAACGTGATATTTAAGTGGTATGAAAGATTTAGGTGGTATAATTATAAAAAATAAAATTTAGTTGTTAGATATGTAAATATATAAGAACTGGGCGGTATGTTTTGTAATAATGCTTGACTTGAAACATGGTTGTGTGATTCAGGTACATAGATGAGGATGATTTGAGGAGATTTCTGAGTGAAGAGGAGGTGCAGACCATCTTTCCATTGTTTGAAGGCGCCCTCGATACCGGAAGGATTAAGAAATCTGCNGTTCAGGTACATAGATGAGGATGATTTGAGGAGATTTCTGACTGAAGAGGAGGTGCAGACCATCTTTCCATTGTTTGAAGGCGCCCTCGATACCGGAAGGATTAAGAAATCTGCATTCAGGAATTGGGTGGTCAGCAACTAAATTCAGTTTCTAAAAGGGCAAAAATCTAAAATATTGTTCTACTTTAGTCCGACATTATTAAAAATTTATGTAAAACTAAATTTCATTATGTAAATTTATGTTTTGCATGCTAAGGAGAAAGATTTAGACTAATTTAAATTTGTGTTGCGCAGGNTTCTAAAATATTGTTCTACTTTAGTCCCACATTATTAAAAAATTATGTAAAAGTAAATTTCATTATGTTAATTTATGTTTTGCATGCTAAGGAGAAAGATTTAGACTAATTTAAATTTGTGTTGCGCAGGTAAGAGCTTACAGGGAGAGGAAATCGCTGGCTCACTCTTTGAACGACACGAAGACGGCGGTGCAGCAGCTGCACAAGCTTGCGAGTGCGGTTGTGAGTGTGATAATTGTTGTGGTATCACTGCTGGTAATGGGGGTGGCGACCACCAAAGTCTTTGTCGCCGTTGCTTCTCAGCTCCTGCTGCTGGGGTTCTTCTTCCAGAACGCAGGGAAGACGTTGTTTGAATCTATCGTCTTTGTTTTTGTCATGCATCCGTTTGATGTTGGCGATCGCTGCGTCATCGATGGCGTCCAGGTTCCATTCCTACACCTAATAAAACTTCAATTTTTACATATAACACATGAGTTTTACTTTTTTCTAACTTTATAAAAAATAAAGCACACCTTTTTCATGCGCAGATAAGTTGGTATATATATAAAAAGTAAAGTTGAGGTGTTAGACATGTAAATACATAAAAATTCAGTNTGAGTTTTACTTTTTTTAACTTTATAAAAAATAAAGCACACCTTTTTCACGCGCAGATAAGTTGGTATATATATAAAAAGTAAAGTTGAGGTGTTAGACATGTAAATACATAAAAATTCAGTNGGAGTTTTACTTTTTTTAACTTTATAAAAAATAAAGCACACCTTTTTCATGCGCAGATAAGTTGGTATATATATAAAGAGTAAAGTTGAGGTGTTAGACATGTAAATACATAAAAATTCAGTTTTATAATTGTAAATCTTCCATGCTGTTTCATAGATTATGAAATTATAATCAGAAGTTTTGGAACTTCGTTCANACTGTTTCATAGATTATGAAATTATAATCAGAAGTTTTGGAACTTCATTCACTGCAGATGATTGTTGAGGAAATGAACATCCTGACCACAGTCTTCCTTCGCTATGATAACGAGAAGATTTATTATCCAAATGCAGTTCTGCTCACAAAGCCCATCAGTAATTTCTACCGAAGCCCACATATGTGTGATACGATAGAATTCCAAATTGACGTTTCTACCTCCATTGACTCTATTGCCTCTTTAAGAAAGTCAATCCAGGCGTAAGTATAACTGCCTTAACCTCTATTAAAAAACCTTAGCTTGCTAAGTGACCAAATAGTCTACTCGCAGTTTAGATGAAGAAAATATTATTTTTGGATGACGGACGTGTGGTTGACGGATGGACTTATTGCACGATGTCGTTGATCGCACAGCGTGATGTAATCCACGCCGCTGTCCGCACGCCTGATAAATTGGATGTCTCACATGAGTCATTTTAGTCACACGGTTTATAAAATTGTCAGATTAATTTCAACTCATATTAAGAGAATCTCAAATTAAAGTGATATTTTTATAGACTATGGGACTAAAATAATCCTGCAAAAAGTCGGATGACATTTTTTTGACATTTATCACAATTAAGCTCATGATATATTATATTAATTATTGTACTACTTTTACATACATGACATTTTACCATGCATGAAAATCTGCATTTCAGTTTTTAGAAGTTAAAATAATGATATTTTTGGATAGGATTTGAAAATTTTGGGAGGTATAAATGTATAAAGTAAGGTTTAGATTTTAGATTTATAAAAACATAGGAATGACATGGGTGTCAGAAATGTTAAATACATAACAATAGTGTGGTTGGTATATATGTAAATGCTCCACATTTATCCTCATTTACAAAATTAAAAAAGTTTGACATTCTTAATCTGGATGCCCCAACTCTTGAAGGTATCTGGAAAGCAAGCCGAAGAACTGGGATCCAAAGCACTCAGTTTTAGTGAAGGAGATCGAGAACGTGAACAAGATGAAGATGGCCCTCAATGTTCTGCACACAATGAATCACCAAAACTTCCCTGAAAGGAACAGCAGAAGATCAGAGCTCATCTTCGAGCTGAAGAAAATCTTCGAAACACTAAACATCAAATACAATCTGCTCCCCCAAGAAGTTCATCTCACGCAGATCCTCGGCGCCAACCCCAGAATTCCCCCTCCTCCTCCTCCTCCTGCAGCCTCTCTTCTGTACTAATCACAAGCTGGTTTCTTTTTTTGTTTGAAGATTCACTTGCCACTTAATTCCTATGTATTTTCATATCTAACACCTAAATTTTAATTTTTGCATATGGCACCATCTTATCTATGCATGAAAACCTGTATTTCCCCCTTTAAAAGTTAACGCAGTGGTATATTTTAGGGGATACTAATGATATGTGTGGTACAATTGTAAAAAAAATAAACTTTAGGGGTTGGCTAAGTAAATACATGGGAATTGGATGGCATGCATGTAAATGCCCCCTTTTTGTGTTTGCAGAAGGTGAATTGAGGAAGAATGAAGAGTGATGAGAAGCAGGAGGAAATGATATCAGAATTTTTATGTCTATGACCCTTTCTGCCTGTAATAAAGCGTCATTGATCTGCATTCTTTTAGATGCATCGGGGACTTACATATAATGCTCTCAATCTCTATGAATTTACATTTCTAACACTTAAATTTTAATTTTAACATCTATACCCACCAAATTTTTAGTGCACATTAAAAATACCATCATTTTAATCTTTAAAAAGTAAAATGTAAATTGTTTCTGCAAATGTAAAATTTACATTTGCAAATTGTTTCTGCAAATGTAAATTGTTTCTGCAAATAAGATTTGTCGACTGAATTTGTCAACGTTGTCTGTCAGTGGGCTCGAACGAGCGGTTGGTCTTCGGATGGCCGGCTCGAATCAAGCTTTGAGGATTCACCGCATTGACTGTTGAGCCCTCATATTTAGTCGTCCTATTGTTTTTTGATTCGCGCTAATAATTTTAGTGTATGCATGGACATATATGTCCCTTATTTTATATGAAATTAGACTATTTTTCAATAATATTAAATATCTTATTATATGCTCACCATAATCTATTTTTAAAATTCCACTCATCAACCATGTTTTCAGAGATTATACATGTTCATATTCTATGGATTAATTTATAAAAAATGAGGGTTAAATGTAAACATTGCCATACAATGCATCAGGGATACTTATTTTTATTACACATTCTTAATCAATTAATTTAATTGCATTAAGAATTGTTTGAATTCTGATATGTCCGCGAATGAATAAAACAAAAGAAATGAGAGATAGAGAGGAGAGTTAACGATAATGAACATAGGAATATCTATTAAAGTGATCTTTCTATTTATATGAAAGGGGCTACAATATAGTGAAATTACATTTTTGCCCCTGTTTTAATGGGAGTTATAAATGATTTCTAGTTATTTTATGTATATGAGCATCGCTCAGTTGTTATTTGGCTCGACCGGCTGGGCTATTATGGCTTCGGCTCGATAAGATTGATTTGGTCGGCTAGACTGAGGTGCGTTGTCGGTCAGTTGAGCTAGATTAGCTTCGAGTCGACATGACTGATTCAGTCGACTAGGCTTTGCTGATCGGTTAACTTAGTCTGGTTCTCGACACTCGATGTCTGGATGATCGGCTAGACTGAGCTGGCGTTGTCGGTCAGTTGAGCTAGATTAGCTTCAAGTCGACATTACTGATTCAGTCGACTAGGCTTTGCTAATCGGTTAATTTAGTCTGGTTCTCGACACTCGATCTCTGGATGGGGAGCTTCTATTGACAGTGCAAACCATAACCCGAAAAGTAGCTCATTTCTCGGAAATGAGAGCCTATAGGGTGACTATGAGACTCTATTATACTGTCAATTCTTGGTCCATTGGGTGCCTACGGGGTGTCTGTGAGACAGTTGATGATAGTGAGGATCTAGATTCTTTTCTCGGTTCGTATCTATCGGAAGGTAGGCGACGGCCTTGGTTAGTTCTCTTTTAGTGCTTAGCTCGGAAGCTCGTCTCTCTTACTTTTGTCTGATTAATTTGAATTCAGATCGTTCAGTCATTTTTTCTATTCTTCATCTGACTTGATCCGGCCTTTAACTTTGGCTTGGACGGCCAAATCCGATCGTATAAGTTGGTCTCCTAGTTTTCTGTCCGTGGGACCCCCCTTCATGCCTTCTGCATAGATCCTCGCAACCACTTTTTTTTTTTTTTTTGTACAAGTTGAANTTCCTCCCTACCACATTTTTTGTTGTACAAGTTGAAAAAGAATTTTTTTTATACACAAAATTTATTTTTTTATGTATTTACATATCTAACATATAAATATTTATACTTTGGCGTGATAAAATTATTCGCGAAAAAGTGGAATTGCATTTTTAATAAAATGATTAATAATGATATTTGAGATGTCTATCTATGTAAAGCTGAATCGCGAAGAAGGCGAGCATGGCTTCCTCTTCTTGGTCTTCTTCCTCCTCCGGGACTTCGCAAGATGAAAACCCTAGGAAAGAAGTTCTGAAAGAGGTTAAGGATTTCACCAACTAACTTATATCTTTCATGGTTAAGGATTTCACCACTTTACTTATATCTTTCATTCTTCTCTCCTAAACTGTTAATTTCGCGGCCGCAAACCCTAATTTTCTCCGTTTTTTCCCCGATAANTATATCTTTCATGGTTAAGGATTTCACCACTTTACTTATATTTTTCATTCTTCTCTCCTAAACTGTTAATTTCGCGGCCGCAAACCCTAATTTTCTCCGTTTTTTCCCCGATAANCATATCTTTTATTGTTCTCTCCTAAGCTGTTAATTTCGCGGCCGCAAACCCTAATTTTCTCCGATTTTTCCCCGATAATTTCGCTTTCAGCACTAAATCGAAGAATTGCAAGCAATTTCAGTCTATTATTTCAAGCTTTTTCTTTCGGCGGAAACCATTTTAACTTTTCTTTTTGAGTTAAATCCAGATAAGGAATCACGAGATTGCGATCGGGGAGCTGAACAGTCTCTCTGCCTCCCGCGTAATTTCCTAACCCTAGAATTCAAATTTTTCTTTTCTTTTTTTTAATAATTGTATACTATGCAAACAAATTCACACAAACCGATTCTTCAAATTTAAATTTAACAGTGTCGATTACCAATTTCCCCATCTGTTCTCTCCTNCCGTTTTTTCCCCGATAATTTCGCTTTCAGTACTAAATCGAAGAGTCTATTATTTCAAGTTTTTTTTTTCTTTCGGCGGAAACCATTTTAACTTTTCTTTTGGGGTTAAATCCAGATAAGGAATCACGAGATTGCGATAGGGGAGCTAAACAGTCTCTCGGCCTCCGGTGTAATTTCCTAACCCTAGAATTCAAAATTTTCTTTTCTTTTTTTGAATAATTGTATACTATGCAAACAAATTCACAAAAACCGATTCTTCAAATTTAAANAATTGCGATAGGGGAGCTAAACAGTCTCTCGGCCTCCCGTGTAATTTCCTAACCCTAGAATCCAAATTTTTCTTTTCTTTTTTTGAATAATTGTATACTATGCAAACAAATTCACAAAAACCGATTCTTCAAATTTAAATTTAACAGTGTCGATTACCAATTTCCCCATCTGTTCTCTCCTTGTCTCGGCATGAAACAGTTTCCTAACTGGTCTCTAGATTCTTATTTTCAGGCTGTATATCACAAAATCGGCAATATTTACTTCCGCAGGAGCATTGAGGATGCAAAAGCATTGGAGGAAAGTATGTTTATGACTTCTCCATTTACAGTATGATTGCAGCCTTGACTTTTTTTTCCTCTGATATCTTAGTTCATATTGGCAGAGAAACTTGTGGCAGGCAAGGCTCGGTTACAGAAGCTTGATGCAGCAGAATTAGGTAAGAGAATTAGATGATTTTTTCCCCTGAATGTTGAGTAGTGTTTATAGTGTAAGATGAATGTGATGGGAAGAACATAATGCATGAGAATTGGTGTGATTTAGGGAGAATAANCTAACAGTGTCGATTACCAATTTCCCCATCTGTTCTCTTCTCGTCTCGGCATGAAACAGTTTCCTAACTGGTCTCTGGATTCTTATTTTCAGGCTGTATATCATAAAATCGGCAATATTTACTTCCGCAGGAGCATTGAGGATGCAAAAGCATTTGAGGAAAGTATGTTTATGACTTCTCCATTTACAGTATGATTACAGGCTTGACTTTTTTTTCCGTTGATATCTTAGTTCATATTGGCAGAGAAACTTGTGGCAGGCAAGGCTCGGTTACAGAAGCTTGATTCAGCAGAATTAGGTAAGAGAGTTAGATGATTTTTTCCCCTGAATGTTGAATATTGTTTATAGTGTAAGATGAATGTGATGGGAAGAACATAATGCATGAGAATTGGTGTGATTTAGGGAGAATAAATGCATTATTTTTACACTCTTATGTATACAATTAATATGTATTTTCGCATCTGGCACCAAAACTTTTCTTTTTTTGCATTCATAGCACACAAATCTTTCATATCACATCAAAATTATCACCATTATAACATTATGTAAGATGATGAGAATTTATTTAATTAGACGAAAATAAATGTAAAATTTATGCTCTCTTAAAAATGTGGTTTTTTTTCTAGGAGCAGTATTTATTCGGGGCATTTACATATGTACCACAATTTTTATGTATTTGCATATCTAATACCTAAAGCTTACTTGTTTTGCATTTATATCGCCCAAATCATTCATACCGCATATAAAATACTAACAATTAAGTTTGGTATAATTGGCACTTCCATCAAATATATAGGATTGTTGGGGGATTTATATGAATGAATGATTGTTGTAATGGAGAATTGTAGGCTCAATTATTGTAAAATTAATTTCTTCGAATGGAGTATTAACTCGCTTCATTTTATATGTAGAATGAGTCATGATTTTATGTTGTGCTTTAGTAAGAAAACAAATTTATTGCATTCCATTAAAATATAAGAAGATTTACATATATATGGCACAATTTCTTTATATTTATATATATGGCCAATCCATTGCCCTATGATCAACGGAACCACAATATGGTGAACAATGGACCATTTGGTCAACTAGACCACCCTGATCAACATGGTTAACATTGGACTATATGAACAACCCATTGACCATATGATCATCCTAACCACCACATGGTCAACAAAGGACCATATGATCAACCTGGTAGTCCTTCCTTGACCACATATTGTATATTTATATCACTCATCTATTCCACTTTTTCATAGTTAGTAATAATGGTATTTTATATGTGATATGAAAGATTTGAGTGTTGTAAATGCAAAAATCAAATTTTAGGTGTAAAATATGTAAATACATAATAATTGTGTGGTGTGTATATAAATGCGCCTAAAATATAATGTCCTAGAGTTGATTTTCTATCATCAATTGACCATTGGCATAGTTTCAGAGGAGTTTTTTATTTCTTTAAATCTTCATGATAACATCATGATGAGAAAATATTTCGTCTGGACACCGCACGCTACACATCTAACATCCAAAGTTTTGATATTTACACTTATAACACATTGGTTTCAGAAACACACGCATGAAAAGGCTTATTTTACTTTGAAAAAGATAACAAAGGTCATAGTTTTGACAGTTTAAGATTTGAGTGTTATGCAAGAAAATATAAATGTTTGTGTTAGATATGTAAATACATAAGAATTGTGTTGTATGTATGTAAATGCNGCCAATCCATTGCCCTATGATCAACGGAACCGCAATATGGTGAACAATGGACCATTTGGTCAACTAGACCACCCTGATCAACATGGTTAACATTGGACTATATGAACAACCCATTGACCATATGATCATCCTAACCACCACATGGTCAACAATGGACCATATGATCAACCTGGTAGTCCTTCCTTGACCACATATTGTATATTTATACCACTCATCTATTCTACTTTTTCATAGTTAGTAATAATGGTATTTTATATGTGATATGAAAGATTTGAGTGTTGTGAATGCAAAAATCAAATTTTAGTGTAAGATATGTAAATACATAATAATTGTGTGGTGTGTATATAAATGCGACTNCCCAGAATTCCCCCTCCTCCTCCTCCTCCTGCAGCCTCTCTTCTGTACTAATCACAAGCTGGTTTCTTTTTTTGTTTGAAGATTCACTTGCCACTTAATTCCTATGTATTTTCATATCTAACACCTAAATTTTAATTTTTGCGTATGGCACCATCTTATCTATGCATGAAAACCTGTATTTCCCNACCAATCCATTGCCCTATGATCAACGGAACCATCATATGGTGAACAATGGACCATTTGGTCAACCAGACCATCCTAATCAACATGGTTAACATTGGACTATATGAACAACCCATTGACCATATGATCATCCTAACCACCACATGGTCAACAATGGACCATATGATCAACCTGGTAGTCCTTCCTTGACCACATATTGTATACTTATACCACTCATCTATTCTACTTTTTCATAGTTAGTAATAATGGTATTTATATGTGATATGAAAGATTTGAGTGTTGTGATGCAAAAATCAAATTTTAGTGTAAGATATGTAAATACATAATAATTGTGTGGTGTGTATATAAATGCGACTAAAATATAATGTCCTAGAGTTGATTTTCTATCATCAATTGACCATTGGCATAGTTTCTTAGTCTTTATTTCTTTAAGTTTTCATGATAACATCATGATGAGAAAATATTTCGTCTCGACACCGCACGCTACACATCTAACATCCAAAGTTTTGATATTTACACTTATAACACATTGGTTTCAGAAACACACGCATGAAAAGGCTTATTTTACTTTGAAAAAGATAACAAAGGTCATATTTTTGACAGTTTAAGATTTGAGTGGTATGCAAGAAAATATAAATGTTTGTGTTAGATATGTAAATACATAAGAATTGTGTTGTATGTATGTAAATGCCCCAATTTTAATTTGTGTTAAACGTTGTATTGATGGTGCTAAGTAACTCTCAAAGCTATTATTTATATGAATTGTAACCATGTTTAGATTGTATATATGAGCCGCTACAAAAATATATTTGGGAGGTTTGAGATTAAAATTGTCTTTTGTTTATTGATCAGAATATCATATTGTGTTAAGCTTATTTGGATTAGACTTTGATAGGCACAAGCTTGACTCAATAAGTGGCTCGTGAATTGAGCTCAATGAGCTAACAAGCCAAGCTCAAGCAAGCCCCTACTCGCGTGTGCGCGCGCGCACACACACACACACTTATCAAATTTATTTCCTCACACTTATCAAATTTATTTCCTCCAATGAGCAACCATACACACACACACACACACACACTTATCAAAAATCACAAAATGGTTAACTTGTCAAAATTATTGCAAACAAAAATCAATCGAGCTCTCTAATTTTTCTTAAACTGCTAGGGGAAAACATGTACATGTAGAACTTAATTTTATCAAATTTATTTCCTCCAATGAGCAACCATATAAGATTCACCATCCTAAGTATTTACTCTAGAAGGAAAACCAAAATTATAAACACCATATAAATGATGATTTATTGAGAAGAGAAAACGAACTGTTCCCTTAGCTTATAGATTCATGAGGTCTAGCATCCAGTTGCAGCCGAGAAGAACCAGAAGAACTCAAACAACGACCACTAATGGTGGATTGCAGGGTGATGTTCTGGAAGCTGCCACTAACAGAGGCCACATTAGAGGTCACAGTTGAAGACGAAGAATGTGACTCACCTGGAGGTTCTGAGTTGGATTTGGATTCCACAGACTTTCTTGAACGGTTTCGATTACAGTGCACATGCCGCTCGCAATACTTCGATCCAGGGTGGGCGCCCTTAGAGCACCACCATTTCTTTCCTTTGGTTACTCTACACCGCCCCGGCTTAGGGTCGAGCTTCTTCCCATAATAGGAACAGTAGTAGCCCACTGAGCTCATGGTATCCAATGCCAATCGGAATAGAGAAGTGTGAGCTAAATACCACTAATATTCTATTTTTTATTAAAAAGAAGGGGCATTTACATGCATAGCACACAATTCTTATGTATATACATATCACACACCTAAAATTTCACATTTGCACATATAACACTTAAATCTTTAATATCACATAAAAAAATAGCACCATTGCCATTTTTTAAAAGTGAAATCCACCTTTCAGTGCATATGTTTAACACACCTAAGTGATAGGTATGTAAATATGAAAGTTTAGGTGTGAGGTGTGTAAATACATAATAATTGTGTGCTACGCATGTAAATTTCCCTGAAAAGAACCTTTGTTCTTCAAAGCAATGCCAAACCAAACAATGATGAATGGGACTGTTTAACCATAAGTAGTATTTAGTAAATCTTGTAAATCCTACTTGAAAACTGTTTGGCACGATAACTACTAATTCTTGTTGAATTCTAATAAATTGTTCAATTGTTTTCTTAGAATTGAAGTGATCGGCAAATCAATTAAACCTTTTGAATGGTGAAATTTAATAAATCCCCAATGATATAGTAGAATGGGATTTAAAAATGGGATTTATCAAAAAACAGGGAAATAAAATCCCCAAAATTTGTTTGTTTAGGAGTTAAGAGATAAATCTTGTTTGAATCCTAATCTAAAATCGGATAACAAACAGCCTCATAATACTGAACATTTAAGCGATTTCAAAAATGTGTCTTTTACATCAAGCAACCAGTAAAAGGATATGAAACCAAGCAAGCGGAGAAGATTACATGCATATTTTACGTAGTTCAGACAACACCCTTTGTAATTGGTATAACTTGATATTAAATGGATGCAATATATAATGAAATAAGCAAAAAGAAAGAACATGCATATTTTACGTGGTCAGCCCAAGATTGCAAAAACAATGGGCAAAGGAGAATTCACTATATCAAATAAAAGATTACAAGTGAAAAGTATTTTGCACAAAATAGAAGAGGGATATTTATAGTTTTAGCAATGTCCCTTGAAAAAAATAATTAAAAGGGAATCAATAAAACAATAGCACACAGATTGTAATTTGTATACACCAATATTTTCAACACAAATCCCAAAGCAATCAAACGGCTAAAGATGATGGATCAAAGATCGATGTATTAAATTCAAGATGCATGATCTGAATCTGTCATCTGAAAGATGAACAGACCAATCAAATCTACCATCGACAAATCTAGTCGACATACCTATGTACGGTCCCAACCGACGAAGCTCTCTAAAAATCGGTCGAACGCAGTCAGTCGACCGACCACTCATACCTCAACAGAAACAACCACTATGGGGATAGTCGCTTTGGTCGACCGAACCAAAACTCGGAGACCGGCTGATTACCTACATATTAAAATTTATGTTGTAATACAAATTTAGTATTAAATCAACACATTGATTTCATTAAGGGTGGTTTTCATAATCACCCTCTCATTTTGGTAATTAAGGGTTATTTCCATAATCACTCTCTCATTTCGGTAATTGAGGGATGTTTCCATAATCACTCTTTTCTTTCTGTAATTGTACAAGAAGACCTTTTATAAATAGGACGCTACACGATGAATAAAGGGACCCTGCTCTGAGTACTTTTTCCAGGCCTCTGCCAAAAATTTCTCAACATTTTTTTTCTCCCTCCTGCTCCCTCTCCCAACTCAAACTCTCAAGGCGTTTATTTCCGAAAGATAATTCCAAATTCAATATCTTGAAAGGTGGTGCGGTGAGCATGGACATGCCCCAGACGAGAAGCGGAGCCAACTACGAAGGAGAATCCTTACAGATAGAAATAGAGCCCATCGAGTGCAATAGAGAGAAAACCGTGCGCTGAGACATATAGGGAGAGGTCCATACATTGTAAGCACAAATAATGGACCAGTTCGAAACTCTTCGGGCAGCCATGATCCAGTAGAACATTCGATCACAACCCATGGAGGAAGAGTCTTGGAGAACCTACCCTCAAAAGGCTCCCCTAGATAATCTGCCAGCGCCCCACGATTATGCCGATGACCAGCCAACCAAAGGACCAAGAGATTCCCAACCGGCAAATAGTCTCACATCTACATAACTAACAATTCCTGAACTTGATGGTCAATTGTTATATATGCAAATACATGTGAATTCAGCGGTTTGTATGTAGATCATTTATGCAACAATTCCTTTGATGCCGTTCGCCAAGGATTAGTGGGAATCCAACTCCCTTTCAGTAGAAATATATATATATATATATATTGTGTGGTTGGTTTGGTGGAGGGGCGGGTGGTTTGAAGTCTACATCTTTGGCTACCATAAAAAAGAAAGGGCTAGTTTTGATAGTTTCATCACTTGCACACTTCTTTAGCTTTGGTTTAATCATTATTTCAATTAAATCTTATTTTTTTCTAAAATTTTACCCTTATTTGTTTAGTTAGTGGAGCAGACAGCACTGCAAGTTACAGACGTTGGTTCAAATTTGCTTGAGATCATACAAAGCGAAAGCTTCAAGTTCCAGACTCCTTTTTTGAGTTATGAAGATGAGGAAGATAACATTGACCAAATATATGGTGGTTGACAACTGGTGTGCCTATCTTTCTTATTATCCTCTTTTTTTTTTTTAATTGTATTGACTTTATGTACAGAGAACTGATGTTCTCTCAGTCTTCCGATTACATGTATTTTATTTTTAGACAGAAGTAATATATTTCACCTCACTGTCAGTTCTATTTGATCTAACATAAACTGCAGCTGCTTAACCGTATGGGAGAACACCAAAATTAAGCGGGCTCATTTTAGCAAACGTTCCACCAGAAATCAAAATTATGACATGCAGATTTTGCACAAAGCAAACAAACTCTGAAAAGAACTTACAGTTATCATCAGAACA
Organism: Phalaenopsis hybrid cultivar; assembly: GCA_002079205.1. NCBI lineage: Eukaryota > Viridiplantae > Streptophyta > Magnoliopsida > Asparagales > Orchidaceae > Phalaenopsis > Phalaenopsis hybrid cultivar. Next base: position 190,569 of record JXCR01146508.1, read on the forward strand.
TGTTTCTGAATGCATGAAAAAATTATTTACAAAAAAATTACCAAAATATAACAGCAAAGTATCTACTTTCATATAATTTCAGCAGAACATAAGACAAATTTGCACTTGAACAAGTTCAAATATCCAGTGTATATTAAGATAGAAAAGAATAGATTCTCCAATTTTTTATGAAATCATGTCTTCAGAGCAACTTGCTGAAGATTAACAGAGAATACCAAGAATCAATGTAAGCATCTAATAAAGAAACAAATCTAGTTAAGGCTATTGCCCGAAAATCAAATTGAAACCATCAATAGAAATCATCTTCTGATAACAATTTCCTGAAACATATAATTCATATGATTTTATTTGTTCAACAAATTATGACAATGTTAAAGATGTGGAAACTATCTTTACTGTTTTTCACATATTAAATTATCTTTTAGCAGCTTGAAGGTTCAAATATGGTATCATGGAAGCAAGCTTTTCCCTAAATACTGGTGAAAGTTGGCTGTTGGATGTTAGGGGTTCCAAAGAATGAACAACTCCATTCCTGATCAATACACTGAACGATATTGAAACTCCCTTGAAAATCAGTTCTCTCCTTTGTAC
>JXCR01146509.1:6164-45381 GCA_002079205.1 Phalaenopsis hybrid cultivar
GTTTTTATTTTAAATATATTTTTATTTTTATTAAATCCCCTTGATGTCAGAGAACTCAAAAAACTAGGTTTGATAATTTTTGGAATTATATTTCAATTTTTAAAAATTTTTTAAATATTAAATTTGATGATGATCTTTAAAAATCAATTAAAAATATCAAATGATCCCAAAATCTTTTGAAATTTTTATGGTGAATTCTCTGATTCATAAACCGCAATGGAGAACAAAAATCAAATGATTTTGATCTTTATATTCTCCAAATTAAATGTTTTAAGCAAATTGGGGTTTACTCAAAATAATGATGTTTTGATTTTTAAAAATCATGAAATTATTTCCTAAGACTACTCTAGCCATAGGGAACTTAAGTAATTTTTTGTAGAATTTTCTAAGTCACATACAATTTTCTATAATTATTTGAATAGAAAATGCATAAAAACTTAGAAAATTAAAATCTCTGTCTAATCTCCTATGTTTTTGGAAAAATGCTCAAATTGTGCATCTAGACAGAGGCTACAACATATAATAATTTGGGGTCAAGGTGATAATCCAACATGAATGGAGAATTGAAAAATCCTAACCCTAATTCAGTTTTTAAAAATAATTTATGCATCAAATTAATGTGAAAATATTTCCACATGATTCTCCTCTGTTCACTGAGCAAGAGGGTATTTTTATTTTATTTTTATGAATTTTCTATGCAAAGATATGGATTTTTGAAGTTTAGGGGCCATTTTCTGAATTAATTAAATATCCTATTTATTTATTTAAACCGCGGGCTGACTGGATCATCGAATCCGTCGAAAAGTCACGCGACGCGCTCCTATTCGACGCCGCCTTCTGAGTCAGCTGCCACGCGGCCCACTGTATCGCTTCAGAAAATCATCCGGCTTGATCTCTGCCATCCATTCAATACACGCGAGAATGGACGGCATCCGTTCATCGTCCCCGATAGGCTTAACCGAGAACCGTCCATTTTAAAACCTTAATATCTCTCTCATTTCTTAATGGATTTTGATGATTATTTCTTTATAAGTTGTTCGTCTTGAAGAGATGAATACATCCATATGGTAAACATGCTATGAAATCAAGCCATCGTAAATGGAGAGCTCGCGAAGGCTCGGGAAAGTAAGTGAGGTTATACCTTTGCTCCGAGAGGTTTAGCCTCAATCAGAGACTCTTCACACCTTTGTTAGGTCCGAAAGAGCTTAGGGATGAAGCCTCTGGCTCTGGTGTAAAGCTTATGTATGATTTTGACCACAGTCGATTTCGGTTGTTGGTTGAGAGCTATGGTAGAGGCTATTTCAGAGGGGGAATTGATGGGGGTTTGGCTTCTGCTGTTGTGAAGGTGTAGGGCCAATTTATTTGGAGTTTGGTGCTGTGTAGGTTGGGATTACGATCTATTTGGAGTTTGGTGCTGTGTAAGATGGGATTGAGGTTTGTCCTGGTTTCGGGTAGGAATTCAAGCTTAAAATTGGATTGCCATGGTGGATTTGAGAGAGGGAAATGGATTGCAATGTACTAAAGGTCTCTTAGGGAAGCTCTCTGAGGAGTTTGGTAAGGCGTTAGTGAAATTTTTTTTACCCCACACTATTCATGGTTCTGGGGGTGGATTTTATAGAAATTGGCCAATGGGATGCTTGGCTCGTCAATTGAGGGGTTAGCCCCACTGCTTAGGTGTCAAGTAGAGGAGCTCTCAGCTCAATTTGGGTATTGGCCATGTGGGGGCTCACGATTTTGGGCTTTAGCTTGGGTTAAAGTGGCTAACCAAGGGTAGGATCAGGGTTAAAGCTTATAATGATCAGTAAAAATGGCACCATAGGGTATGGACATGTGGTATGGCAGGTACCTTGATTTAACCTCCTTATTATCCCTTTAAGAATTTTAAAAAAAAAATTTACCAATGAGATAAATATCAAGCTTAACCATGGGCTGGTGGCTGGCTTTAAACTCAACCCTAGAGTCTAGGATGAGTTATGGTAAGACTCATTTGACCATACCAAGCTNCGCATAAATTTCAAATTAAATAATAAATGATAATTACCCCTTTCTTAGAAATAATTGAGACTTCAATGTTCACTGAGCATTAAGGGTATTTATAGGATGAATTATTAAGAAACATAATAAGTTTAAAAAGAGCTCGGGATTTTCCACCAGGCAGCGAGAAAGTAGCATGGACCTGCTTCTTTCTCTAGATCTGTTAGACATCTCGGAGATTTACTAAACTTAATATATCTTGCTTAATAATGTCATCCTTAATTAAACTTCTAAGGACCCGCCAAGATATGACATAGTGTTAGGAAAATTATCAGAACTTTACTTTTCTTGCTCTTCATAAATTCCCTCACATGCATTTTTAAGTTTCAAGTGGTGGAACGAGAAGACTCGCCAGATACGCTTTTACAGTTTATAGTACCGTCTTTCTTCTGCCTTTTCCTTACATGTTTCATTCTTGCATTTACCTACATAAACTTTCATGTTAACCATAACCATAACCCAAAACCAAAATTAAAATCAACCAAGATAAAACTCACCGCCACAACATTAAAAATATAAAACAACTCAAAATTTAATCACAAACATCACACAAAACTATAAGTTCAACTAAATTAAGACATCTCTACTGGATGATCAGGAATCCCTCGGAGGAGATAAGCTACAGTTGCTAACGAGGCTTCCTACAGTTTAAATGAAATTATGGAACTCATTAAGTTGAGTTTAGTAAGTTCATTTGGACTAAGTGAATCCAATAGAAAATAGTGGTGTCGGAACAAGGAACCGTAGGATCCTAACTGGTGTCGCTCTAATCAACTTTAATATGCCCTTATAAAATTTAAAGAACTTCAACCATAGGGCCACTTGATTTGACATTATAACTTGACACACTAGAAAACTCGAACTCGTCACAGCAAGGAGCTAGCATGGTGGGCAGCACTGCCGTCTTCAACAATAAAACCTGTCTTCCTCAGCTAAATCAATCTTCCTTCCTTAGACTTAAAAAACAAAGCCATAGGGCTTCGAGGTTACTTGCTTATGCGACGTAAATCCTCACCTTATCTTTAGGCTTTTGTATAACTTTGTTATATAATATAAGCCTTAACTCGTCTTAGGATTTCAAGGTTGTCGTTTGTCATGACCTAAATCCTCATATCTTCCAAGCTATTTGCGTGATCATTTCACATGAAAGTAAGCCCTAACTAATAAAATTGGCAGGATGAAACACCTAAATATTTCTCCTCAAAACTGAAGCCAAACATTAGGATAGCTTGGGAAGTCACCGGAGTTCTCCTCTGGATCCATGACATCCCCTAGTTCTTCCTCCTTTGGACTCTACAATAAAATGTTCCAAATTTGAACCAATCCCCTTTCACACCTCTACGTCCGATTTCGTTGAAGAGTCCTACCCTTTGAAATTCCTTGAAGATAATATTTCCTGATTTTTATCGAGAGTCTTCTTAGGTGACTTTGGTCATTTAAGATGTAATTAACTACAGGGGCTTGCCCTTATAGGAAGCATGTCCGAACCCAGCTTAATATAAACCCTATTTAATCCTTTATATTAAATAGATGAACTTGTCGGTAAATACAAAGATTTCATAGACCAAATAGACGTCATATTTTCCTTAGTTTATTTGATTGAGCCTCATCCTCAAGTCTTGTGTTTATCCTTCAGGATAGATACAAGATTTGAGGTACAGTGCTCTTTCATTTTAAACTATGAAAAATATGGGGTCAGCTTGATTGCATACTTCAACGTCCTTCCGAAGCAGACGACAGGATTTCGATTCCGGTGACCGACAGCTTCTTACGGGAAACTCCCCTCCAACCCCGAAATAACGCCGACAGTGGCGAGAAGACACTATACGACAAAAGAGAGTGAAGGCACATACTAAAGAGATGGAATGAAAGTATTTATAGGTATTTTGGAGAACATTTGCATCTAGACAATCCAAAAATTATGCTAACAAATGTGTTTGAGTTCTTTTTTATGCTCCTTAAAATGATCACTTTATTTAAGAATTTATAAATAAAAAATTAAAACTAGAAAAATTAATCTAAAATTATTCACTCATGAGATAATTAGTAAGTAAATAAATTAAGAAGTAATAATAAACTTTCACATTTATTGAAATTCAAATTGATCTAATAATAACTAATTAATTTACATAAATTAATATATTTTTTAATATCTTAAACCCTAAATACACTCAAACACAATTGACTAAAATTGGTTTAATTCAATAATTAATATAAAGTTTAACAAAAGTTGATTCATATAACATAAGAAAGATAAATACCAATATCAACTATAACTGAGAATGAAAACTAAGAGAGTAAAATTAATCAAAAAACTATAAGGCATTCAAAATTATTAAAAGATTTTATCAAGTATAACTATCCTAAAAAAGAGAAAGAATAGAATAAAAGTAAACTTGAAAATGCTCATAAAATAAAATAAAAAATGTTACAAATATGAGCTAAGAAGAAGATGTATCTGCATCAAATTTTAAGGTATTATATTTGAAGTGAGGAATTTTAAATAAAGCTTGCAAGATAGATTAAGTTAAAATTTTATATTTAATTATTAATTAAATATTTTTTGTTGTCAATATTATGCAACGAGGTTTCTTGAAATGAAAGAAATTTAAATTTGTGTGAAAATTAGAGTACTATTAGTCAATAAAAGTTCATGTACTTAGTTTATATAAAAATAATTATACACACACTTTATTATTTAATTTGAAAATAAATTTTAAATTAATAGTACTAGGTTCTTATTGAATATAGAACTTAAATAACTAGATTACTTAAGGACAAGTAAAGTTTGAGTTTTAGGGATTGTTGTGCGAGAAAAAATACATAAAAATATGCATTCTATGCCTACTTTTATTTCTTAAATATTTCATATTTTTACATATTTTTTGTGCCTTTGTTCAAGAAAGCACCTTAAGAGAAATTTGAGAAAAATTTACAAATTTTATTAAAGCACCTTAATGTCATTCTGAACACCTCGAAGCCAAGTCCACACAAAAGATCAAGCAAATTACTAAGAGCTTAAAGCCAATGTGCCCATATATAGCATCACAACACAATAGATGAAGTGCCACGACGTCTTCCTAAGATAGGAGGAGTCCAAAATGAAAAAGCATGAGCCTAGGAGCTGCCTTCTCAATGCTTTGGCTCCAAACTCAGTGCCTCAACACTAATTTAACTAGAGTTGTTATGCTATTGAAGCGAACCTAAGGGATTAATAACCCAAGAGCATGGCATCTCAATGCCATCCTTAAAACAGCACAGTGCTAATCACAATGTCTAGGTATCACAACTGTAGCATTGTGGTGCTAAGATTCTCCTAGTTCTGCATCTAGAATTTTAATTTTTTTAGGGCGAGCGATAGTAAAAGTTCTAGGAAGGCACTTAAAGAAGTCTTTTTTGTCATTAAAGAGATAATTCATAGCATTAGAGAGCCTATTGAGTGTTATTTGAGAGTTTGAGTGAGTGAGGGGAGTCCATTGTAAAGTATGACATAGTGATCAATGCCAGGCTTAGTGGAGTAAGGAGAGGAAATTAGTGAGAGGATTACAAGAATTTTTCAATTCGCTAGCTAGTAAATTGTTTTTATCATTGTTAAATGGATTTAATATTGCGTTTTTATTTTGATAGCATGTCAGGCTAAGTTATTTTGCTCCTATGGATTTCTAAATTATAAAATGGATCTTGTGAATTAGGTTTATTGGTTTTTAAATTTTAAAAACATCATTTATGAATCACTAAATTGATTTAGCATCTAGTAAAGGTAAAATTAGTGTAAAGCTGGTATATCGATAAAGTCCTTCTTTACACATGGTGATTCATAAGTTTGCTTAATAGAAATAGATATATTGTCCTTAAGACTTTGTAGTAATCACTTAGAAGGTTTGTTTAACTAAAATTTGAAACCACTTTGAGCAAAGACATATAGCCTTATGGCTTTAAAAGTTAATATTTTTGTTGTTATTGACAGGTGCCTGATATTGTATTGCTTTTGATTGATGAAGATTGTGATTAAATCTATTTCAACATCTAATTTATTAAATATATTCCATATGAAGCTTATCTTACCTTTACAACTTCATAAAAAATAAAAAATTAAAAATAAATAAATAAATCTCATTTTAAAAATTATCATTTCCTTGAATAGAAGTAGGGATTTTTAACTAATGTATTGATTTTAATTTTACTTTATTGAATCCTTATGAGAATGATTTTAGATTCATATCCAGTATATTACTTACACAATAGGTGCACTTGAATGACCCCACGCTTAACTTGGGTTAAGGTGTTCTGATTATAAATGACAACTTTGATAAAACACAAAGCCAAAATCTATCATAAAAATGATTACAAAAGAAAAAACTTGAAATCATATAAAAGACTTAAAATGCCCAACACCATGATCTTATAATTGTATCAAGAAATATTTACTAGCTAAACCATTTTAAGCATTTAAAATCCATACCTAATGGTATTAATCTAAACACAAGGTAGATAAAAAAAATTTTAATTAAAAATTGACCCACTGCTTATTTATTGAAGTAAGTAACTGAGTTATACTGATATTAATGTTAAATCCACCCATACAAATTTATTTTTTTTCCCTAAAATGATTAAATAAATATAAATTCTAACATTTAAATCACAAGATTTACATATTTGTTTATTAACTAAACATAGATCATCATTTTATGCCAAGCACATCCTCAATTATTGAGGCATGACAATTAGCCAAACAATTACTAGTTAGTAGAAGTTCATAATACGATGATGATTATTTATTTTTAAAACCTTGACTTCAAAAAGATCGTCAAATTTTGTATGAAAATCATTATTCCATGATTCTCTTATAAGTTTTTTTATTATTATTAAAAGATGTAGGTCTATAAATAAAACTAAAAAAATATCAATTTTCTAAGTGGAAACACATTATAAAAACTCAATTTGACATCAAAGTATAAAAGTTCTTGGATTAAGCTTGGATAATCATCTAAGATTTAAGTAGATAAGATCTAAACCAACATCTAAACTATGATAGAATAAGATGTCATGGGACATATGTCAATCGTCTAAGGTTCAAGAGTACGAGAGTTTACCCATTCAACTAGAACCATAGAGATATGTTAAGATGAGACCAGGGCAAATTAGCTGAGATTTGAAGGGGGAATACTAGGACTTGGCAAAAACACCTACGTACTTAGAGAGACTAAGGAATGAAAAAATCTAGTCATATAATCTAAAATCTAAGAGGACCGAAATATGATAAGGCCTAAGCCAACCCCTTAAGTTCCTTGAGATATACTAGGACTTGACCCAATTACCTAAGGACTTAGAGAGGCCAAGGTATGCCAGAATCTAGTCATATAATCTAAAATCTAATATGATCAAAATACAATAAGGCCTACACAAACTCATTAAGTATTTGATGATATTACAAAATGTTAGAGCCTAATCTATTTACTTAAGTACTTAGCAAAACTAGCAATGTTATAACCTACGCTAATTATCTGAAACCTAGGAGATGTGGTATACTTGCACCTAGAAAAATCACCAAGTACTTAAAAAGGACCTATGTAAATTGACCTAGTACAAAAAAAAGAAAGTAAAATAGGCATTAGATAAATTATTTTGAATAAAAAGATACTAAAGTCAAGCTTGTCTAACATTACATTAAATAAACTAGGGGATATATCACACGATTTAGGTTGATCACCTAAAACATAAAAGACCAACGCATGATTTATGTTATTAAAGACTATTAGATTAGATAACTCAATGAGATAAGATAGTTTACCTATCAAATTTTAAGTGAGATCCTGATAAAACTAATAGAAATCAGAAGGTTGGCTAGAAAATTAAGATTAAGGTCATGATTGGTATAAAGACTCACAAAATTAATTAAAATCTAATTTGCTTATGTGTTTTCAAGATCAATCAAAGGTAAGATTACTAGACATCTTAAAAATATTTAAGAAATGTTAGGGTTTGCTAAAGATAATAAAAATCCACTAGCTAAACTAAGATTCACTATGATAGTTAAGAAGCATATGGATTTCATTGTCAAGCTAAGGTAAGCTAATTTATCACATATGATCATTATTATAGACCATGCTAACCAAATAAGCCAAGCTTAATACATGAAATTAATTTGGGTCAACACATGTAGCTATGCAGAAGGACATCTAGCATTACTACAATCAATCTCAAAAGAGTACTAAGATCTAACAAGATTTCTTTAAATTCAATTAAATAGGATTATAATTAAATTCAGGAGTCATTGTGATCAACACTTAAAGAGAATAGTATGGACTAAAAAGGATACTGCTACTAACCTGCAATGAATTAAAACAAATTTTAAAACATTTTAATTGATTTTTTAAAACATTAATATTAATTATTAGACTCTATCCAAAAAGGCTATTAAATTTCCCAAAATAATATTCTTTTTTTCTTGCAATATATTCTGAAGATCAATGAGGATGTATGTTACTAAGTTAATCATCAATTTTCACAATTTCTTATTCGATTAAAAGCTTTTATGAATAATGAAAAATTTGAAAAGTGAGATTTACATACAACCCACTAATTTTCTATATATTTATATATCTAACACCTAAATTTAATTTTTACATATATGTCATTTTAACTATGCAAGAAAATGTGTAGTTCGCTTTTTAAAAGTAAAATAGTAGTATTTTTATATGATATAAAAATTTCAGGGGATATAAATATAAAAAAAATAAAAGCGTTAGATATATAAATACAAAAGAGTTGGGTGGTTGTATGTAAATTCATAAATGAAAAAATATAAATCAATACCTAGCCTAATTATTTTTAATTATTAGTTATTAGTTTTCTAAATTTTATAAAATTAATTTCATGCAATTTGGACATCAAGGCAAAGAGTTATTATTTATTAAAGTTCGAAAGTATTTTAATAAGTTTCAATTAATCCATTCGCATAAAAGCATTTTTTCCTCGCTATGTTGACACTATGCTCCTAGCCACCTTGTATGGTATCCTCCATTCAATCCTGGATTGAACTGCGGTGTCTAATCACTTGACTAAAATAACTATCTGCAAATCAACGAGTGCTTTGAGTGAATTAACAAGAAAATTCACATACATACCATATATATCTTACAATCAAAGTTGGATATTTACATTTATAACATCTTAGTGTTGCAAATTCATGCATGAAATGATATATTTCACTTTTAAAAATATAGTAATGATAATATTTTTGATGTGTTGTTAAATGTTTGAGGGTGTGCATGTAAATTGAATGTTTGAATGTTAGATATGAATATACATAGAAATTGTGTGGTATGTATGTAAAAGCCCCATTAAAACACAGATGGGCAACTTGACCAGTCCCTAAAATGACTTCATCTAATGGTTAAATTAGTGCTAACTTTTGGGTAACAAACAAGTTCCAAGTTATTGACAATTTTAATCATTCTCAAACAATGATTTTCTTATTCCGACTTGGTTCTTCATAAAAGTCACACTTATAATGAACAAACCAATGATATTTATTTAGTTTTTAAATATTATAAGAGTTTTGGAGCATTTACATACATACCAAACAATTCTTATATATTTACATGTCTAATACCTAAACTTTATTTTTAAATTTATACTAATTAAGGATATGTTTGACGCAGCTGTTGATTATTTATAATCTGCTGATAAGAAGATTGTTCTGATAATCTGATAATCTGCAGATTATTAGAATAATCTGGTCTGCTGTTTGGGACAGCTTATTCATATTAGCTTATTGGTGGTTAAATGACATTCCTACCCTTGTCTGCTAAAACTGTTTGTGACAGCTTATTGGTAGTGCAAAAGCATACAATCATCACAGATCAGTTCTAAAAGATAACCACAGTTCTCACATTATCGTAAGTACCAGAAGAAATAAAAAAAATACAAAAACAAGTACAACTACAATGAGAAATATCAAAATATTTTGTTTGAAACTCTGGCTTCGTCTCTCCTCGTCTGCACTATCAACCTCGGAAAACATCGCATTTCCATCGTATGTATATCCTTGGCATAGAAAATAAAACATATCTCAACAGCCGTAAAACCGAAAACCAAAGAATATGCCAGAAGCCACAGGATCCCCAAAACAACTCTCAAGAAGCGTAAAACCGAAAAATCAGAGAAAATTGCAGAAGTCACAAGATCCCCAAAACAACTCTCAACATGCGTAAAACCAAAAAACCAGAGAAATTGCCAGAAGCCATAGGATCCCCAAAACAGCTAATGTCATAAATATAAACTGGACAACACCTAAAAACCCTTAATATCATCATATTTCCCCTGAAAAAAAATAAAATTTTTCATTTCATGCATCAACACTCCTTAGAGAGAAGATCTGAGAAGAAAGCATCCCACGGCTCACAGCTAGGGTAATCAAAGGAAACCTGATGATCAGAAACAAAAATTTCGAATGGAAGAAGATTCAATCTCCTCTAGGGCAAAGAACCATAAAGAAAACCGACGAGCGAGAAGGCAAGGGAGATCGAGGGCAGCTACGCAATTCCTAGGGCAACGCGGATGGCTAACGCGGGACGCGGAGCTCGGACAACGTCGAAGAAGTAAAGGAATTTAACCAACGCGACGCAGTACGGGAGAGGAACGGCAATGCGAACGTGTTAAACAAACAGGGAGGCAGCGTTTTGACGCCGCCGCTCCCAATAAACTGCTCCAAACGGGGCCTAAATCTCTCATATCACATAAACAATATCACTATTCTATCTCTAAGAAAGTAAAATGCATCAATTTCATGTACAAGTACTCTGACTGAATTCAACATCCTAAAAAGCTATTGCATNTGAACTTGTCGGTAAATACAAAGATTTCATAGACCAAATAGACGTCATATTTTCCTTAGTTTATTTGATTGAGCCTCATCCTCAAGTCTTGTGTTTATCCTTCAGGATAGATACAAGATTTGAGGTACAGTGCCTTTCATTTTAAACTATGAAAAATATGGGATCAAATTGATTTCATACTTCAACGTCCTTCCGCAAAAATTATGGGGTCAGTTTGATTTCATACTTCAACGTCATTCCGAAGCGGGCGACGGGATTTTGATTAAATGGGGTCAGTTTGATTTCATACTTCAACGTCCTTCCGAAGCGGGCGACGGGATTTCGATTCTTGATTGCATACTTCAACGTCCTTCCGAAGCAGACGACAGGATTTCGATTCCGGTGACCGACAGCTTCTTACGGGAAACTCCCCTCCAACCCCGAAATAACGCCGACAGTGGCGAGAAGACACTATACGACAAAAGAGAGTGAAGGCACATACTAAAGAGATGGAATGAAAGTATTTATAGGTATTTTGGAGAACATTTGCATCTAGACAATCCAAAAATTATGCTAACAAATGTGTTTGAGTTCTTTTTTATGCTCCTTAAAATGATCACTTTATTTAAGAATTTATAAATAAAAAATTAAAACTAGAAAAATTAATCTAAAATTATTCACTCATGAGATAATTAGTAAGTAAATAAATTAAGAAGTAATAATAAACTTTCACATTTATTGAAATTCAAATTGATCTAATAATAACTAATTAATTTACATAAATTAATATATTTTTTAATATCTTAAACCCTAAATACACTCAAACACAATTGACTAAAATTGGTTTAATTCAATAATTAATATAAAGTTTAACAAAAGTTGATTCATATAACATAAGAAAGATAAATACCAATANCCCAAAATAATCGCCGACAAGATTCAAAAATCTTAAAATTGACTACTAGGTACTCTTAGACTTAGAATTTGGATCTAAGTTATTAAAGGATTTTCTTAAATTTTACTATTTTATTTCCTAAACTAAAGTATGAAAGTTATAAGTTAGTCTATATCATATATTATATATTTTTATGTAGTAAAAGTGTCACTTGAGAACAAGTAATATTTAAGTTTGAGGGATTTTGGTACACCAAAATAATATGTTATTTTAATTATAAATTTTACGCTTATTTTTTGTGATATTGCACTTTAAAGAATGACATTTTCATGTTTTTTGTTGCAAATATATCAATTTTATACATTTGGAGCAAAAGTAGCAAAATCAAAATTTGGAGCTAAAACAGCGAAGTTTCGAATTATGGTGAATGATGCGTCATATTGGCGCTAGATGCACCAAAGCCTAGAATAGCTCAATCTTCAGCAAACGGATGTATGATGCACTAGATTAGCGCTAGATGCATCATTTGACAGAGAGTTAGCGCATGATGCGCTAGATTTGGAGTTAGATGCGCCAGAGATGACTTTTTGTTGATTAAGGTGGTTCAATATGAATTTTGCGTGAACTTTCAAAGGGATACTTGTTCTAGACACCACTTGGAGTAATTCAATGCATCTAGGCACTTTGGAAGGTTCTTTTATGAAGGGATATGTCTCTTGGATCAATGGACATGTCATTTGAATTCAAAAGAGTTGACTTTTGGATAGAATTTTAGAAGAAGTTTTAAATTCTTTTTGAAGACAGGCAGCCTTCAATAAAAGAGAGGGAACTCTGGGGCTTGAAGGAGGGCGAGTAGAGGTGTGTAGTGTAACTTAGAGAGAGAGAGAGAGAGAAAGTCAAGGGCTTGGAGATTTTCTTCAAGGATTGTAAGAGAAGACAGAAGGTGAGAGATTTCTTCTTCATTATACTTCTAAGAGAGAATTGAGAGTGCTTGTAAAGAGGAGGTGAGAGATTTCTTCTTCATTACACTTCTAAGAGAGAATTGAGAGTGCTTGTAAAGAGAGTAAAGGCGTGGAGAGAACTTCTAGGAGTTTGCTTAGGAAGGATTGTGAGATAAGTTGTCTTTTATTTCTTTTATTTTGTAAACTTATTTTTATTAATTAAATCTGTGTTTTGTCGTATCGTTCTCATGAATTTTGAGTAGTCTTCTTTATCCTTATCCCTACTTTGAGATATGGTTTTGTGTAAAATTGATTTTATTTTATATGATTTTAAATGTCAATAATTTGTGATGATTTAAACTCCGGTCTTCATTTACTTTTCGATCTGGTCAATTGAAATGTTAAAATGTGTTGACAAACATATGTTCCGAAAGGGCTATGATTTCTACAATATGGGGAGAATCACATTTGATTTCATGGGAGACTATTTCATCCATGAAATTGAGTGCAAATGAATAGGAAAATATACTTTGTTGGATGTAGAATTGAAGATTTAAGGTGACAGATTAAAGTCCCCAATTTGGACCAATTGATTGAAAACTGATGCGTGATTGTTAGCCCTTAAGGGATGGAGTGGTGGGAGCTCTGGAGTGGCAACCAGCATCCCCCCAGCCTAACCACAAAATTAGGGACCAAACTCTGGATTATTCAATATTCTTTATGCAATTGTAAGAGGGTAAATAATAGGATTGCTCCTATTTGGTGCAAAAAAGTTTATATATATATTTTTAAATAATTTTAATTTCTTCACAAACTATATACTCATTGTAAAAGAGAAGGATTCTTTCTTAAATTTGAACTTTCCGCCACAATATCTTAGTTTTAATTTTCATAAATTTACTTTTGAAAGTTTAACATGTAGTTTAGTTAACTTTGTCTTTCAACTGCATTTTAATTTGCATTCACTTGTTACTTAGTATTCAAACTTTGCATTTTACTTTTTGTATTTTTAAAATATTACTTTACATTATAATCTTAAGAACTATTTACAAGCATTTACAATATCCCTGTAGGATTGATATCTTGGACTCCATTAAAGCCCTTTAGTACTTGAGCGATACGTATACTTGCATTATTTTTAAAAGGGGAATTGACAGTTTAAGAATTAATTAAAGACAAAACTATTTTCATTAAATTTATTTTGTTGGGATTAATTTGCATATTTTCCATTGTATCTGTTGAGTGTATTTTGTAATATTGAAAAATATTTGCAAAATTGACACACTAAATCCATCCGCATTAGTACACTAAACAAACACTCAATTTTTTTTTTGAATTCTTCTTTTTCAAGAAAATAAGCAATTATACACAAATATTAGCTCTACCAATTTCTAAGTCTAGGTCTAACTAGTTCAACTAAAATTCTCCTAAGGAAACTATACCTTTGTTCCCCAGTAACAATGCCAAAAATCTTAATGCAGCTCTAACTTAAGTCTAGATGCACTTGCACTCTGGGGCCTACTTAAGTGTACGTATCCCTTTTGCAATATAGGACTTTTGAGTTTAGGTAATCAAACACACATGGAATGAGGTGTTTAAGTTTTTGGAAAAGTTCTAGCCTGTTAAATGTGTTCTTTACTTTGAAGTTAAATTTGTTTAAAGTTGTGCTAACTAGTCCTATTGAATTACAAACTACTCTTAAAGGTTTACTCCTACTAAAATCCTACATAATATGTTTAAATTGATGATAAGCAAGTTAGAAAGCTACCTTCCCTTGCAATGATCTAAGTGGAGTGAAGAAAATGAAAAATTATAAAATGTAAATGAGGATAGTGACAAATAGGAGCAATACTCTTATTTACCCTCTCTACATTGCATAAATTGGTTTTAATTCCTTAAACCTCAATTTGAACCAATAAAAGAGTATTTCCCTAACATTTTCATCTCCTTGTAATTTACTTGGTTCATACCATATAGCTCAACATGACTAACTTAGTTGTTCTTCCATAGCTCTGATAAGTCATTATGGGGTCACACCACATTTTAACTAATCACTCGGCCAGAATGAAAAGTAAATGAAGACTTAAAGGTTTCTCATCTCATTAAAGATTTAAAAACAATTTTAAAAGCTTCCTTCATTCCTACACTTCCGACTCAATCACCACAAGGAAAAGGTAAAATGAATACTAAAAAAGCATTGAGAAAAGTTAAAAGAAAAAGTAAATCCTCTATAGATGTGTTTTTACAGAAATACAAATACAAGCGTACATAATACATAGCTTAATCCCTTTATAAAGTGCTGAGGATGCTTCCCCAAGAATCTCTTAAATCCCTTTGCTTCTTTTTGGAACACTCATTTACAATTCAACTCTAAATCATCACCAATGCTCTTCTAATTCATCCTTCTCCAAAGAACTAAATAAAAACTTGAAAAAGCAAATGAAAGACACTTCAAAAGACTCCTTCTTCACCAAAGAACACCATTATTGTGTTGAATAACTCCCCACATTGTGTAGAAGAACTGCTAAAAACTGCCCAGGCAGTTTCTGGAGCCTAGGCACGAGGCTCTCTGTCTGTTAGTTTTGGTAGAGGTGCCTAGGCGCCCAAAAATCTAGCGCTAAGGTGCTAGGGTAATGGCATCTTGGTGCCCGCGGGCTCGCGCTTAGGCGCCAGCTTCTCGTATTCTCAAATGGGGACTCGTGCCTAGGCACCGTAGAAATCTGGTACTAAGGCGTTGGTCACCTATGTCCTCCATAGCTCCATGTTACCTTCACTTTGCTCGATTTCTTCTCCACTTTGCTCCACTTCTAATATCTGTTATACCTAAAATAAACATAAAAAATATTTTTCTTTAAATTGCAATTTCATTCATAAATATGTGCAAAACATAAAGGAAATTAAGTATTCTTTTCTACACATCAAAATGCTAAATGGGTGACTACATAAAATTGGGTATATACCATGCAAGGATTATTCAAGTATGCTAGATAGGGTTGTTTAGTTGAGTAGGTAAAGCTAAGTCGAGTCATAGGTTGAGTAGCTAAGTAATCAAAGTTGATGTTAAACGTGTAGGACTGGTGGTTAATTAAGTTAAATGAAGTATTTGACTTCATTTAGATGAGTGGTTGACTTCTAGCAATACATTTCTTTTATAGATTGTCATATGACCTTTATGCCATGCAATTTTACTTAAGTTGTTGTCATGTTACTTGTAGTTCATCATATCTTTAGTAGATTGACTTTAAGTTGATCGATGTTTGACCATTTTGACTAAATGATCCTAGAAGCCTAGGATTATACATAAATAATTTGTAGCACATTTTGAGTTCTTTTCTAACCATAATTTTTCATCAAATTGTCAATGTTGATCATTTATTGGAATAATAATGCACTATTATCTTTGCCACTTTGATCTCAAATTATTGGTTAGTAATTCCTATATAAATTTTATCAAAATATACCTTAACTTTTTTATTTAATTTTACAAATAAATAAAATTTTCTATCTTCTAACTAATTCAACTTATTTCTTTTAAATAATTTTCTAATCCCAAATCTAAAATTAGAATTACATTACCTCATTTAAATTTTATTTTAATGCAAAGAAATCAAACTATTAATTTTCAACTAAAATAATATTTTAACTGGATGATAAAATTTTTTTATTTGGATGATTAAAATAACCTTTTTAATATGTGGCAGCATAATCAAGTCACTGTTGCTCTTTTCATTTTTTTATTTTAAAAAATACAATATTCAAGCTAAAAAAAATAATTAAAAAATATATTAGATAGATAATATTCAAATATAGTTTTAAATTGACTAACTTCGTGTATCTACATGGGACCTAATAAAATCATTTGAGAATTGGTAAACAAAAAAAAGTTTTAGTTAAAATTGTTTTATGAATTTTATTATTTAGCTGAAAATCCTTGGAAAAAAAAATCAGGCCAAAAAATTTTAGTTTTTAAAATAAAGATGATTGAATGTGCACTTTTGTAATGGTCCCCGCCCCCTAATAACCTGTGGATACACACATAGTTGCGGCACGAGAAATTATTCCATTCGGAATATATTTGCAGCTTTACGTTCGGACTCCAATAATAAACAACAATTTGTGTTATATCAGATCTACCTAGAAAACATTAAAGTGAAACCGTAAAAGTTATTGGAATGGAACCACGTAGATTATTTGTGAGAGTTATTGAGAGGTTATTTTGAGGTTATTAAGATATTAATTCCAATAATGCTACAATAAATCCTGAGTAACTTCCCAATATTTTCTTGATAACATCTGTTGTTCTATTCTAATAACCATTCAATAACCTCTCTGGCTCTATTTTAATAACCCCTATATTAACCCTCATAAAATTGTGAATAACCCGACGTTAGCTCACATGTGCCAGCATATATTACTACAACAGCTAGAGCTGCGTGTATCTATATACATGTACTCGATGTAAAAATTTCTCGTGCACACACCTACTTTCCCGGCCGCACACACCGACCTTCCCCGCATTCCGCATTCTGCACACACCGATCTTCCCCGCATTCCGCATTCCGCATTCCGCATTTCCGCATTCCCGCATTCTTATCATCTTTAACCACTCCGATGTGCAGCTACACTGCTTCAACACTAGCCATAAGAGCCAAATGCTCCCCCTCCTTTCAATACCTTTGTATCCCCAACGATCAACCGTTTTGCTGTCACCATCCATGCTGCCAATTCTCTGTAAGCCCTCGTTTTTTCTCCGGATATCTCCTCGGCTTGTCCTCTCAATTCCATTCCAAAGTTCTCTTCCACGCAAGCCGCCGTAGACTTAGGGTTTTCTGCCGGAGTCGGGACTTCGACATGATGCGGCTCTTGGCCGAACCGGAGGAGAGATTTACCGGTTTGGGGGAACCGGACTGGAGGAAAGCGAGGAGGGAAATCCCAATTGAACGGGAGCGGGAGCGCCGAAGTTCGAAAAAGGAGGAAATAACGGGGATATGCCCTCCTGGGAGTGATGGGTTAAGCTCGGTTTGCGATCCCGAACATAATAAAGTTGGAAGGGGAAGGGCTGGTGGAAATTNCTTCTCCGGATACCTCCTCAGCTTGTCCTCTCAATTCCATTACAAAGTTCTATTCCACGCAAGCCGCCGTAGACTTAGGGTTTTCTGCCGGAGTCGGGACCCCGACATGATGGGGCTCTTGGCCGAACCGGGGGAGAGATTTACCGGTCTGGGGGAATCAGACTGGAGGAAAGCGAGGAGGGAAATCCCAATCGAATCGATTGAAGGGGAGCGCCGAAGTTCGAGAAAGGAGGAAATAACGGGGGTATGCTCTCCTAGACGGAGTGATGGGTTAAGCTCGGTTTGCGATCCCGAACTTAATAAAGTTGGAAGGGCAAGGGCTGGTCGAAATTCCCTGGTTCGTTATGGCAATAGTAAGGACACTGGATATAATGAGGTTGATGTTGCGGAGGAGGAAGTTCGGGATGTTCACAACTATGTTGATGACGCTTGGCGAGAGAGGAGATATTTTTCGAAGAGAGGTGTTAAACTTGATTCAAGAAAAGACGAGTCTACAACGAGATACGGCAGTTTTAGGCATTTGGGAGTTAAGAATTCGGAGGAGAAGATTGTTAATCGTGCCAATTTGTCTCAGCAAGGTAATCTCAGGGAAAGTGGGTTAGATGGAAGACCGAAAAAGGTTACAAAAATAACTGTGGCTCAGTTGAATGATGAGTTGGATAATGTCAAGCGAACTTCAATTTCAACTAATGCGAGGAAGACCGAGAGAAAGAGTTCAGCTTCTGCTGCAAGGCAAAATGGTGACATGGATCATCAAGTGGCCGGGCATGATCAACGACGAAGAAGTTTAGTGGAACAAAGCAAAGTAGCAGACTTCCGTTATAATGATGCTCAGAGTGGTCCTTATCCTCAGAGAGATTTCGAAGAAAGAAGTATCAGAAAAAGGGAGGAACGAGCCTACTTGGAACAAAATTCATCGCAAGTGTCTCGAGATAAAAGAATCCACTTTCATCGACAAGCACTCGAGCAAGATGAATCTAGAAGAAGCACACATAGGCTTAATGAAGTTTCATTGTCTCGTGGTAGTGACTTTGAAAGAACTTCGCCTATTGATGGCAAAAGTGTTAATGTGATGGATGCGATCCCTAATATGGCTCAGGATTCAAGTCAGGAATCCAGAGATAAAAGGTCCCAGATGGAGATGGAATTGCATTTGTCTGTAGAAAATATGTCTGAAGAAAGTGAGGATAAGCTAATCATTGCAGGGAATTCAATTCAGTTGAGAGGAGGTGAGAGAAAGCAGATTGATAGAGGAGCTGTTGTGCATGACAAGGCACGAAGAAACTCACAGATGCTTGGCGAAGTTTCAGAAGATTATAGAGTCAACATGGAAGCACTTTCTCTTTCCAGGGAAAATAGGGGGAAATCCTATACTGTTCAAAGTTCAATTCCTGCTAAAAAAGATAAGGGAACCCAAGTAGAGATGCATGATGTGTATTACGATCAGATTGAGATGCCCGGGTTTAATGCAAATAACATTGTCAATGCAACAAGCTCGTGGAATTCTCCAGCAAGTAGAGTTGATATCAAAGAATATAGCCCTCTTCTGGCTTCTAATCAGATTTCTAGCATGAGAAAGCAAAATGTCAAAGCAAATGAACATTTTTATCTTCTGTATGATGCTCAAAGGGAATTTGAAAAAAGTGTTAGTGAGTTTGATCTTCAAAGAAGCAATGACATAAGGATTTCTAACGCAAATGAGAGGTATAATTCAAGGACAGAGAATGAAAAAGCTTTTATCTCAACAGAAACCTCTTCTTATGTGTTGACTCAGGAGCAAGAGGAACAAAGAAGCTCCTTAACTGGAAAGAGCTCCCTACCTGAATCAATGAAAATGACTTCAACAGGGAATTTACATGCTATTTCTAGCCCTCAACACACTTGCAGTGAACTAAACTATGATGCTGGTTTGGGTTACCAAAAAGGCCAATATGACACAACAAATTATTCCACCAGAAAATTAGATAATCCCTCCTCTTCACTTGCTGGCGAGTTTGACAGGCTGCAAAAAGAAGTAGTTGCCCTGGAAGAGTTAGGAAAAACACCTAATGTTTCTGTTGGAATTCAAATAGGAAAACCAGGCAGGAGAGATTTTCAATCAACTTTAAGAATAGAGAATCGAAATGAAACCTCCTCAACAGTGTTATCTCAAGAAAGAAAGGAGAGACTTAGTAGCCTGTTAGTAGCTGATAACTCGCCGCATAAGGCTCGGAAAATAGCCTCAACTGGAAGCTTAGGTGATGTTTCTAGTTCTGTAAAAATTTACAGTGATGTGGATAATCATAGTGGCAGGGATGATATCCGCCATTTCACTCATGATACGGTTGAATCTGTCTTTAATAAATCCTCTGCGATCCGTTCAGATGAGTTTGTTGATGAGATACAACAAGAAAAAAACTTCCTGAACGAGTCAGGGAATGAGCCTAGTTTATCTAGTAGAATTCAAATTGAAGAGACAGGCAGGAGCCAGAGTGAAGGAATTGCTTTTATGCAAGTAGGTGAACTCTCTGATAGCAGACGGTATGGAGATGACAGGCACATCGAAGAAGGTGGAAGACTTTCTTCATCTGGATTGGGAATGAGGGGCCCCTCTGATGAGATGTGGGGTGATGAAATTCAATCTTCTCAGGAAACTTCTATTGCAGAAGAGCCTGAAGAGAATTCTCCTACCTCAGAAGCAGTGGACTTAACAGCTCCTACTCTGGAAAATGCTATCACTAGGAGGTCTCCTAAATCTTTGTGGTCATTTCTTGCAGACATAATTCAGATGAGTTGGATTTTGCGAAGGAATTCTCATAGTTCAACTTTGAAATCTGGTAAAAGAGCTTCATCAAATGAGTCTTTAAGCAGCGAGGCCTGGTTTTCTGGCCCTGAGCCAGATGAGGATGGTGCTGGGGATGAGTCTCCGAAGACAAAACAAATTGGCTTGCTAAAGGATTCAGGAGCGGTGACAGGATCAGTTGAACTTCCTTTGCAAGAATTAAAAGAAGGGGATAGTTTAGCTGTGATAGGGCCGGATTCATCAATCTCATCAGGTTTTATGACAAGTGGCTTATCAGCCAGGATTGCTTCTTCATCAGTAGAGGCAGATAACACACAGCATTCAAAATCAAGCCAAGGTACTCTATCTAATGTTGTCATAGTTGAGCAGCAACTAGAATCAGCATTGCCTTCCACCTCAGGCATTGTAGAGTCAAGAGTAAGGGATAAGGTGAAAGTGTTGAAACAAAGTGCATCTTATCCAGCTGCTGTGATGAGAGTAGGTTTCTCATCCGCTACAACTCAAGAAACTAGTGCAGAGCAGACGGAAGCTGCACAAATAGGGACAGGCGATAATTCCAGTTTGGAAATTTATGAGCCACTGTTATCATCGGCAGTTGATTCAGCCTTACCTAGGATTACTGATCCTGAAGAAGTTGATAGGCCTGGAATTATTCCAATGTTGGAATTGGATCCTTTTGGAGACAAGCTACCTGAAGTTGGTGGAATCAAGGAATCAGGGATAAAGCAAAGAAAATTTCAGAGGAATAAACAAGTTCCTAGCGAGCAGTTTGATGAGTGGGAAAAAGCATTTAAGCTAGAAAATGAACAGAAAAAGCTTGACGAGTTTTTCATGAGGGAAGCTATTTTGGATGCCAAGAACGGTTCAGATGCCTGGGAAGTACCTGTTGGTGCTGTGCTGGTGCAGAATGGGAAAATCATCGCTCGAGGCTGCAATATGTAAGTCCCCTCATGAACATTTTTTCTTCTACACACTTTGATCTTTAGAGGCCAAAAACCAGTTATAACTATGGGCTTGATACATGCAGGGTTGAAGAGTTGAGAGATTCAACTGCGCATGCAGAAATGATTTGCATCCGGGAAGCTTCTAATCTTCTTAGAAGTTGGCGCCTTGCTGTATGAGTCTCCCGTGGCACCTTCATGCATAATTTTGATAAGATTCTTTTCTCAAGTACTCATTTGTCAACGTCACTGATTTATTTTGGGGACATTTGATGCTTATTTGAGCTTTATTTGTTCTTCCTTTCAAATTTTTTTTTTGGGGGATTTATATACATAGAATTCAGAACATTTTAATTTACATTTTTAACAACTAATCTTATATTTTAACATAATCTACAATTTTCTCTAATCCATTAGTTGAGCTCCATTGCTACTTTCTTTTCCGATTCTATTGATGTGTCGCCCTAACAAGCTCTTTTGTCACTTTCTGTGTGAATGTTGTTGATTCCTTGCCCTAGCTCTGTTGTGGTTTCCTTTTTCCCTGTGCCATTGTTGTTGATGCATTGGCCTAGTGAACTTAGTCGTGATTGATAGTTGCCCTAGCGAGCTTATTTGTGACTTATGCTTCATTGAATGATGACATGCGACAAAGGCGACTAGACCATTGATGCTCAAAGGTGGTGGCAGCGACAACTATGGGACCGACAATGTGCAAGATGGGATTTGGATGTTTTTTTTAGGTAAATGGTATTTTTTTAATATTTAAAATTTTGAGGATTACACGAGTAGTTAATGAAATTTAGTCATTTAAATTGAAACTTTTTGAGTGCTATGTGTATAAATCCCCACTTTACTTACCAGAAAATAAACTGCTAGAGTAACATTTATAAATCAAATAACTTAGAGATATTTTAGCCTACTTGATGCTTAAACTTGGACTAGTACTGGAAGTTTATATGCTGGGATTTCTATTTTTCTGAATTCGTTACACGCAAGAAAGCAAAGCTAGAATTACAAATATGGAAGATATTCTGTGTTGGTAGTAGTGTATGGAGTTTTTTGTAGGAGCTTAACCTAGTTCTGGTATTTTTATCTAATGCTGCATTTCCGCAGTTATCCAACTTAGTTTACTAAGTCCATAATTTGAGCTTATATACTAGATCCCAAATTCTGTATGTGATAAGTTTCAGCAATAACTGGGACCTTTTGCATAGCCATTATTTTTCTTTTCAGAGCTTAAATTGTAACAAATGCTTACTTTTCTATATATGGGCTATGGATATTTAATATTGAGATTTTTCATGTTGGTCCTTTCATGCTTGATTATGTACACGTGAAAAAAGAATAATCTTTGTTACTTGATCCAATTTGATTTCTTTGATGTGGTCATGTGTTATCCTGACAAATGAGATTTTTTTTTTCATCACCATCATCATTAGTCTTATTCCTACTTTATGTAAATGTCTTTATGAGTTCTGATGTGCCATGTCCTACATTCTTTTTCAGTGCTATTAGAGGTGTCAAATTTATTTTTTCAATTTTTTTTGTGCTTAAAACCTTGCTAACTTTTGTTTGTCATTATATCTTTCTATTTCTTCCATGTTAACTATTCTATTTGTGTATTTGTCTCCTTATTGGGCATGCCAACGACAAAAGGTACACAAAATTATTATTTGATGACTGTTAGTGATAACTATTGTAATAAGTGCAAGGTACAGGCATTAATTTTGGTTGGATATTGGGTTTTGGTCATTGGATTTGGTTGTTACTTTTTTCTTTATATATAGTTTTGTAGAATAGATTTTTTGAGCAATGTTGCTTGACTACTGCCACTACTATGTAGGACCTAGATCTGTTCTCCAAGGTTAGACACACTTTGTTCTATAGCGTTGAACTTTCGCAAGAATTATTTTCTTGAAATCTCTCTAAAATTATGGGTGTAAGAGCAAACAGAATAAAAATGGTGGTTGGCGATTTTTCGCAGATCTACTAGATCCATATTATGAATTTCAACATCTCAAGACCACTTCTCAACTTGTCTTAGCAAGCAATCAGTTCTTTAGTGTCAATACTCATAACTATTACACTCAAATCATTCTCGCTGAGTATATGTCTATACTAATTTGTTGGGTGATTGTAAAAAATATGATTTTTATTAGATTGCAAATCTTTAAGTAGTATATGCCTCTATATTTGAAGATTCGTCTGTTTTGTCCAAATTATTCCCTATGACTCTTTTGATGCCTATAACTCATATTAGAATTAAAGATGTGTATGACCAGCACACAAGTAAGTTTAAAAAAAAAATAAAAGAAAACAAACTATGCAATTTCTTTCATACATCAACACAAAAGTTACCAAGAGTAGTTTAAATTCATCGCAACTCTAGAGAAATGCAAGTTGGTTATGCTTATAAAAGAGAAAACAAAGATATACTACTTAAACATAAAAAAAAAAAAAAAAAAAAAAAAAAAAAAAAAAAATTAAATAAATATATAAAAGTGAATTTTGCATTTCATACTTTATAGAATGATAAAANCGACCTCAAATATTTTGAATCAAATTCCTGTTGTTGTTGACCTAGTGCAATCGTCTGCTTTAAACTCGCTCTTTTTCTTCTCACTATTTTAACCCACTTAACTCTTCACACTTATACACCTCTACTTCACTTAACACTCTGTACTGTCATCATTTGACCCCACATCAATAACTCCTTTAAAGATGGTACAATAACTCCTTATGTCAGCTCCAAAATTATTTTTGAAATTAAATTTTTAGGGCAGCCCCACCACGGTGTTTAGAAGTTAGCATTGCAATGCTACTTGGTAGCGATTTGACACTATTGTAATGTTGAGGTATTAAGTTCTTTATCTTGTTGGCTTGACCGAGACTCCTAGTGTTGAACGCTTCATCATATTGAGGTGCCAAAATTTGTGTTTGAAGTTTTCAAATCTTCTCTCCCTTGGTGTTATGGCACTGGATATCAACACATGAGTATTGAGCTCTCGGTTTTTGGACATTTTCTTCAGCCTCTCCAATGTCGTAGTGCATTATGGTTGATGATGAGGTGCCTGCTTTCTAGTGCTACGGTGTTGATTATTTAGTGCATAGGAGCTATGCTCTTGTTTCTTTTGCCATTGTCTGCTAACTACGATTCCATGGTGTTGTGGATGTAGTGCCAAGGCGGCATTTTGAAATTTTTTGTATTTTATTCCAAATTTTCTCCGATAGAAATTTTTTCTAAAAAATAATATAAATATCGATAATAAGTAATAATTATTTATTTAATAAGTTAATTATTTAATTTACCATCTTACTCAACAAATAGCCATAAACTTAGACCATTATTTATCTTTTAAGTAATTAAGGGGATGTAGTGCCAAGGCGCCATCTTGAAATTTTTTGTATCTTGTTCCAAATTTTCTCCTATAGAAATTTTTGCTAAAAAATAATATAAATATTGATAATAAGTAATAATTATTTATTTAATAAGTGTTAATTTTTTAATTTACTATCTTACTCAACAAACAGCCTTAAACTTAGACCATTAATTATTTATAACTATTTGGGGCAGCTACAACTTAATAATAAGCTATTGCACAAAATCTGCTATGGATAGGTTGTTTGTCTATTTAATTTTTGTTGTCTGAAAATAGATGTGTTGTAGTTGTTTCTGAACAAATGATCATTCTGTCCCCTTATATTAATGTTCATTGCAACAAAACTGTTCGTACCAGTACATTATATATTTTAAAAGCAAATATCTAATACAGAATTTACAAAATAATAATAGATACCTCACTTAACTGACTAATGTGACTACCAAAATTAAGAAAATGACTATTAAAACAACAAATAATAATATGATAATATTATTTTTAAAATGCAGACGACGTATGTCACGAACAAAATTATCCTCCAGGGATACTCTCTATGCGCGATTACTATTGGCGGTGGAATCTTCCAGTCTATCTGTCGACCGAAAATAGTCACAGTTTTTAGTGATTCTCCGTTGACACTTATAAAACTGTCTCCTGTAGCTATGTGGCTAACGAGAAATGAGCAGGGAACATTGAAGTCCACAGCAACTGTTCTCTGGAGGTACAAAAATCCTCGAGCTCATCTTTTCTGAAGGCTTAAAAAATATATTCTTAGACATAAGCTAAAGTAAAAATTTATAACAAAAGTAATTAATTAATGTTTTATGTAGCTGCGAGTTCTTAGATAACCCAGTATATAAACTAATGAATTTGTCATTACAAAAAGGATAGCAAATTTTATAAAAAAAAGATTATTCGTTGTATTTAACCCACGTAATACCAAGCTTGTGTGTCACATATGGATATAACCCAAAAAGGTCATCCAGAAGAACCTCAAAAACCGTAGCACCGGAAAAAATGAACATAGTTGTCTTAATTAGGATTTCATATCTGACATCAACTAATAGCGACATACATACCATCCAGAAGAGCACATAAGGTTAAACTTCTCGTTATAGACTTTTAAAACTCATAAAAAAAATGCAAATAGAAAAAAAAAACACATTGCATAAAAAACCAAAACAGGAAAATATCAAATGCATAAGAAACATAAATAAACATGAACCGTAAAAAATATTGATACAATAAATAGTGAGTCTTCAACAATCTTTACAGTTAACAGAAATAAAAATTAACATTCTCTCCAATCACCCTTCAACTATCGCATTCGTAATTCATCTCTCAACGCTATCATCTCGTTTGCATTGTCCTCATCTTGAGTGTAGGTCTTGGGAACATTTTTGTCTCTGAAAAAGACTATCCAAGATGGTACTCATATGCCTTGGCAGGGACATGTGCATGATTCTCGTTTGCTATCGGAAGTTGATTTTATTGCAGGAAGGATGCCGCCAAATATAATTGTGAAGAGTTATTATGTCAATCACAATCTGCATCTGTTTGATTAATAGGTAAGACGACATATTGCGAAGTATAAACTATATCTTCTTCCAAATACTAAAAGTCCTTTCGATGACACCGTGTAAGAGGAATGCCTTTTATTGAACATTTTTTTTATGCTCTGTGCGACATTGCTAGCTCATTCAAAAATCAGGTATGTGGTATCTCGTATCAGGATAATGCTTGAGATACCCTCGCTGCAACAGATACCCAACGTTCACCAAATAGTATTTACTTGATGTGAATTGAATGATTAGTGTTGAAGGAAAATAATTAGGAGAGTTGCTCAGTCTCAAGCCAACCTGTGGGTGGATGTGAGAAGTTGTACTTGTTATTTCGTGTTGCTTGAGATACCCTCGTTGTAACAGATACCCAACATTGACCAAATATTATTTATTTGATGTGAATTGAATAATTAGTGTTGAAGGAAAATAATTAGGGGAGTTGATCAGTCTCAAGCCAACCTGTGGGTGAATGTAAGAAGCTATACTTGTTATTTCGTGTTGCAGATTTGAGAATTCGTCTATCATGTGCGCTGACTTCCCAATAGGCTCAAAAGTGAAGCGCATGTTGAAGTCGCATGCCGCCATGAAATTCTGTGTAGGGGATCCACAATGGTCGATGAATACAATCCTCTCATTATTTGAAACAAATGCATCAATGTGTGTTCCATCGATTGCTTCAATACAATTCTAGAAAGATAACGAAGGTTTATGTAATTACGATATTTATATGAAAATTGAATGTAATAAATAAGAGAAATCATCTTAAAGTATCTCATATATCGTACATCGTTTGAAATCTCTGTGGGAGTCTGTTCGACTGTAGGACATGTTGGCCTTATGACGTGAAGAAAAAATAACAACTGCATTCAACCCTACTACGATGTATTTGCAAATAGTTTCAGAAAAGATGAAATTGCTCCATAGCTGATCGCATTGATTCATTTTGCGATAACATATATAGGGTTATTGTTAACATCTCTCGTAAAGTCGTTTTGTATGAGCCATAAAATCCATGATCTTTGTGTAGTTCCTTCAACAGATCAGTGAATACTGTCTGTGTCATACAGAATATATTGTTAAATCTCGTTGGGTGGCCTATAAGCAACTCTTCAACCCATTTTTAGCCAACATATGAGGATGTCATGCAAGAAGAGAGCTCTATGTACGAGTTATAATAATCGTATATCAAGCATACTGTAGTTGCAACTCTCATTCTACGTCATTCTTTAGTTGCATCCATGTGTTTCAGTATCAAAGTGGCTAACACATAAGCATCAATGAATTAGCTACAATCATATAAGAATATGAGCAAAACCAACACCACCCAGTGACATGTCTAGTAGAGATCAATTCATTATGTTTATTTTCTAGCACAGTCACTCCCTCTTTCTTATGAACACAATGGATCGGGCTAACCTAGACTTTATCTGAAATGGGATATATAATACCTGCATTAAGCTACTTCAAATCTCCTTCTTGACAGCTTCTTTCATAACAGAGTTTAATCTTCTTTGAGGATCTGCTCGAGGTTTATGATTTTTCTATATTAGGATGCTATACATACATATTGAAAGACTAATCCCCTTTATGTATGTCAGGGTCCATCCAAAATCTTTTTTGAAGTTCCTCAGAACGCTCATCAATTTTTCCTTTTGTAAGCTACTTAGTTTTGAGAATATGATTATCGGTAATGTAGATGACTTCCCCAGGTAAGAATATTTCAAATATTTGAGAGCATCTTCATCTTAAGTTCAGGGGGTTCCTCAATGGAAGGAACAAGAGGTTTAAATTTTCATTAGAATCAAGTATCTCAAACCTCTCCCTAACAATTCTCGGGTTATCTTCAACCAGTATAGCTGATTCATCCCTAATATATGTAAAATCATCGTCGCTCTATTCTTGCTCCACTGATTCAACTTCACAACTCTCTTGAAAGTGTCTGTTACACAAATAGTTAATGAAATCCATCCTATAACGTGCGTCTTCACTATAATCAAAAGGAAGCTTCATAGATTTTTACATATTATATGTTACCTCATGATCATTCACTCTCATTGTCAGGTCTCCTTTTTGCATGTCAATCATCGCTCTGTAGTGGCTAGGAAAGGTCTTTCTAGTATGATGAGGATTTTCTTAGCTTCCTCTAATGTCTAATACAATGAAATCTTTATCCACCTTCACTAGAACATCCCATGTAACCCCCCTCAGATAAGTGATCGAGCGATCAGAAAGCTAAAGAGTTATAGTGGTAGGAGCACCTCTCCTAATTCTAACCTCTGGAAAATGTACAGTGGCATAAAGTTAATACCGACACCCAAATAACATAGAACCTTCCTATAGAACTGCTCTCCAATCGCATATGAAATATTAAAGCTCTCAAGGTCCTTAAGTTTCCAAGGAAGCTTCTTCTAAATGGCATCACTACACTCATCGCTGAGTGCTACTATCTCATAATCTCCAAACTGTCTTTTTATTAAGGGCATCCTTCATGAACTTCACATTGCTAGGCATCTATCTCAAAGCCTCAGCAAACGAAATGTTGATCATCAGCTTCTTGAATACTTCCAAGAACTGAGAAAATTGTTTATCTAATTTTGTTTCAGAAATCTCTGAGGAAATGATGGTGGTGTTCTTTCTAAGTTATTCCTGGGAAATGAGACTGTTTTTCTAAATCTTTAGAAAGATCTTCCATAGGCCTTTTAGGTTTCAAGTTCTCTTTCTCCACCTCAGGATCTTTCTGGACATTTTCCTCTAACTCTCTTTTACTCCTCAACTTGACTGACTTCACGTGCTCGCTATTCTTTTCTTTAGGGTTGACCTCAATGCTATTAGGAAGTGTTCCTTGGAGTCGACTGCTAAGTAAGTTCACAATCTATCTTAATTAGCTCTCTATATTTCTAATAGCCGCACCTTGGTTATGTAACTGATTTCCCATTTACATAACAACTTCTTTTCCTTGAATTATTGATTTGCATTAAAGTCAGGAGGATAAGAATGTCTGATGTTAGAACTATCCTGATTGTTCCAATTCTAATAAGGGTTAGGTGGATTACTCCCCCATTGTTGGTTTTCTACACATTGACTATTATTCCAACTGAAGTTAGAGTTATTCTTCCAATTAAGGTTATAATAATTGGAATACAAGTTGTTAGTCATGTTATTGATCACATTTAGGGTCTTAAGTGGCGAAGCGTTAGCATCAATTAGTTTCTCGAATGAATTTTCCTCAATATCTTGGGGTCCTTGAGGTGAGTTCATCCCTAACTGATCAAGCTTACTAGATATAGCAATCACTTGAGAAATTAGAGTTGAAAGCATGTCTGTGTCATGTGCACTTGCTACCTTCCTAGGGTTTACTCTCTCAGAAGGCTATTGAAAATTATTAATATCCATCTTCTTAATCAGAGAATAGGCCTCATCAAACGACTTTGACATAAGCAATCCACCAGTAGTAGTATCAATGATAAACCTAAGAGAGCCTACTAACCCGTTGTAAAATGTCTGAATTATTAACTAATCAGGCAGTGCATGATGTGGGTGCTTCCTAAGAAGGTTTTTGAATCGTTCCCAAGTTTCATAAGTCGACTCACCTTCGTATTGACAAAATAAAGTGATATCATTCTTAAGCTTAACCATTTTGAATGTTAGAAATATTTAGCTAGGAATTTTTGGGTCAAGTCACTCCATGTGCTAATTGATTCAAGTGTTAATGAGTTTAATCACATTTTAACTTTTTCCATCAAGGAGAAAGGGAAAGTTTTATTCTAACAACATTGTTAGAAATACCATTATAGCGAAATATGATGCAGGGTTCTAAGAAACTCACTAAATGTAAGCTTGGATCTTCAAACGGAGTTCCCCAAATTGGTTGTTCTACACCATTTTTATGATAACAAATTTCGGTTCGACTGTGTTAACTTCTACGATAGAGTTTAGAAACTGAAATGAATTTCATCTGCCACAGGATTAACATAGTCTCTTAAAAGTCTGTGCATTTGGATGTTTATGGGGAAATCGTTGGATTATTTTGTGGATTGTTCTCCCATCTTTTCTATGAGTTCTTGAAGTTTCTTTTGCTTCTAAATTTTCTTAATAGTTCTCTCTAACTCAGAATCGTAAGGTTCAAGTTCCGTGGGTCATGCACTACGTATATACGGCCTAGAAATCCTTAATCCTAAAAGTCTACTCACAATCAAACAAAAATATTTTTGGTTTTTTTTTTTTTTTTCAAAAAAAGTAAAAAAAATTGAACACAAACAATTAATAATAGAGGTTTTCAAGTCTATGGCCTCAAAGTTCAACTAAACTTTTCCTAAATCAAATCATTGCTGCTCCCCAACAATTGAGGTTTTCAACTCTGACCTCAAAGTTCAACCAAAAACTTGATATCGCTTCCAGATGCTACAACACACTGGGGACTCATGCAAGTGTACGTGTCGTATCAGTAATATTAGATTTTAGAGTCCGGATTGTGGATCACACAGGGAACAAGATAATTTTTGTTAGGAAAAGTTCTAGCCTATTGGTTATAAGTCAAAGCCTGAAAAGTTGAAAATGTTAAAATCTGAAAAGCTAACCTACTGAGTTACAACAAACAACAAATTTAAATCATACATAATTAATCTTACTTTTAACAATTTGGATTGAAAGATATCAAATACTTTATAAGCTCTTCCTTATAGTGAGTTGAGTGAATTACATGGAATCTAAAGTTGGAAGTACTAAGAGACTAGTGACAAATAGGAGCAGCAATCTTCTCTACGCTCTCCCGAGTCCATAAATAAGCTTAGAAAAAAATTACTTTTATTCCTTAAATCTCATGGTTATTCCTTCAAAGCACATTTCTCTAACATTTGCATATCTCTATAAGGCATATCAACCTATACCCAAAAGTTTAATGTGATTAACCTAATTGATTCCACCATAACTTTCCCAAGTCTTATGGTTGACAACAAGTTTTAACAATTCACTTTGCGAGAATAAAAAGTAAATTAAGCTTTTAGGGTTGATCATCACTATTTGAAAACAAAGAAAATACATAGCACTTCACATTCCATTCATCCTACCTAATCATCACAAGAAAGAGTTAAAGGTTGACCCAAGAAGCATGTCACCAGACAATTGCATTGAACAAAAGAGAAATCTACTAATACTTGGTTACAACATAAATACACAAAAAGTACACACAAATACTCAACTATTTCTCATTTACACTGTTCAAAGATGACTTCAATCAGCACTCCTCCTGATTCCTTAACTCTTTCTTGGAAGAGTACCACTCCCACAACACTTAGAAGAAGAACTATAGCTCTCCAAAGCAAGAAAAACCCCAAGTAACTAACCAACATCAATCCCATATCAATCTCCCATCCAAAACTCTCTAACTTTTTTAATACTTGACTATTTATAAGGTCCAATACTTAACATCAACGACTCCTTTCAACGCACGATTCCCCTCGACCTTGCACTTGAACTGCAGCAACTGTCTAAAACAGTTGCTGGTGTCTTGGAGCCCAGGGGTTGGCACTTAGGCGCCAAGCTCTCGGTTTGCTGAATTCTATATGGGCGCTTAGGCGTACAAGGGTCCGACGCCTAGGCGCCCATTGGTGCCAACCTCTCGGGTTGATAAGGTTGAGATTGGTGCCTAGGCGCCCAAGGGTTCGGTGCCTAGGCGCCAGAGCCACTTTGCACCATCCAACTCCAAGCCCTCTCTATGTTTCCCCACTTCAATTACCCGTTGCACCTGCAAGATAAACACAAAAATGCATTTTTTAAAGTGCAATATCATCAATAGAAATGTATAAAAACAATTATAAATTCTGGGTAACTTTTTCATGCATCAGCTATAAAAAAACCCATTCATCTGAAATAGCTCGTGTTTGACTTGTTAAGTAGTTCGTATTTGAATCGTTCAGTAAGCAAGCAAGACAAACACATAAATTTTTTTAAAGTTTGAATTTTAAATGAACAGAACACGAACAACCCTTTGTTCGATTGTGTTCGACTCGTTTTAGTTTGAAATAAGAAAATTAAATAAATTATTTATATAATAATATGTTATATATATTTATATCTATGTTTAAATCATCATAGCTCCTGTGGTCAATGTGGTTCTGTTTTTTCTATTATACAAAATTGGAGCTGGTTCGAATCCAACATGCTACATTTATTTTTTAAATTAGTTTAAATGAGCCACTTTCATTCTGAACATGTGCCGAACATGAGTCAAACAAGAACAAGAATATGTCAATCAAGCATAACATGAACACAATTTTCGTGAGCTAATTTCGAGCAGAATTGATTTCGAATAAGTAGAAGGCGAGCCTAGCTTGAGCTCACTTAAGCTCGGATCGTTTACAATCCTAGTTTATATAGATATATAATGAACTAGAGAAGTGGTTAGGTTTTTAAGTTATTGACGGAGATTAGAAAATGTAATTGTTCTTAATGGAAATGACCATTCTCATATTAGTGAAAAATTAGGGAAGAAATTCACAAATCCAAAGCGTGTTTCTCTATTTGAATCATCATCTTGTTTGTAGAAGTTAGATTAGAAGTAAATTGTGAATCAGAATTGTGGGATTAAAGTTAGGATTAACAAGCATTGATAGTTAATATATTCTAATTCTTTATGATCCTCAAGGGAACAATATTTTTCTTACTATATATTATAGGAACGGCACTTGTGTATGCCATAAGCGCCTGTTATATCCCATTTCTTAGGTGAAACTTATTACGTCTATTTGGAGGTTCCTCATAGAATACCAGAATTATGTACTGTTACCCTGCTTTTTTTTTTTCAAAAAATTAATGATGAATAATAAACTGTATCTAAGAGCCATAAACAATTGAGGCATGCCATTAGAAGTAGTACTCTCTTGAGGTGTGAAGTAAATTGCTAATGGTCTCATACTTTTAGTGCTTCTCTTTGAACGTACTAGGGTTAACAATTTGTCCATTATATGAAAGTTGGATTCCATTATAGAATCAGTTCCTGTTTTAAACCAAGGATTTTCCTTTTTTTAATGCAAGGTTTATTCTACGTTGGATGTTACTATATTGTTGTTTTTCATATAATATTGTTTGTCTTACAGAAAAATAGTCTTCCCCACATGATTGATAATACTCATGATAATGCTCGTCTTTGAAAACACAATGTTTTTTTGGCGTGCCATTCTCACAATCTTATTTCTTCTGGTCTGATTATCATTAAAGTCCTACCAACTTTTATAGTTCATGCAAGCATGATTCTTGATGATATCTTCTGTCACACCAGCATCTTAATTTTTCTTTGGCGAAGAGACAAGTTCAATGAAAATATTTCATATAGATGACGATTGATATATAAATTGCACAAGCTTTTGAACTATTTTAAAATAACCTTCTTTTTCTTACTGATATAATGTTTTTTTGATTTTTTTTGGCTATGACATTTATTCTTTTTGATCCGTTGATATCATTTTTTTTCTTGTATGCTTTGTTATATATAAAGAAAAACTAATTTCTGTGTACTTTTGCTTATGACGCTGCTCCTTTTGCTATCGCTTTTTAGGAGACAACACTTTATGTGACACTTGAACCATGTCCTATGTGTGCTGGCGCGATACTTCAAGCCAGAATTGATACGGTTGTGTGGGGAGCTCCCAATCGATTGTTAGGAGCTGATGGCAGTTGGGTCAGGTCTGTGTATATTAAACTTGAATATTTTTTTCCGCGCACCAAAACATTTTTATGAATTTTAGGAGCGAAATGGGCTGCTCTCTTACAAAATCTTTTTAATTTTTTTGACCTTTGATCCTCTGGCTCGCTGTACGTCTTTGTGACTCGATTATCTTGATTTTTTCTTGGCTGCCAATGCAGGCTATTCCCTGGCGATGATGGTGGAAGCAGTAGCATAAATCCACCAAGTCAGATGACTGGACCTGTTCACCCTTTTCACCCAAATATAAAAATAAGGCGAGGGGTCCTAGAAACTGAGTGTGTGGATGTCATGCAGCAGTTTTTTAAGCTCAGGAGGAAGAAATATAAGAAACCAGAATCTTCACCGCCACCTTCATACCTTCCACTATCAAATCGCCCAGTGAAGTTCTTTTCCAAGCTGCATAACATCTTCTGCATGATGTTTTGCTTGTAGCAATTTCTTTTTCTTTTTCCCCTTCTACTTCCATCTGTTAAACAAAAGTACACTTAAGTACGTTTTAATATAAATTGCCCAATAAATTTAGCTGTCATTTGTGTTTTGTAATGCAATATTTTCGTTGGTTGCTAATGTAGGTTGATGAGTTTAGTTGATCAATTTGGCTGACTTCTTCATTTAAAGCATGGAAGGATTTTTTCCCGTGCAGGTGCAGAAGAGAAACCGAGGAAAGCATATCACAGCTGCTTAGGTTAAAGTGTTAAGGTTGGCAAATTTATGAATTCTGAAATATGATTTAATTTGTGCTTTTGTTTATTTTAATCCCTATATCTGGTTTTGTATTTTTTTTTTCTTATGCCTGCTCATGCTACGTCAAATTTATTATTCTTGAGTGTAGCTTGTTAGTGCTGGGGTATTAGCGGGTTTTTTCCTTTTTTTGGACCTTTTGAATATATTTCTTCTGGGAGTGAAATACTCTTGTACTTCCCACGCAATTCCTCCCTTAAAAGGTAGCCTGTTTGGCAGCAATATTTGATCGAACTTTAATTTATTAGTTATTTTACTCGAAAAGATGTTACAAATTATTGAACTTCACAGATGTGTGTGTGTGTGTGTGTGCGTGAAAATTGAGCGTCTTGCCTAGAAAAATCCATTAGTAAATAGAAAATTACAAGTGAAAGAAAGTTTCATTTACACATTAAAAAAACCATGTAGAAAACAAAATAGGCTAAAGAAAGCAAAACTTGTGAAGGGAAAGAGAAATAATGAAACCGACGAGAGCTCAGAAATTATAGCATTCTCAGTGAATTGGCTCCATCCAGGTTGACAAAAAGGTTGCGATCAGATGTAGAAATGGACTTATCAGGATATATTTAGCCAGCAAAAGAGAAGATTTGGGCAACTAGCAAATCCGAAGCTAAATAAAAGTCCATGGAATCCAGCCAATAGAGACCATTGTACGCTTCTTGTTCTCATCATAGTTCTCCAAAAAAAAGATAGATGCAGCTGCTAGCAATGGATTCCATCGAGATTATGCAATAGATCCTCTTGGGAGATCTCCCAGCATAGTCATCCCACAGTAAGAGGCAACCGTGTATAAAATGAATAATAGCAGAGAATGAGTAAATCGGTATTCAGAAACAAGAGATCCCATAATAAGAGAAATTGATATAAGAGGGAAATATCCTGCTGTAAATGAATTCCAGAACAGAGAAAAGGGCATTAATTGCTATAAAGAAAGTTAATGTGTTGAGGTATTATGGATTTGAAATTCCATTTTCTGCTCCTATATTTGATGCATATTTGTAGATCCTGAAACAGTTCCAACAGTTGCAAACGTTCATCTCTCTTATCAAATGTGCAAAACTGTTATCTGAATAGTAAGTAAAGAAAATTATCTCGTGGGCCTGCAACAATAGGAAATTACAGTAGGCTCGAGCCCAAATTAAAGTGGGACCCGGTGGTGTTTCAGACTTTACCAGGTAGAAGGAGAAAGGGCATTCAGAGAACAAATGTGCATGAGTTGTTGGGGCTTTTCTTGTATAGAATACAAAGATTAGTGATATTGAATTTTCTCGTCGAGAGAACATCTGAAGCTCTTAAGCCATGGATGAGAATTTTCAAAACAAAAGTAGAGAATTTATAAGTGTATACCCTTTGAACTAATTGAAATTACTCCAGTCTAAATGTGGTTGATTACTATACAGATGGTAGTAAACGTCCCTTTTAGAAAAGACTTATTTTTTCCAACAACAGTTAAAACTTGAGTTTAAAATGTGGATTTGATAATAGTATTGATGCATTCTGTGGTGGCTTGATGTCGGGCAGGGAATCTTCAGTTGGAATTATTTTAAGAATGCAACAGCAGTTGTGTTACTAGGACAACCAAACCATTCAAAAATCAAAGCACCATATTTTTCATATAGGGACATACCTTCCCGCCATGGATCATAGAAAAAGGAAAGCTTGCTATTGCTAGTTATCTGAAAACTAAAGCATTGTCTTATTCTATGAAAAGAAAGCTGGATGTTTTTCCATAGAATAGAGACCTGTTGTTTTTCTGTCATGTAGGATAGACATATGTGAGTAATAACACTAATTAGAGATCTGGTTTTCGGAATTATAAAATCTCCATATAAGTTTGGCCTTGCACATAATGTTAGGGTTTAGAGGTATTATGCCATGATTTAAAATGGATTTTACTGTTGGAGTTCCAAAGAGGCGATGTTCCTTCTTAAACCCTTCTGGATAGTATCGAAACTAGTAATAAAAGTAACTCCGATAGAATTTATATCGAAGTTATTTATGTATATTCTTACGTCGGAACCAGTGTTGTTGAATCTGAAGAATTCTGCAATGGCTTGTCAGCTTATATTCGACGAACATATTCTTTCATATTTTAATAAGCCATCAATGTTTAGACGCTCATAAGGACTTATTTTAAATGCAGTTTCATTTAAGGACAGTTCAATGCACGCAATGAATAATGCTTTGTATTTCACATTATTCTATAATGATTCTCAGTGAATATTGAGCTTATTTGGTAGTTTTCTAGCATAAAAAACAAGCACACATATCATTAACAACTGAAATTGTGTTCAACTCGAACTCCGTTGGTGGCTATTATTGGAGCGAAATATTTCATTTTGGTTGGGCAGTTTCAATTTTCTTTTTATTTTGAAAGTAAATTCAAAATTATACCTTTAATTTCTCATTGCAACATTAATTGGGTTAGTGCATTTTGTTTTGTTGATTTTTTACCAAATGAGACTTTTGTTTGGTTGTAGAAGACATGTTAAAAATAAAAGTTATACTCTAATAAAGTTTTTTCTTATGTGAATGGCTTGATGGAAATATGTTATTGTTTTGACATAAAGCCTTCTTTCAATCTATATTTTTCACCAAAAGTTTTGTATTAGTATATATTTTACAAAAAAGGCTTTATATAACAAACTTTTGTTATCAACCAAACATGATCAAATATTTTGATTTTGTATGTATGATTGTTAATGATTCAATATCTAAGAGAGCAGCTAAAAGTTATTTGATATGCTATTAAACTTGATCAAGTATTATTAAAGTTTGGCTTAACTGCATTTGAGCCAAAATTTAGACCAATTATCGATTAATTTTTTATTTTATAAAATTATTAGTGTGTGCGTGTGCCCGCCTGCGTGTCCGTGTTTAAGCTATGTGTGTGCCCGCGGGCACAATTTTATATATGAATGTGTGTTTGTATGTAAATTAGATTTAAGATTGATAGATATTGAAATATCAATTGGGAGTTATCTCAAAACCGAACTTAAAATCAATTAGAAGATTGCACCAACTAGAAGATTTAGCTGTTGGTTTATATTGTTAAGCTTAGTTTGAGTTGGATTAGATAAAAAAATTGATTAGATCCACTAGTGATATTCAAGCTTAGCTTTTAGATGCATCAAGAAGCAATTGGATCACATATTTAGTATGGGATCATAGTAGGCTATACTTTAGATAAGATTTAGCTTTTATGAATATTGTGACCGAAAAATCATAAAAAATGTGATTAGGGAAAATTTAGGTGATAAAAACAATATTTGGTGATTATCAATGATTTCTTTAGAAATGTTTGATTTATTCTTCATAGATGAGAATAATAACTTCAATATTAAAAGCATAAAATTTATTTAAAGGTCTTTTGATTACTTGAATATGAATAATAATACTTAGTAAATTATGACTTCATTTTTTTATTTAATATTTTATATGAGAATTTTACTAAAATTTATGAAGATTATAAATAAGCTAAATTTGTAATTTTATCTAATCAAATGATAAATTCTCAAAATTTTAATATTCATAGAAACTTGTCCTTTAANATTTTGATTACTTGAATATGAATAATAATACTTAGTAAATTATGGCTTAATTTTATTATTTAATATTTTATATGAGAATTTTACTAAAATTTATGAAGATTATAAATAATTTAAATTTGTAATTTTAT
The DNA here is from genome assembly GCA_002079205.1 of Phalaenopsis hybrid cultivar. Classification (NCBI taxonomy): domain Eukaryota; kingdom Viridiplantae; phylum Streptophyta; class Magnoliopsida; order Asparagales; family Orchidaceae; genus Phalaenopsis; species Phalaenopsis hybrid cultivar. The sequence goes on from JXCR01146509.1 coordinate 44,713, forward strand.
CTAATCAAATGATAAATTCTCAAAATTTTAATATTCATAGAAACTTGTCCTTTAAATGACACACACACACACACACACACATACACACACACACACAGATATATATATATATATATATATATATTTATTTATTTATGTATTTGTTAAACTGATTCAACAAATAGTAGTGGTTAAAATTATTGCTATTTATAATAGAAATTAAAACCACAATTAAAATATTTTTAAAGCTATTTTTTATTGTGGTAAGAAATTCAAAAGTAATTTTATAAGCATCCAAACTCTAAATACAAAATAATAAAATTAAAAAAAAAATCTAAATAAATAAAGAGCCAAATGATCTTTAAATCTTAAATTCTTATAATCAAATCAAATGTCACAATCAAAGGAATCCATCAAGCTTTAGCTCTATCAATTTTAAAGTAATTAAAACACGTAAACATTAAATGAATGATTTATAATCAAATGAATTAACATGAGGCATCTTATAAAATGTACTAAGATTTTAACCAAAAAAATTAAATTCAAGATGTATACTCAGGGTTGAAGAGATCTTGATGATTTGAAAACTTTGGAATTCTTACACTGATGACTACTGCCATCATTCAATCATTATTTGACCATCATCTCCCAATTAGTAATCACCAAACCCCGTCTCTCGACTGTCATCTA
>JXCR01146509.1:48498-75593 GCA_002079205.1 Phalaenopsis hybrid cultivar
CTTAAAGCCAAACCAAAGCACCCAAAAGCAACCCGTAAGGCCCCAAACCTAGATAGAGCTTGGTGGTGAGGTGCTACTTTCAGGTGCCCATATGTATATGTCCAACTTTTAGACATAATGCTAGGTGCCAATTTTCAACCTCACAAATTGAGAATTTGATGCCTAATGCTAAGATCTGGGTGCCTAAGTGTGTAACCTAAGTTCTCATTAGAACTTACCATTTTGGGATTAAAATAAGGCGAACCATTTTTAAGAGTAATTTTGGAAGTAATATATTTTTATATAAATTTCTCTTGGGTTTTCAAGGGTAATTCGTGCAGGGTTCCATTAATGAAGTTTAGAGTTGAGCAAGGATGGAGAAGATGATTACTTAAAAGATTTCACAATGCTTTTGACAAAATTTTTTCCTTCGTATTTACTTTTTAGTTTTGTAACCATGTTTAAAATTTCCATTAATTTATGTTCTTGATCTTCAGTCAGGTCTGAGGATACTATAATAGGCAATGTAGATGAGTTTCCAAGAAAAACATACTTTAAATGCATAGGTAGAACCCTCATTTTAGTTGAGGCGGTTTTTTTGTTGAAGGATAAAAAGATTTGTTATTTTCACTCGTATCACACAACTCAAAATTTTTCTGAACATAATCAGTATCCTCATTAATCTTTTCATCTTTCAATTCAATATCTTCTTCAATCTCAATCTCTTGTTGTTCAAATTTATCTTCATAATGTTCCTTGAAATGACTACTACTCAGTTGATTGATAAGTTCCATTCTAAAACATTCATCCTTTCTTTCTTTTACTGGATATTCCATTGCTTTTAATATAATAAATATCTCTTCCTAATCATTGACTCTCATGGTTAACTCATCTTTTTGCACGTTTATCATAGCTCTTCCAATAGCAAGAAAAGGTCTCCTTAAAATGAGTGGGATTTCTTTATTTTCATCCCTATCTAATACAATGAAATCAATAAGAAAGATAAATATATTCACTTTTACTAACACATCTTCTATAATCCCTTTTAGATAAGTAATTGATCGATCAGTGATGTGTTGTTTTGTGGTGCTTTGCAAATATGTCTCAATATTACAATACNTGTTAGAATATCCATCATAACAGTTGACAACTTAATGACTCTTCAATTTTTTAGTGCCGACGGTGGGACTACCGCCTTTCCATATGATTCAACACCAAATTGACTTTGTAAACCATGTTTTGTTGCATAGCCCACCACACTATTGAAAGAACCCAAAAGAGCATTAGATTTTACAAGATATGGTTGATGACTCATTGGTTAAATAATTAATTCAACATGGCCTAAGTCCTTGTGCAGTCTTCGTACTCTTAGTTTACAATAAATATTGTAGTTGGAAGTGTGTGTTGACAGTTGAGTCATTAATAAAATTACTATAAGTATCAATTTTTTATGCTGAGAGTAGAAGACATGCTAGATAAACTTGTTTGAGCTAAGTATTCTCCTAAACTTGACTTANCAAGTATCAATTTTTTATGCTGAGAGTAGAAGACATGCTAGATAAACTTGTTTGAACTAAGTATTCTCCTAAACTTGACTTACGGAGTGAATATTATCAAATACTGATTTGTTTGGGAGATGAATGGAAAGCAACATTCAAAACACGAGAATGATTGTAAGAATGGAAGTTTACGTTTTGTGGCTTATTTAACACATCTAGTACCTTCACACGACTCATGAATGAGGTAAAAAAAATATTTCTAGGAGTTTTTTATGTTGGTTACTTCAAAAATATACTTGTATACAACTCTTTGTTCAAAAACCACATACATTGTTTATCACACACCTTTAGAGTTCTAAGAACTTGTAAGCTTTTTCTATACATTTGAAAATGCGTGTTCATTTTTTCAAACATTCATTTTCGTGGCTTTATTATAACGACAGCGGGACTTAAGATGGATCCACAAAANTGTAAGCTTTTTCTATACATTTGAAAATGCGCGTTCATTTTTTCAAACATTCATTTTCGTGGCTTTATTATAACGACAGCGGGACTTAAGATGGATCCACAAAAAACTTGGATCATTCAAGAATGGTCGACGCCTGCCTCTCTGTTTGAAGTTCTGTGTTTCCATAGATTGGCTAATTTTTATCGTCAATTTATATATGGGTTCAACAACATTATGTCCCTCGTGGAAAACCATTTGAAATCCAAAACTTTAGATTGAAGTTGTGAGCAGCCACTAGGGGTGTCAAAAATTGACTCGACACGCCAACACAACACAAACTCGGCTCAAAAAATCTGAGTTAGGGTTGACCTAAATATTTTTTTAGTCGAGTTTGGGGTGGGAGAATTTAACCCATTTATTATTCATGTCAGGTTTAAGTTGAACCCAAAAACCAAAGATGACATGAGTAAGCATGAATGTTTGGGTTGGGTTCAGGTTAGCGGGTCAAGCTTAGGTTGGGGTCGGGTTTGGGTATTAGCTTTCGACCCGTTTATTATTCGATTGAGTTCAGATTGACTCTATTTAGGTTGGGTCTTTTTGGAGTCAGACCCAAACCCAACCCACTAACCCATATTGACGCCCCAAACAACCATGTAGCTTTGAAATCATAAAAGAAGCCATTACAATAGCTAAAATTTTGACTCTTCCAAAATTTGATAAACCTTTCTGAGTTGATATCAATGCTTCAGATATTAAAATAGGGCTATCCTAACTGAAGAGTAAGAACTTTTGATTGCATTTTTTAGCAAAAAAAACTCAAGTCAGCCACACAAAATTGGACTATTTATCAGCATAAACTATATACAGTTGTTCGGACTCTCAATAGAGTTCGAACAATGGAAACACTGTCTGTTTCACCAGAATTGTATGTTTTGTAGTGACCATCAAGCCTTGCAGTCCCTCTCCTCGCAAAAAAAATGTGAATCGCAGGCTTGCATTGTGAGTTGACACCTTAATTGGTACATTAACAAAATATTTTTAAAGATATTTTGTCAAATATTTACAAGAGAAGAGTCTTAAACAAAATCTTCAAAACATTCAAAATCTTTAGAATGTTCAAATTACTTAAAGATTTTTGTCAAATATCTATAGAGAAGAGTCATGTTGACACAAGATATAAGTGTTTGTACCAGCACAATGTATGGTAAGATGGAATTAATGCACTACCAATTTTAATGAAAGAAAAAGTGATAATAAGATAAGCAGCATAAAAAATTATAGGAAGAAAAGTGAGAAGTTTATTATAATGCTAAAGTCTCCTAAAGGTTTTATTTGCCCAACTTGAATTAATTTAAATATATAAAATTATGTACGTCAAGTAAGTTTTCTGTAATAACAATTGCATTTTGTTCTCTTTTTCTTATAGTAATCAAGTTGAGTTTTCTGGCAAGAGTTCTCATAATGAAATAATAAAGTTAATGAAGAAAATTAACTATAAAAAATTAAATGATTCAGAAATAAGCATCTCACAAGAGGGAACTGATACATATTATTCAATAACATTTAAAACATTCATTCATGCATCCAATACATATTGCACAGCTTTTTGGAACAAAAAGAGTGCGGTGATGCTTATTATATGAAACTTACACATAATAGTAAAACATACTTGATTGAAAGATCAATAAGCAAACTAGGTATAGATCTTTCTTTATTTTTTCATTACGAAAATGACACTCCATTATTTATTTGATGATGGATTGGCGCCATAGAAGTAAATCCCCCTCTTGTATTTAATTTCAGTGCTTACCACCGCTATCTCAACATAATCAGATTCTTCACCAACGCTAATTTCATCAGACTCAAGAGTTATAAGATGATCGGAGCGAAAAATTACAGCATTCTTGGTTGTGTACAGACCATTGCCCTTAACAAGTAGAGTAACTTGGATGGGATCATCTAGGTTATACTTGAATGTATAGGAAAATTTATATGGGCTGTTTGGATCAAGACCAAGCTCTTTGACCTTTCCACGTTGGCCAATAAAGAAGTAACTTCCCCCAGAAAAATATTTTGACCTGAAAATAAAAAAAAGGTAACTTTTTTTATTTACATAACATATTACCTATGCATATCTATAAAATGGTATACAAAACTACACACTAACCCATCAGGCTGGTTGTTCCAAGCATTCGACCATATATATGTAAATTTATGAGGTGGAATTTGAGCTAGGGTTGCCATGATCTTCAATTAATGCTAATCCCAAAGATAATTACCTGTTGAAAGTACACATGTTCACATTAAACTCACAAATAGTATCTATTTCTTTGACCCTAAATAATATATTTTAAGACTTGTTAATGAAACAATATTATATGACCATTTTAAATATTTTATATGACTAACTAAAGTTTCATATGAAGTCTTTTTTTATTATTTTATATGACAAACTAAAGTTTCATATACAGTATTTTTTTTTATTAAATTTGTGATCACAACAACAACAAGGCCTTAATCCCACTACGTGGGGTCAGCTACATTAATCATTTTTTCTCCATTTTGTCATATTTTCATTTAATTCTAATAAATTAATATCATTTTTAATACAATAAGCAGAAGTCTTCCTAGGTTTACCTCTGCCTTTCTTAAAATACGTCGAATCTAAAATATCTGCTCTCCTAATCGGATCATCAGATGGTTGACGCTTAATGTGACCAAACAATCTAAGATGACTTTCTCTAATTTTGTCTGTCACAGAAGCTACACCAACCCTATCACGGATATATTCATTCTCCATTTTGTCTCTAAGTGTAAAGCCACTCATCCACCTAATCATTCTCATCTCGGCAACACTTAATCTTTATTATTATGCTTCTCTTTTAAAGGCCAACATTCAGCGCCATAGAGCATTGCAGGTCTTACCACCATATTATGTTGTCTCTTTTAAAGGCCAACATTCAGCGCCATAGAGCATTGCAGGTCTCACCACCGTGTTATGCTTCTCTTTTAAAGGCCAACATTCAGCGTCATAGAGCATTGCAGGTCTCACCACCGTCTTATAAAATTTTCCTTTCAGTCTAAGCGGTACTTTTCTATCACACAAAAGGCCTGAAGCATTCCTCCAAATTTTCCTTTAAGTCTAAGCGGTACTTTTCTTAAAAGGCCCGAAGCATTCCTCTATTTCAACCAACCCACTTGGTGCTCTGAAAATGATAACTTGAAACTTCACACTCAAAGCTTTTTTTTATCAATAAATATTTCATAGCAGTAGGGATGTTTTTTATCTCTAATAAAAGGCAGTTTTGTAAGGCGCTCTTTAAATTGAAAGTTAAGATTATCTATTAGTAATTAACAGTGTTAAGCAACAATGCATAAGCACCAAATTCATCATCCTAAAAAATAGAACAAAAAACTATATGATTTGGCCTATGAAGACGGCTGAAACATGTCAAAGGCCAAAGGATACAAGTCTGAGAAACTCTTGGTCAAATGATAGGATTAATCTTAGTATGTTCTTAAAAGAAGCGAGAGAATCCACTTAAAAGCTTGACTATAGTAAACACAACTAGTTGGAGGTAAGCATAGAACTTGAAAATGAACATTGAAAGTAGTACCATTAAAAACAGGAACAAAAAACAATTACTCACTTGTATCATGTTGCATGCCACACCATCCCATTTATTTTATGTGCCCCTACTATTTTCATGTTGCATGCCACACCCTGGTAAGATTTTTTTTGTACATTAAGCCAATTTTCTGAATATGACTGCATTATTTCTGTAAAGTATAGCCGAGATATTGCAATTGTTTCATACCCCACAACAAAGAATGAGCATCCATCTAGGTGATAACTCTGAACTTTAGTGCCATTTATTACAGAAGTTGCTATTTTAGGAGATATCGCATATGGACAGGTGGGGAAATCAAGCTTGTAAATCCCCTTCCTGTCATAACGGTCAGCAAGTCTCAATAGTGTCTCTGACATCCCACCTGAAAAATCACAGAGAGGTTTAAAGAAATAAGCCAACATCAATTTAAACATGTATATGACCCTCATAATTCAAAAAAATTTTTGTCAACTATATTAAGTAAACTTTATAAATCATTGTACTCCATTCATTACTGTTGATAATCCTATAAATTGTTCAACTTAGTTTATTGAACAAATTCAATCCAAATTACCTTCAAGCAACCTTTATTTTTTCTTAAACCTTCAAGATTAATGTAAACTTGTACTTTATTGGTGTGCATGAATTGAGAGAAAATTTATGGGCCCTAAAAATACTCAGTTAGCTCTGTGCAGGTGTAAGTGATTATGGATTATTTTTTGATAGGGTAAGATGGAAATTAAATAAGAAACTAAATAAGGATCTCAACATCTTAGGAGGATTGTATAATTTGATTCATGGTTTCCATAAATTTGAGCCCANAAATACTCAATTAGCTCTGTCTAGGTGTAAGTGATTCTGGATTATTTTTTGATAAGGTAAGTTGGAAATTAAATAAGCAACTACATGAGGATCTCAACATCTTAGGAGGATTGTATAATTTGATTCATGGTTTCCATAAATTTGAGCCCATGTGGTGTCNCAATACTCAATTAGCTCTGTCTAGGTGTAAGTGATTCTGGATTATTCTTTGATAAGGTAAGTTGGAAATTAAATAAGCAACTAAATAAGGATCTCAACATCTTAGGAGGATTGTATAATTTGATTCATGGTTTCCATAAATTTGAGCCCATGTGGTGTCTGTCATCAAATTGGGAAGGTATATTTTTAATTTAATTTATATATTATAATTTTGGAAAGTAATAGTTTAATTTTTAAAATACGAGACCGAACCAATCTCATACATAAAGTAGTTTAAACAAATGAGCACAACACTGCAAGCAATGCATCTATCCCGAGGTATAGGCACATTACTTTCTGGTGAGACTCGATTAAATAAATTAAAGAATTTATGACATCTGTTTTAGTCTGCGAAACCATTTATGCTTATCGATTAAATAAACTAAAGATTAGACAGAGTTTATATTAAGTTGGGTTCTAAAGTTTTCTATAAGGGCGAGCTCTTATAGTTAATTACATCTTAAATGACAGAGGTCACCCAAGAAAACTCTTGATTTAGATCAGAAAGTATTNTGAGCACAACACTGCAAGCAATGCATCTATCCCGAGGAATAGGCACATTACTTTCTGGTGAGGCTCGATTAAATAAATTAAAGAATTTATGACATCTGTTTTAGTCTGCGAAACCATTTATGTTTATCGATTAAATAAACTAAAGATTAGACAGAGTTTATATTAAGTTGGGTTCTAAAGTTTCCTATAAGGGCGATCTCTTATAGTTAATTACATCTTAAATGACAGAGGTCACCCAAGAAAACTCTTGATTTAGATCAGAAAGTATTGTCGTCAAGAATTTCAAAAGGTAGGATTTTTCAAGGTCGGACAAAGTGGTATCAAATGGGCAAAGCTCAAGTTTTGAACTTTTATTATGGAATCCAAAGGAAGAAAATTAGGGAATCACGGATTCTGAGGAGAACCTCAACAACTTCCCAAGCTATCATATGTTTTGGTTGCAATTTCAGAGAGATATTATTAGATGTTTCATCCCGTCAATTTTATTAACTAGGGCTTACATTTGCAAGACGTAATCATAAAAGTAGCCTGAAAGATAGGAGGATTTCTATTGTAACAAACGACAACCTCAGAATTTAAGGCGAGTTAAGGCTTAAATTGCACAACATTGCTTCTGCAAAAGCCNGTTTTGGTTGCAATTTCAGAGAGATATTATTAGATGTTTCATCCCGTCAATTCTATTAACTAGGGCTTATATTTGCAAGACGTAATCATAAAAATAGCCTGAAAGATTGGAGGATTTCTATCGTAACAAACGACAACCTCAGAATTTAAGGCGAGTTAAGGCTTAAATTGCACAACATTGCTTCTGCAAAAGCCNTGGTATCAAATGGGCAAAGCTCAAGTTTTGAACTTTTATTATGGAATCCAAAGGAAGAAAATTAGGGAATCACGGATTCTGAGGAGAACCTCAACAACTTCCCAAGCTATCATATCTTTTGGTTGNTAGTTTAATTTTTAAAATACGAGACCGAACTAATCTCATACATAAAGTAGTTTAAATAAATGAGCACAACACTACAAGTAATGCATCTATCCCAAGGAATAGGCACATTACTTACTGGTGAGACTCATTTAAATAAACTAATGAATTTATGACATCCATTTTAGTCTGCGAAATCATTTATGTTAATCGATTAAATAAACTAAAGATTAGACAGGGTTTATATAAATTTGGGTTCTAAAGTTTCTTATAAGGGCAAGCCCGTATAGTTAATTACATCTTAAATGACAAAGGTTACCTAAGAAAACTCTCAATTTAGATCAGAAAGTATTGTCGTCAAGAATTTCAAAAGGTAGGATTTTTCAAGGTCGGACAAAGGGGTATCAAATGGGCAAAGCTCAAGTTTGGAACTTTTATTATGGAATCCAAAGGAAGAAAATTAGGGAATATCACGGATTCTGAGGAGAACCTCGGCAACTTCCCAAGCTATCATATGTTTTGGCTGCAATTTCAGAAAGATATTATTATATGTTTCATCCCGTTAATTTTATTAACTAGGACTTACATTTGCAAGACGTAATCATAAAAATAGCCTAAAAGATAGGAGGATTTTTGTCGTAACAAACGACAACCTCAGAATTTAAGGCAAATTAGGACTTAAATTGCATAACATTGCTTCTACAAAGGCCTAAAGATGAGGTGTGGATTTATGTTGCACTAGGAAAACAATTTTCAAAATCCTATGGCTTGTTGTTTTAATTTTAAGAAAAGATTATTGTTGTAGATCTTCTTGATATTTTGAAGTTGTTCTTTTGTACATTCTTGTCATACTACTGCCCACGGAGTCACCTCTAAGCTCCTCGGCTAAGTGGCAGTCCTAAAGTTTAAAGGTTCAAAAGGTTTTACCATATGTGTAAGTGTTTTGGTTTTGTTGTTGTTTAAGTATTATGGGATTTAAAGTTGATTAAAAGGTTCAAAAGGTTTTACCAAATGTGTAAGTGTTTTGGTTTTGTTGTTGTTTAAGTATTATGGGATTTAAAGTTGATTAAAGCGACAACGGTTATGATCCTAAGGTTCCCTCATTCCGGTATCACTATTTTCTCTTGAATTTACTTAGTCAAAATGAGTTGTTAAGCTCAATTAAATTGGGGAGATCTCATTATCAACCGTGGGTTACCTCATCCGAGGGACTCACGTAAATTCAAAAGGGTTTGTTATGTTTTGTTTTTATTTTCTTTGTTTTGAAAAATGTTGTTTAAATTTTGAAAACAGATTTTTTATGATTTTTAGTTTTGAAAAAGTTTTGCATATAAGATAAATAAATGCAGGTAATAAAGTGATATAAAGTAAATAAATAAAATTGCATTGCATAAAATAAATGTGTACCTGGGCTACTGCTACCGCTGCACTGTTAGCATCATAAAGCAGGATATATTTGCAAAAAATTAAAATATATTGTAAGAAAGTAAATAGGAGCATCCAATATTGAAAAAGTTGAAAAGATGGGTCATAGCAAAACACAAGCGAGTAAAAGAAAACCCGTAGTCACATATGGAAGACCAGGACTAGGTGTAAGACATTTATAAAGGTGGGGGCTCAGAGCTGAACTGTGTACTTCCCGGCCTTAAGTGAGAGCTACCAACCGATAATCTATAGAGGTCTGTTCGAACCTTGATCCAAGTGATTAACTATGGACATTTGTAAAATCTCATTTGAATTCAATTTTCATGCATATAAAATTTATTTTTATCATGCAAAGAAACTTTATTTTTGTAAATATTTTTCGAAGTAGTGTAGTCCACTGGTTAATTATTTTTAATCAAGCTAGGCCTACAAAACAACCCAAGCGTATCGAGGACAATCTTCTCCTCAAGATTCGTCGAACAATATCATCGATCATTATCCTCTCTTTTTGGTCAAAGGTCATTGAGGCGAGAGATATTATTCTAAATCTCACATCGTTTCCCTTGTTTTAGCACACATTAGCATTATTGTCATTGCCCTAACCACCTACATCAGACTTACACAAACCCTGTAATCCATATGTGGTAAAAACAAAATATTCTCAGTTACTCACGAGGATTTAAATACCTTAGGGAAGACTCAAATCCTTGAGCATTGGGTCGATTAATGTAGAATAAGTAGTGTAGGGTATTTCTATCGATTTAGGTGAATTATCGGGCCCCGAAGCATAACTTGGTGGGTTTGTAAAGATTTTAATGGATGGTTTTCTTGAGTAAAGAATAATAAATTAAGTTGTCCTTCAAAATATCCAAAAGGTCATAAAAGTGTTTGAGGAGCAATTCGTAGCACCCTTTGAAATGTTTCACATTCATTTGAACTTATTATGTTGTTTAATTAATCATCCGAGATTAAATTAAGTTCAATAAATTAATACACCATTTGTTCAATGAACCTTAATATTTTAATTATCCCATGAGCGGGGTACTCAGACATTCACTTTATGTTTTTATTTAAGAGTTACGTAAGTGGGGCCCCTAAGGGCAAGCTTAAATCATTAAGGATCTTGTACTCACCATTAGAGTTGGGCTTGTAGTATTCAAAGGTATTCAATAATTAATCATGTTTCTCTTTCCTAAACTTCATTAAACAAGTTTAAATATCAAGCCTAGCTCGCTACTAAGCCCTTAAATCCAATCCTTATGGTAGATTTGTAATAATTAAAATGTTGAATAAAGTGAAATTCAATCCTATTTAAAGTCATGCTTATCATCAATAACAAACTAGAGGCTTCAAATGAGTAAATTATTATCTTTCTGTCTTAAGCCCATTGCCTCAGTGTCATCAAGTTAAACTGACTTCCAAGTCGTAACAATTTAAAAAATTACAATTTTACCCTTATCTTGAATAGGTGACTAGTTGGTTTCTACCTCTTAACTCATTATGTTTCAAGCAATCAAAAGACTTTATTATGATCAAAATTACCCATTTTCTCTTTTATTTAACCTAAAATTTAATTAAGGCATCAAAATCTCATAATTAACATTTTGCCCCTAAGTGCTCTCCACGTCATAACTCATTAAATACAACCAAAATGACTTTGAAAGTTTTAAGGTACCCCACTCATGGGCCAATTAAAATATTATAGGAGAAATTATGATTTTTCTAATTTTCATTTAATTTATATAATTTTTTTTCGCTCAAAAATAGGATTTTCATTGTTAGTTTATTTAATTNTCCATGAGCGGGGTACTCAGACATTCACTTGATGTTTTTATTCAAGAGTTACGTAAGTGGGGCCCCTAAGAGCAAGCTTAAATCATTAAGGATATTGTACTCACCATTAAAGTTGGGCTTGTAGTATTCAAAGGTATTCAATAATTAATCATGTTCATCTGTCCTAAACTTCATTAAACAAGTTTAAATATCAAGCCTAGCTCACTATTAAGCCCTTAAATCCAATCCTTAGGGTAGATTTGTAATAATTAAAATGTTGAATAAAATGAAATTCAATCCTCATTAAAGTCATGCTTATCATCTAAGCACCAACTAGAGGCTTCAAATGAGTAAATTATTATCTTCCTAGCTTAAGCCCAATGCCTCAGTATCATCAAGTTAAGCTGACTTCCAAGTCGTAACAATTTAAAAAATTACAATTTTACACTTATCATGAAAATGTGACTAGTTGGTTTCTACCTTTTAACTAATTATGATTCAAACAATCAAAAGAGTTTATTATGATCAAAATTACCCATTTTCTCTTTTATTTAACCTAAAATTTAATTAAGGCATCAAAATCTCATAATTAATATTTTGTCCCTAGGGGCTCTCTATGTCATAACTCATTAAATACAACCAAAATAACTTCGAAAGTTTTAAGGTACCCCACTCATGGGCCAATTAAAATATTATAGGAGAAATTATGTTTTTTCTAATTTTTATTTAATTTATATAATTTTTTTAGCTCAAAAATAGGATTTTCATTATTAGTTTATTTAATTATTCAAAATAAAGCTTTTGTTCATAGGAAAATTATTGGAGTTTCACCTAGGTCAGAGGACCACTTGGACCAAATTTCATGATTTCAAAATTATACTTTAATTAATATAATTATTTATTGATTTTTAGTAATTACTTAAATAGAAAATATAATTTAATTTTAAAAACTACTTTTTATATTTTTATTAAATATATCTAAGTCTACAGAACTCAGAAAAGTAAACTTTTTATTTCTACAATTTTTATTTTATTTATTATAATTATGTTAATGGAAAATTAAGAGAAATACATTTTTAGCATTTAAAAACACATATCTAAATTAGAAAAATTAGGAAAAGTATTTTAAAGTGCCCCACGTGATCAGGGAACAATTAAGAAAATTTTGGGATATTTTTATATTTTTGTAATTTTTAATTATTTTTAAATTATTTTAAATTTAAAAAGCAGGTCAAAATGAACTATNATAATTTTAGAGTATATAAATATGTGTGTGTGTGTGTGAATGCTAAAATGATTGATGATAAGAACTTCGAAAGGGCTAATAATTTGATAATGAACTTCAACATTTAAGGGCTTCATTAACTCTAACAAATAATTGAGGGTGCTTATGTGTTTCATGATAATCATTTAGAAATCAACATGTCATCATAATAAGTATAGTCTTCATAATAATTAGGTGAAATGATGATTTTTTTGGAACTTTCTCACCATAGTACAATACATATTACTAAGATTTGGTAAAAACAATACCACCTTATTTGTGATTCAATATGATATCATATACATTGATTTAGTAATAGTTCAACTTAAATCAATTTACATGTTCAGTCCAAGATTGGCCTAATAAGACCACAAGCTTAATTTGGCATTCATTTCTTTACGACATTTTATTAAAACCTCATTTTGCCTCTCTAGAGAACTCAAATACTGACTAAATTTTAAAAAGCTTGACAAAGCTTAGTAAGTCAACTAAGGAAAACCACCTTAAGCCAATATGAAACTTGACATAGGTTGTTAAGGTTTTGTTGAAGTATAGAATCAGTCTAAAACCAAAAAAAATTTTTTTTACCATAACTAATGACTGCAATTTTTTTCTTTGTTTAGTAATTGGAAACACAAATATCAATACCATGCATTTAGAATACATCAATAAAAATGGTGTTGCAAATATTTCTATTGGAATTTTACAGATGAAATTATTGACAAATATTTTGTTTACTATGTGAGATGATATTTAAAGCTTTTTAGAAAGAAAGTGATGTTGTTAGAAGGGTAAGGTGGACTAAATATAACACTAATCTAAATTAGACCAATTTGAGTTCATTTAAAAGGTTTCTTCTGATGATAAGTTTAAAGTGGTTTAAATGAGAAATTAAAGAATAATAATTAGTTCAGGATGTAAATTTATGATAAAGAGCATTATGAGAGCTTGGTAAGGTTTAAGGTTTTGCAATGGTTTGGCGATTAAGATTAAATAATTATCCATCCTGCTTGTTAGAAAGTTATAATGCGGGGTTTTGGGCTATTCTAAAGGCCTAGACAGTGAATTGATGGATATTAATTATTCTTAAGATGTTGAGAGTGTCATTGCAAAGTTCAATAAGTACTTTAAATAACTAATTCCTTCAAAGGTCAAGCATGGAACATGAGGAGAATTGAATTCTCCATGTAATCTTACCTTTTAAAACTATAAATTTTCATTACCATGTAGGTGCATTACAAGTACACATGAACTACCCTTGTTTCACATAAAAAAGAGAAAAATTATAGGAAAAGTAGACAAATATCTTTATTGGTGGAAGGGTTTTAAGAAATTTAAAAAAATGCAATTACTATAAATTTTCATTACCACCACCATTCCTTCCATAAATGGTTAACTAACCATTTGATATAGTGATAAGAAATTGGAAAACTAATAAAAATTTGAAATTATATTTTAAATAATTTATAAATAGGTTTATCCTTACACTCTTGTTATCACGCCTCTTGATTGACCTCTTTTTTTGGCTTCAATTTTGGTTCATGTATTTGAAGCATTAACTTATTTATCTCTCTTTTTTATCCATATAATGCATTAAATTGACTTGCTTGGCTTTTTTAAACAAGCACCAAATATTCCTTCATCAGTTAAGAGAAAAATTCTCTAAAATTTTGTAAGTGTCAGCAAAACCACGAAAAAATTAAATTGATGATCATCAGTGGAGACAAAAATATTTTCTAAATAATAATGGACTCAACCTATAAAAGGGTGATTTGTGATGGATTTTATAACTGTGGAATAATATCTCTTGCAAAAGAGTCGGATTGAATAAGTATTAATTACCTAATGATACACAAAAATAATATACTGTTTTAAGTAATTTTTATGCCTATTTTTGATGATATTGCATTTTAAAGAGAAGGTAATTTTGTGTTTTTGTTGCCAGTATACCATTTTTAGGCATTTGGAGCAAAAATGGCAAAAGGAGCAAAATTTGGAGAGAAAACAACCAATTTTGGGGTTTGACGTATGATGCGCCAAAATCCATAGCGCTGACGCATGATGCGCCATATGCGACTTTTTTTAAATTGAGGTAGTTCGAGATGAATTTTGCATGAATTTTCAAAGGGACACTTGTTCTAAACACCCCATGGAGCGATTCAATGCATTTAGACACTTTAGAAGGTTATAATTTGAAGGCATTTGACTCTTTGGATCAAAGATGCACATATTTTGAATTCAAAGGTTTGGATTTTGAATTTTGGAGAGAAATTAAAATTCTTTTCAGAGGAGGCAGCCCAAAATAAAATCAAGTGGGAGAAGAACTTCAATAGAGGGGCGAAAAAAGATAGGTGGCGTGAGAACCAAGAGGGAGAGATGAAGCGAGAAAGTCAAGAGCTTGAAGGTTTTCTAGGGTTGTAAGAGGAGAGGGAAGGTTAGAGATTTCTTATTCATTACATTTTTAAGAGAGAATTGAGAGTGCTTGTAAAAAGAGAAAGGCTTGGAGAGAACTTCTAAAGATTTGCTTGGGAAGGATTGTGAGATAAGTTGTATCTTCATTTCTTTTGTTGTAAACTTATTTTTATACATGTAGTCTGTGTTTTATCGTATCATTCTCAAGAATTCTGAGTAGTCTTCTTCATCCTTCTCCCTACTTTGAAAAAAATGGTATTGTGAAGAATTAATTTTGTTTTCTACGGTTTTTAATGTAGATAATTTGTGATGATTTGAACTCTGATTTTCTAAAAAGGGGATTTAATTTCTACAACAAATGGAGAATCACATTTGATTTCATGGGAGAGTATGTCATCATGGGATTAAGTGCAAATAAATAAGAAAATATACTTTGTTAGATGTAGAAATGGAAGATTTTATGGTGACAAATTAGAATCCCCAAATTGGTTGATTAGAAACTAATGCGAGCATGTTAGCCCTGGGGTGAGGGAGTAGTGGGAGCTCTAGAGTGACAGTCAGTATCCTCCCAGCCTAAACACAGAAATAGGGATTGAATTTTGGATTAGTCAATGTTCTTTATAGCACTCGGAAGAGGGTAGAGAATAAGATTGCTCTTTTTGGCACAAAAGAGTTTTTAAATATATTTTTCAAATGATTTAAATTTCTTCACAAGCCATATTTTCATTGTAAAGGAGAAGAGTGTTTTCTTATATTTGAACTTTTCATCAACTAAAACCTTTATATTGTTTCAGTAGTTTTACTTTTGAAACTTTAGCATCTAGTTTAACTTAACTGTTGTAGTCATACTTCTGCATATTTTGTAGCATTTCACTTGAGTAGTTTAACTTTAAACTTCATACTTTACTTAATTTTAATTTTAATTTTAATTTAAGAATAGAATATTAATAGCGAGCTTATATATATTTCCAGCTTCCCTATGGGATCAATATCTAGGACTTCATTAGAGCCATTTTATTACTTGAACGATATGTATACTTGCGTTATATGTAGAAGGGAATTAGGAGTTTAAAAGAGGTTTTAAAGATAAATTATTTTCATTAAAGTTACATTATTATTTGGGTTACATTGCATATTTATTATTGATTTAATCCCAAGTTTTCACGCATCAGCTAACTTATTCAATAATAGAGTATCATTAAATTTAATAACTAGATAATGATATTATTAGATTGCAAATAAATATGCTAAGCATTATTTCCAACAGTGATGGGTTTTTAAGATTAAATTATTTCAAGATTTTTTAGTTGTTATTTATGTTTTTTAATATTTATGGAAAACATGCAATTTCTATTAATACATTTACATTGATGATGAGAAGGCAAGGCTTGGTGAAGAATTGGGAAATCAGTATTTACTATTAGAGTGACCTATGGAATTGTAAATAAGAGAAAGATAAATTATATTCATATTTTCCCTTCCTTAATCCCATAAGTTAATGAACCTTTTCATTATATTTGGACAAATTTTTTTGCACTAATGACATAAAATCAAATCTTATAGGTGCACAAGAATAAAGGAAAAAATAGTAAAAACATATTTTAAATCATCTTGTCCTATGGATCAAGCGATTTGGGGCAATTTAGAGTTAAGAGGGATGTAATAGGTCCGTTTATACCTTAAAGCCAAACCAAAGCACCTAAGAGCAACCCAAAAGGCCCCAAACCTACATAGAGGTGGGTGGTGAGGTGCTACTTTTAGGTGCCCATATGTATATGTCCAACTTTAGACATAATGCTAGGTGCCAATTTTCAACCTCACAAATTGAGAATTTGATGCGTAATGCTAAGATCTGGGTACCTCAGTGTGCAACTTAGTTCTCATTAGAACTTACCTTTTTGGGATTAAAATAAGGTGAACCATTTTTAAGAGTAATTTTGGAAGTAAGATAGTTTTATATAAATTTCTCTTCGATTTTCAAGGGTAATTCGTGCAGGGTTCCATTAATGAAGTTTAGAGTTGAGCAAGGATGGAGAAGATGATTACTTAGAAGGTTCCATAATGCTTTTGACAAATTTTTTTCCTTCGTATTTACTTTTTAGTTTTGTAACCATGTTTAAAATTTCCATTAATTTATGTTCTTGATCTTCATTCAGGTCTGAGGATACTATAATAGGCAATGTAGATAAGTTTCTGAGAAAAACATACTTTAAATGCATAGGTAGAACCCTCATCTCTAGTTGAGGCAGTTTTTCCGTTGAAGAATAAAAAGATTTGTTATTTTCACTCGTGTCACACAACTCAAAATTTTTCTAAACATAATCAGTATCCTCATTAATCTTTTCATCTTTCAGATCAAAATATTCTTCAATCTCAATCTCTTGTTGTTCAAATTTATCTTCATAATGTTCCTTCAAATGACTGCTACTCAGTTTATTGATAAGTTCCATTCTAAAACATTCATCCTTTCTTTCTTTTACTGGATTTTCCATTGCTTTTAATATAATAAATATCTCTTCCTAACCATTGACTCTCATGGTTAACTCATCTTTTTGCACGTTTATCATAGCTCTTCCAGTAGCAAGAAAATGTCTCCTTAAAATGAGTGGGATTTCTTTATCTTCAACCGTATTTAATACAATGAAATCAATAAGAAAGATAAATATATTCACTTTTACTAACACATCTTCTATAATCCCTTTCAGATAAGTAATTGATCGATCAGTGATGTGTGGTGCTTTGCAAACATGTTTCAATATTACAATACACACACGATAGCACAAATAGTAAATATGCAGTTAAATCCCAATAAAAATAAATTCAGTATAAATAATTTTACCTTTTAAATTATTTAAGCTGTCAAACTGTAATAATAACATAAGTATACATATCACTCAAGTAATAAAGAGCTCTAATGGAGTCCTAAGTATTGATCCCACAGGGAGTTGGAAATTTTTATAGTTATAATGTAAAACACAATATTCAAACTACAAAACTTAAGTACGCAAAACAAATCTAAAGTAAATTTACTGTGTGCTAAATGAAATGTAATTACAAGAACAAGGTTAACTAAGCTATTTGCTAAACTTTAAAAGTAAACTTATAAAGACTAAACAAAGTTTTGTAACGAAGAGTTGAAATTTAAGAAAACATGTTTCCCCCTTATAATGAGTTTATGAATTGTGAAGTAATTAAATTCATTTAAAATACATATAAAATTGTTTTGTGCAAAATAGGAGCAATCATAATCTTTACCCCCTGAGAGTGCATAAAGAACATTGACTAATACAGAGTTTGGTCCCTAAATCCGTGGTTAGGTTGAGAAGATACTGGCCACCACTCCATAGCTCTCACTTCTTCCTTCCCTGAGGGCTAACAATCTCGCTTTAGTTTCCAAGCAACTGGACCAAATTGAGGATTTTAATTGTTCACCTTAAAATCTCCAATTCTGTGCTTATCAAAGTATATTTCTCTATTTATTTGCACACAACCCCATGAAATACATTCTCACTAATGAAATTGAATGTGACTCTTACCTTGTTGTAGAAAGCATAGCCTATTCAAATCTTATGTTTCTAAACCAATTTTAACAATTCAATTGGCTAAATCGAAAAGTAAATGAAAATTAGAGTTTGAATCAACACATTTTATTTACATTTAAAACCTTACCTAACAAAATTAATTCTTTACAAAAGCATATCTCTTTATAAGGAGAATGATAAAGAAGACTACTCAGAATTCATGAGAAGAAAATGACAAAACATAGATTATATATATAAAAATAAGTTTACAAAACAAAGAAAAGAAAGAACACAACTTATCTCGCACTCCTTCTCAAGCAAATCTCTTGAAGTTCCCTTTAAGCATTTTCTCTCTTTACAGTTACACTCAATTATGTCTTAGAAATGTAATGAAGAAGAAATATCTCACCTTCCCTCTCCTTCTACAACTCTAAAAGAAAATCCTCTCTTCTCCCCAAACTTCGCTCTCACGCCAAACCTCTCCTCTTTAAATCTCTTGCTGCCCCTTCTTCTCTAGACTCCTCTCTTTTTTTAGGGCCAACCTTCCTTTCAAAAAGAATTCAAAATTCCCTCCTTTTTTTCCCAAAGGCACACCTCTTCACACCAAGAGACAAGTCTCTTCATTCAAGAGACTTATATTTTCTTTCAAGAGCCTTTCCAAAGTGTCTAGATGCATTGAATCACTCCATGGGGTGTTTGAATTGATTAGAGCCTTCTTAAACCACTAAAAAATAGTCACTAAATGTCTTACATCGTCTTAATTTGTCTCTAGCTCTTCTGGAGCCACCTCTAGTGACTCTGGCGAACTGGCAATTTTGGCGCTAGCCTACTGAAGTCAGTGCTATTCTCTGGATTCAAGAGCAACTTCTCTGTAAGATGGCGACTCTAGTGCCAGTTTCTAGTGCCTATAGTGTTAGCTTTCTGAAAAATGGCACTGACCGACCTTTTTCTTTTTTGTAAATTGACAATTACAAAAATTTGATGACGCTACTAGAAGATTTAAATTCCAGCAACGGTGTCTAAAATCTTGACTGCGACTTTATATATATGTGTTTGATTTAATAAAGATATATAGGTATAATATTTAATAATGTCAATATCAAATTTGTCAACGCAAGTATACGTATCGCTCAAGTAATATAGGGCTTTAATGGAGTCCTAGTTATCGATCNTATATACTTCATCAGCAACTGTACCAAATCCTTAATAACAGTTATAGATTCGATATTTATGGACAAATTAGATATTCAATAATTGTAAAGTCACACTTATCAATGCAAGTATACGTATCGCTCAAGTAATATAAGTTTCAATATTTGTAAAGTCACACTTATCAACGCAAGTATACATATCGCTCAAGTAATATAGGGGCTTCAATAGAGTCCTAGATATCGATCCCATAGGGAGTAACTTTAGAACTACGAACTAAGATTTTAGAAAAGCAATAAAGTCACACTTATCAATGCAAGTATACGTATCGCTCAAGTAATATAGGGCTCTAATGGAGAGTCCTAGATATTGTCAACGCAAGTATACATATCGCTCAAGTAATATAGGGCTCTAATGGAGTCCTAGATATCGAACAAGTATATGTATCGCTCAAGTAATATAGGGCTCTAATGGAGTCCTAGATATCGATCCCACAGCAAGTATATGTATCACTCAAGTAATATAGGGCTCCAATAGAGTCCTAGATATCGATCCCATAGGGAGTAACTTTAGAACTACGAACTAAGATTTTAGAAAAGCAAATCTTAGATATCGATGTCAACACAAGTATACATATTGCTCAAGTAATATAGGGCTCTAATGGAGTCCTAGATATCGATCCCACAGAGTGTAAGTTTAAAACTACGAACTAAGATTTTAGAAAAGCAATATTTTTATCACAACAACGAAGTTCAATTTGATTATCTGTCACTAATAGGCAATTGAGATAATTAAGTAATTTTAATATCTATTAAATAACTAATGATACTAATGAAGGTTTAAATGTGATATTCAATATATAAGAAAGCAGCCTTCTCCTTGTTAAGAAATTATAGTGAATCGATAAAGTGAATCAGTTCAAATTATATTGTGTCAAATAGGAGCATACATATTCTTTACCCTTTGGTCCAGGCATACATTTATTGTGCCATATTCTTTACCCTTTGGTCCAAGCATAAAGAACATTGACTAATCCTACACCTTGTCAAGAAATTATAGTGAATGGATAAAGTGAATCAGTTCAAATTATATTGTGCCAAATGATATATAAGAAAGCATCCTTCTCTTTGTCAAGAAATTATAGTGAATGGATAAAATGAATTAGTTCAATTTATATTATTGTCAAGAAATTATAGTGAATGGATAAAATGAATTAGTTCAATTTATATTGTGCCAATAGTTTCTCCCTGTCAAGAAATTATAGTGAATGGATAAAGTGAATTGGTTCAAATTATATTGTGCCAAATAGGCACCTATTCTTTACCCTTTGGTCCTGACATAAAGAACATTGACTAATCCTACGCTTGTTTACTGACTATTCTTTACCCTTTGGTCCAGGCATAAAAAACATTGACTAATCCTACACTTGTTTACTGAATCTGCGTGTTACCCTTTGGTCCAGGCATAAAGAACATTGATTAATCCTACGCTTGTTTACTGAATCTGCATCGGTCCAGGCATAACAAACATTGAACAATCCTATGCTTGGTTACTGATTCTGCAGCTAGGCGAATAAAGTGAATCAGTTCAAATTGTATTGTGCCAAATAGGAGCATACCTATTCTTTACCCTTTAAATTAGTTCAATTTATATTGTGCCAAATAGGAGCATACATATTCTTTACCCTTTGGTCCAGGTCAGTTCAAATTATATTGTGTCAAATAGGAGCATACCTATTCTTTACCCTTTGGTCCAGGCATAGGTTAAAATTATATTGTGCCAAATAGGAGCATACCTATTCTTTACCCTTTGGTCCAGGCATAAAGAATTTATATTGTGCCAAATAGGAGCATACATATTCTTTACCCTTTGGTCCAGGCATAAAGAACTTATTGTGCCAGGGCATAGTGAATTAGTTCAAATTATATTATGTCAAATAGGAGCATACCTATTCTTTACCCTTTGGTCCAGGCATAAAGAACATAATTTGTATTGTGCCAAATAGGAGCATACATATTCTTTACCCTTTGGTCCAGGCATAAAGAACATTTGAATTGTGCCAAATAGGAGCATACCTATTCTTTACCCTTTGGTCCAGGCATAAAGAACATTGACTTATGCTTGGTTAATGAATCTGTGGCTAGGCTGGGAGGATATTGGCTCTAACTTCGGAGTTCCTATGTTCCCCTCACCTGAAAGCTAACATCTACACTTCAACACCCCAACTATAGGATCGAATTGGGGATTTTAGTTTGTCACTCTAAAATCTCCAATTCTACACCCGATAATATTATTTCTCTATTTATTTACACTCAAATTCCAAGGGTTTTGATCTCCCTGAAACTTGGATGTAATCTTCACTTTTAGTTGTAAAACTCAACATATTTTTACAATTCAATTGGCCAGATTGAAAGTAAATTAAGATCGAAGTGAAAGGATCATCACAAATTCTTAAACATTTTCATGGCTTCACCAATTCAAATCACCATTTCACAAATCTCGAGATAANGCTTATCTATCAGTAATAGACAATTGAAATAAGTAGATAATTTGGATAACTAATAAATAACTAAAGATAGAATGTAGGGTTTAATTTGTGATATTCAATATATAAGAAAACATCCTTCTCCTTGTCAAGAAATTAGATTGAGGTTTTTAATGTGATATTCAATATATAAGAAAACATCCTTCTCCTTGTCAAGAAATTATAGTGAATGGACTGTGATATTCAATATATAAGAAATCATCCTTCTCCTTGTCAAGAAATTATAGTGAATGGATAAGTGAATTAGTTCAAATGTATATTGTGTCAAATAGGAGCATACCTATTCTTTACCCTTGGGTCCAGGCATAAAGAACATTGGAATCATTCTCCTTGTCAAGAAATTATAGTGAATGGATAAAGTGAATCAGTTCAAATTATATTGCGCCAAATAGGAGCATACCTATTCTTTACCCTTTGGTCCGGGCATAAAAAACATTGACTAATCATTTGGTCCAGGCATAAAGAACATTGACTAATCCTATGCTTGGTTACTGATTCTGCGGCTAAATATTCTTTACCCTTTGGTCCAAGCATAAAGAACATTGACTAATCCTACACTTGTTTACTGAATTTGCGGCTAGGCTGGGAGGATACCGGCTCTCACTTTGGAGCTCCCACAGTAGGAGCATACCTATTCTTTACCCTTTGGTCCAGGCATAAAGAACATTGACTAATCCTACGCATGTTTACTGAATCCATGGCTAGGCTGGGAGGATACCGGCTCTCACTTCGGAGCTCCCACGTTCCATTTACTGAATCCGTGGTTAGGCTGGGAGGATACCGACTCTCACTTTGGAGCTCCCACATTCCTTAATTCTGTGGCTAAACTGGGAGGATACCGGCTCTCACTTCGGAGCTCCCACGTTCCCCTCACCTGAGGGCGTTCTGCGGCTAGGCTAGGAGGATACTGACTCTCACTTCAAAGCTCACACATTCCTCTCACCTGAGGGCTAACATCTACACATCAGCACCTAAATGATTGGACCAAATTGGGGATTTTAGTCTGGCACTCTAAAATCTCTAATTCTAAGCCTAATAGTAATATTTTTCTATTTATTTGCACCTAACTTCCAAGGGCTTTGACCTCCCTGAATCTTGGATGTAATCTTCANGCTCTGAATCTCTTCCTTTCTTTACAACACACAAAATTCCTCTTTGAAGTAGTAAGGAGGAAGAAATCTCTCACTTTCCCTCCACTCTTACAATTTCTCAAAGAATTCCTCACAATGTTACACTCTACTGGAAATTCTATACACTAATGGTAACCTCCAAGGCCTCTAGCACTCTTCTATTTTTGGCCAACACGCTTTAGCAAGCTCTCTACACACTAATGGAACCTATCTAACCTCCACAACTCCTCTATTTTCGGCCAAAATCTTCTCTTTAAATATGTGGATGAGTTTTCCCAAGAGTTGCTTATGCACCTCTCCAAAATCGGGCCTTATCCATTGTACAAGTACACATAACCGTCAATCCCGCCGTCGGCAGCCTTGATGGCGCTGTCGGCGGCCTTCTAGAGATTTTGTCCTGTAGCCTCGGGAAAATCTCGCCGTCGGCACCCTAGTGCAATTCTCCACATTTTGGTCCTTTTTGCTCCAAATTCGTTCCTTTTTGCATCTTTTTGCTCTATTGACCTTAATTCATCATTCCTGCAATAAAACATAAAAATTACCTTTCTTTAAAGTGCAATATCATTAAAAACTCAACATATTTTACTTTGGTCAGGCGCCTCTTGCTCTAAGATGCTGAAAAGCTTCATTTTGGCTCCAAATTTCCTCCTTTCTGCTACTTTTTGCTCCAAATGCCTACGATCAATATACCTGCAACAAAATATGAAAATGTCCTTCTTTAAGGTGCAATTTCACCAAATTTAAGTATAAAATTAATATATAAAATTGCACATTATTTTGGTGTATCAAAATCCCCGAAACTTAAACGTTACTTGTTCTTAAGTGACTCTTTTGGTACATAAAAATATGACTCATGACACAGATTAACATATAAATTTCTATAATTCACTTTAATAAATATAATAGTATAACTTAAGAAAAACTTTTAACAACTTAGGCTAAAGTACAAGTATAAGAACACCTAGTAATCAAGTTTAAGCTTTCTGAATCTCTATTCATTTCAAGAAGAATTGTAATTCATCATATCAAAGATACTTAAAATGTCCATATAAAAAAAAGTTTCTTGAAAAACTTATTAGTAAGGATGCTAATACTCAGATACACATTTAGAAAATGTAATAAAGTATTTTTCCTCAAGTTGATTCAAGTGAAGCCAACTTTTTATTATGCATCTCTTCACATATATTTTTTTTTCTTTTCTTTTTTTCTTTCTTTTTTTTTTCTTTTTTATTTTCCTTAGGATCATTTTCAATCCTTTCTTTTCTTTTCTTTTTCATGTGAGAATTACTATATCTGAATAGCCTTTAATAGTTTTGAACATCACTATCATCTTCTTAAAGTTAAAAACGTCTTACCTCCCTTCACTTCATAGATTCATATTAGCTTTGAAGATTTTTCATAAACTTTCATTCATTTCATCTTATATGAAACTCTAAGCTTCTTAATACCTCAAAAATACAATTTCTTTTACTTTAAATGGAAAATCAAAGTCATACAAACTATAACAATTAAATAACTTACTCTGACTTTCTCCCTTAGAACACTCCTTGAAGTTCCTCTGAATCTCTTCCTTTCTTTACATCACACAGAATTCCTCTTTGAAGTAGTAAGGAGGAAGAAATCTCTCACTTTCCCTCCACTCTTGTACACAGAATTCCTCTTTGAAGTAGCAAGGAGGAAGAAATCTCTCACTTTCCCTCCACTCTTAGCACATAGAATTCCTCTTTGAAGCGGCAAGGAGGAAGAAATCTCTCACTTTCCCTCCACTCTTACAATTTCTCGAAAAATTTCTCACAATTATACGCTCTAGGAAGCTCTCTACACACTAATGGAACCTATCTAACCTCCAGGACTCCTCTATTTTTGGCCAAAATCTTCTCTTTAAAGATGTGGATGAGTTTTCCCAAGAGTTTCTTATGCACCTCTCCAAAATCTGACCTTATCCATTGTACAAGTACACATAACCGTCAATCCCGCCATTGGCGGCCTCAATGGCACAGTCGGCGGCCTTCTGGAGATTTTGTCTTGTAGCCTTGGGAAAATCTCGGCGTCAGCGCCTTAGTGCAATTCTCCACATTTTGGTCCTTTTTGCTCCAAATTCGCTCCTTTTTGCATCTTTTTTCTCTATTGACCTTAATTCATCATTCCTGAAACAAAACATAAAAAATACCTTTCTTTAAAGTGCAATATCATTAATAACAGTATAAAAGAGGTACGAAAATCTCAACATATTTTACTTTGGTCAAAATCCCCCAAACTCAAAAAAAGTATAAAATAGGTATGAAAATCTCAACATATTTTTCTTTGGTCAAAATCCCCCAAACTTAATTATTACTTGTCCTCAAGTAATTTTAGTACTATATATTTGGTCAAAATCCCCAAAACTTAACTATTACTTGTCCTCAAGTAATTTTAGTACTATATAAAACTTATAATCTACTGCAGTAATATTTTAATTCAGAAATACTATAAGTTTGATTTAGATAAATATCATATTTTCAGAAAACATTCAAGTAATTGAATTAACTCTGTAGCCATCTGATTATCTAGACATTGAGTTTTAATAGTTCTAGTTTTCTATTTATTTCAAGAATGACTATAGATTGCAATATTAAGTCACTTAGAATATCCAAAAGAAAAGAACTTCATCAGAACTCTATTAGTAAAAAGACCTATTCCATAAATATAAGTTCAGGAATGTATTTAATTTTTCCCTTTAGGTAGGTCCAATGAAGCCAATTTTTGATTAGGCATCTCCTCAAGCATCTCCTCACTTTGATATATTTTTTTCTTTCTTTTCTTTTCTCTTTTTCATTTGGATTGCTTTCAATCCTATATATTTTTCTTTTCTTTTCTGGGATTGTTGTCAATCCTTTCTTTTTACTTTTTCAAGTGAGAATTACTATATCTGGATAACCTTTAATGATTTTGAACTTCACTTTTCATTCCCTAAATTTGAAACTCAAAACATTTCTTACCTTATAAATATTTCATAGCTTTCACATCATTGAATCCCAATCTTTTCTTCTCAAATGAATTTCCAGATTCTTAATACTTCAAAATATAGTTTCCTTTACTTTCAATAGTTAACTATAATCTTACTCTCTTATACTAAATATCTTAAGTTACAAAATTAATTTTCATTACAAAAACATTTCTTTAAATCTACCATAATATTTAAATAGTTACAAAAATATAGTTACATGAATTAAATTCACTACATAAAATCATATAAATAATTTTTGAAAATATTGAAATAGAGGACATCTAATAATTAATATTTTTCTTCCCTCCCCAAACTTTAATTTTTGAATATGAAATAAAGGTGGAAAGAAAATACTATAAATATAAATCATACCTCAGTATTGTAAGCATCTTTATCATTCTGAAATTTCTGCAGACCTTCTCAAATTTTTACTTCACATAGTCTGTAATATTAGGAGCTTTCTACACACATAAATCATTAGAAATTTCTAGGAAATGAAATTTTGAAATAAGTATAAAACTGAAACATTAAATAAGCACAATATTTCCTAACACATACACAATACTAATAAAACACTTAAAATTGTGAAATAAAAATCACATTACAATACAATTCACAACACTACTCAACATCTATTAAACTACACATGCATATTTAACTATAACACTAACTTGATAACAAAAAATAAAATCATTCAAGTACAACGAAATAATAAAAATGAAAGTTCAAATACATAAACATCCACTTCTATTACAAACAGACTACATAAAATAAAAATACAAACATAAGTATATCAATTTCATTCTAAATATCAAAATCTCAAGCTATTTCATCATCGCCTTGATTAGCAGGTGGATTGGGTTGATACTGAGTATATCGGGGGCATTCAGGAAATGTA
>JXCR01146509.1:75756-122004 GCA_002079205.1 Phalaenopsis hybrid cultivar
AGAGGAGGAGGGTCTTAACTTGTAGAGGGAACATCTCTACTGGTAGAAGGTTCCTGACTCCTACTTCCAGTTCTCCATTTCTCATGGGATACATAAGTCTTCAAATTAGATTTACTAATGGGTTTCATAGGGTGAACCCATTCTTCCTCTCTAGCTTCCACTCTAGAAAGTTGGCAAAGTATATAAATAAGTCTAGGATGTCCTAGACCTCCACTAGTCTCACTTCTTGCCGTAGTCAATATATTCTTGAAAATAATTCTCCCCACATTAATAGTTTTATTATTCTGAATAAAAAAATTCAGAAAGCCTCTATCTCTAGTTACCTCACTATGGTGATAAGTCGGTAACAGAGTAGAAGAAATGAAATAGTGCCACGCCTTAGAGGTGGCATTCAACATGGAAGTAGAAAAGTTTGCGTGTTATTGCTGCTTTATCTTCCACGTTCCTTTCCCATCAATGAGAAAGTTAATCACATCATTGAGGGGGTCTTCCATCGTACTAAATGATTCATAGTGGCAGTTGCAAGAATCTGGGACTTCGTAGAAAGTGTTAATGCGGGCGGCGGTAAATTCCATAGGAAATCCACACACTTGTACGATTCCATCTTCAGAATAAATCACATTGGCGTAGAACTCCTTCACCACATTTGCATCGGCTTTATTGGTGGTGTAACAAAAGTTTTCCCACCTCTGCTCGGCAATAACTTGTCCAATTTCTCCTCTCGGACTATCAAAAACTTGATCTTGTATACATTTTTTCCTTTAAGTATTGAAGTAAATCAAGTTTGAGCCATCACATTAACGAAGTGTGAATCGTCGAACTCAACTCTTCTCTTTTGACGTGGAGCCATTTTTAATCTAATCAAATCAAAGAGAAATTCCAAAAATTACTTCTAATATGTAAATCATGGCTTGCAATGGTAATTCAAAGAGTTCAACATTAAGATCCATGAATTTCCTCCAAGATTTTCTTCACATTTTCAAATCTTTGAGTTTCCTCAATGTAGAAGAAATACATGGTGAAGATCAAATATTTTTAACTTGGAGTGAAGCTTTTACCTAAAGAAGATCAAATCAGGTATCAAAAAGCCTTGAAATCGTCTCCCAATCCAAGATTTACCAAGCCCTAATTCAAAAATGGTATTTTTAAGAGGGAGGGGATGATGAATAGTGGCGGTTGACCGGTCAAAATCACGGTTAAAGGGTATTTTTGCGATCTCGTCGACGGAGGGGTATATGGCGTTCCCGGCAACGGCGCCAAAAACTTGACCAACCTTTTTCTTTTTGTAAATCAACGATTACAAGATTTTGATGACGCTACTAGAAGATTTAAATTCCAGCAACGGTGTAAAAAATCTTTACTGTGACTTTATATATATGTGTTTGATTTAATAAAAATGTATAGGTATAATATTCAATAATTTCAAAGTTGAATTTGTCAACACAAGTATACGTATCGCTCAAGTAATATAGGGCTCTAATGGAGTTCTAGTTATCGATCCCATAGGGAGAAATAAAATACTATGGACTAAGGCTTAATAAAAAGTAATACTTCAACTATGATCCCACATGGAGAAATAGAATACTACAGACTAAGGCTTAATAAAAAGTAATACTTCAACTACAACGACGACCGACAATTTGCTTATCTGTCACTAATAGGCAATTGAAATAAGTAGATAATTTGGATAACTAATAAATAACTACGGTTTAATTTGTGATATTCATCATATAAGAAAGCATCCTTCTCCTGGTCAAGAAATTATAGTGAATGGATAAAATGAATTAGTTCAATTTATATTGTGCCAAATAGGATTTCCTATTCTTTACCCTTTGGTCCAGGCATAAAGAACATTGACTAATCCTATGCTTAGTTACTGATTCTACGGCTAGGCTAGGATGATACCGGCTCTCACTTCGGAGCTCCCACGTTCCCCTCACCTGAGGGCTAACATCTACACATACTGGCTCTCACTTTGGAGCTCCCACGTTCCCCTCACCTGAGGGCTAACATCTACACTTCAGCACTGCTCTCACTTCGGAGCTCCCATGTTCCCCTCACCTGAGGGCTAACATCTACACATCAGCACCGACTCTCACTTCGGAGCTCCCACGTTCCCGCCTAAGGGCTAACATCTACACATCAGCACCCCGGATCTCACTTCGGAGCTCCCATGTTCCCCTCGCCTGAGGGCTAACATCTACACTTCAGCACCCATGATAGGACCGAATTAGGGATTTTAGTCTGTCACTCTAAAATCTCCAATTCTACTCCTAGTAGTAATATTTCCCTATTTATTTGCACCCAACATCCAAGGGCTTTGACCTCCCTGAATCTTGGATGTACCTTCACTTTAGTTATAAAACTCAACATATTTTAACAAATCAATTAGCCAGATTGAAAGTAAATTAAGATCGAATATCACTTTAGTTGTAAAACTCAACATATTTTAACAAATCAATTCGCCAGATTGAAAGTAAATTAAGATTTAAGTGAAAAGATCATCAAAATTTCTTAAACATTTTTATGACTTCACCAATTCAAATCACCATTTCAAAAATCTCGAGACAAGGAGAAAGACAGAGAAAAGTACTCAGAACTCATGGGGAAAGCACAACAAAACTCGATATTCATATATAAAATCAAAGTCATACAAACTATAACAAGTAAATAACTTATCTCTAACTTTCTCCCCAAGAACACTCCTTGAAGTTTCTCTGAATCTCTTCCTTTCTTTACAGCACACAGAATTTCTCTTTGAAGTAGTAAGGAGGAAGAAATCTCTCACTTTCCCTCAACTCTTACAATTTCTCGAAGAATTCCTCATAATTACACGATCTAGCAAGCTCTCTACACACTAATGGAACCTATCTAACCTCCACGACTCCTCTATTTTCGGCCAAAATCTTCTCTTTAAATATGTGGATGAGTTTTCCCAAGAGTTTCTTATGCATCCCTCCAAAATCCGTCCTTATCCATTGTACAAGTACACATAACCGTCAATCCCGCCGTCAGCAGCCTCGATGGTGCTGTCGGCGGCCTTCTAGAGATTTTGTCATGTAGCCTCGGGAAAATCTCGCCGTCGGTGCCCAAGTGCAATTCTCCACATTTTGGTCATTTTTGCTGCAAATTCGCTCCTTTTTGCATCTTTTTGCTCTATTGACCTTAATTCATCATTCTTGGAACAAAACATAAAAAATACCTTTCTTTAAAGTGCAATATCATTAAAAGCTCAACATATTTTACTTTGGTCAGGCGCCTCTTGCTCTAAGATGCTGAAAAGCTTCATTTTGGCTCCAAATTTCCTCCTTTTTGCTACTTTTGCTCCAAATGCCTACGATCGATATACCTGCAACAAAATATGAAAATGCTCTTATTTAAAGTGTAATTTCACCAAATTTAAGCATAAAATGAATAGATAAATTTCACATTATTTTGGTGTATCAAAATCCTCGAAACTTAAATGTTACTTGTTCTTAAGTTACTCTTTTGCTACATGAAAATAAGACTTATGACACAGATTAACTTATAAATTTCTATAATTCACTTTAATAAATATAATAGTATAACTTAAGAAAAACTTTTAACAACTTAGGCTAAAAGTACAAGTATAAGAACACCTAGTAATCAACTTTAAGCTTTCTGAATCTCTATTGATTTCAAGAAGAATTGTAATTCATCATATCAAAGATACTTAGAATGTCCATATAAAAAAAAGTTTCTTGAAAACTTTATTAGTAAGGATGCTAATACTCAGATGCACATTTAGAAAATGTAATAAAGTATTTTTCCTCAAGTTGATTCAAGTGAAGCCAACTTTTTATTATGCATCTCTTCACATATATTTTTTTTCTTTCTTTTTCTTTTCTTTTTTATTTTCTTTAGGATCATTTTCAATCCTTTCTATTCTTTTCTTTTTCATGTGAGGATTACTATATCTGAATAGCCTTTAACAGTTTTGAACTTCACTATCATCTTCTTAAAGTTAAAACGTCTTACCTCCCTTCACTTCATAGATTCATATTAGCTTTGAAGATTTTTCCTAAACTTTCATTCATTTCATCTTATATGAAACTCTAAGATTCTTAATACTTCAAAAAAACAATTTCTTTTACTTTAAATAGAAAAACATAGTCTTATTCTTTTATACTAAATATCTGAACTCTAGAATTAACTTTCATTATTAATAATTTTAACTTAAATTTATCATAATATTTACAAACAAAAATATAGTTATTTAAAGTTAAACTCTAATATCCAAATTCATGTTAATTTGAAAAATATAGTTAATTGAGGGCAAATAAAATTTAGTTTACTTCTTTTAAAAAAAAAATTCATTTCCTCAAACTTAGATCTTTAAATAATAAGTAAAACATATAGTGCAAAAAATTCTAGGTGAAAGAAAACAATAAATGCATAAAAATAAAACTAACCTGTAGAGAGTTTTGAATATGAAACTTGACTCTGACATATTGCATGTACTAATTTAAAAAGTACAAACTTTAAAGTATTAAATGAAACATAATATATAAAAGGATTTGCTATGAAAAGATAAATTAAAGACAAACAGTAAATTAAAGCAACTAACAATGTTGAAACAAAAATCTACAGTTTACAACTACATATACAAACATGTTCAATAGGTTCACAATCAAAACACATAAATTGTTTCAATCATACCAACAACAAAACTAAGCAAACAACAACAAATAAAAATAGATAAAACCCAGTAAATCTTCATTGATCATCTTCCTCCTCCTCATCATCTTCTTCTTCCTCTTCTTCCTCTTCTTCTTTGTTTTCTTGCACATAAGACGTGAAGCTAGGGCATGTAGGAAACTCTACAGTATGATCACTCCTCAGAAATCTAACCATTGCCTCTTCATATGCAATGTCGTGTTGTACTCTCTTCTGCTTATAATCATTATTGTAAGCATTTCTTGCTCCCAAACCACCAATTATGTTCTCCATTGCTATATAATCTGATTGTTAAATTATTAGCTACTCCATAATATTTTTAAGTGAAACATAAGTGGAAGTAGATGGTTTTGCAGCTGATGTTGAGGGACTATCACTACTTCCACTTTTAGATCCAATAAATGATTCAAATTTATGCACTATGGGTTTTCCAATTGGCTTAAGTGGTTGCAACATTTCTTCATTCATATCAAATTCTACTCCTGATTGTTCACATAAAGTGAAAATCAGGGCAGGATAACCCAAACCACTAGTTGTCCCACTTCTAACAATACTCTGAGCATTATGCAAAATAAGAGCACCAATATCAATAGCTTTCATTTGTTGAATGCAAAAATTCAGTACTACTCTTTCCTTAGTTACTTTACTCAGGTGATTAGTTTGAAGCAATTTTGCAGAGATAAAGTAATTTCATGCTTTAGATTGAAAATTTAACATGAAAGTGGAGAAATTGACTTGTGATTATTCTTAATCTTCCATTCGCCCCTTCCATCAATGAGATAGGCAATTATTTCATCAAGTGATGAATCAGAAATCACAAATGCAGTGCACTCACAATGAAATTCATTCCACATCCCATAAAGTGCATTGATTCTTTTTCTAGTAAATTCAACATGTTTACCTCTAAAATAAATGTGCTCGTCCATCGTCACCCGCAGATTGGCCTAAAATTCTTGAATGATAGAAAGCTACTGCGGAGAAGTAGCAAAAGGTTTCCCACTTTAGAGCAATTATCAACCTTTCAATCTCTCCTCCTAGGTTTGAAAATGCATGTTCCTGAATAAATTTTTCGGTCCCCATCATAGTATTATAATTGTACTGAGTCCTCAAATTTATGATTTGCCTCGCCTCAAAATTTCTCGAAGGCTTTCCTCTCTTCACTCTTGGAGCCATAGGAATTTCTAAATAAATTCACATAAAATCTAAATAAATTCATAATATCATAAATCAAACTCCAAAAGTAGGAATATTTGGTAAGAAACTTTTCCCCATTGGTTCTCTTTAAACTTCTTCAATAAAAACTCTAATTTTTGGATTTCCATAATGTAGGAAAAATTCATGGTGAAAATAAAAAAAATTCTAAGTTAAAGTGAAGCTCTTACCAAGGGAAGATAAATTTCAAGACTTTTTAGCTTTCAAATCTTCTCAAATCCACCAAATGGCAAGCCCTAGGTTGAGTTTCGACCTTGGTTTAGAGTGGGAGACGGCCCAAGCAGAAAAAATGGGGTTTTATAAGGGTTTTTCACGGTTTCAAGTAAATTCGAGCTTTTTCAGGAAACTGGTGCTTCTGGCGCCAACACTAAAAATTTTCAGATTTTGAGTTTTTTTAGAAATCTGCTGCATACCACACCACGTCAACCACTAGTTAACTTAATTAAACACTTATAATTTTAATTAAACAATTTTCTTACACATTTTCACAAACAACACAAAAATCATATTTATATATATAATCAAACCAGTAACAAACCATCATTTTTCAAGCCAACACATCTAATTTAGCTTGAAATCAAACCATACAAACTAACGTTGAAGACTAAATATTAAATTCTCAACATATGACACATATAAAGTTTAACAATAAAAGTAAATGAAATCCAACATAAACACATAACACATATAAGCAATAATAATTACAAATTTTATACTAAAATGAGTTCAAACATCTTCTTCACTTTTGTCTACTGGAATGTTTCTTATGGATTGGTAGTGAACGTATAAGTTGTAAAAAGGTTGATGAGGAAATTCCTCCATTGAATCTTCTTCAATCCAAGTATTTCTCTTAAACATACGCACCATACCTTCTTCAATACACCGGTATATTCAAATTGTTCTTTCATCCTCCAATCCAAATGATCAAATATATTGGAAATATTTCCAATTGAATTCATAATATTTTGTATCTCTTTCTCAAACTTTTTGATCCTTTCCAAAATATCAAGTGAACTATAGGTGATGAATTTTGAGATGATTGATCTATAAGAATATTCATATCATTCTCCTCCCCTTTCATATGAAATTACAACAAACCTTTGGGTCCATAAACTTCCAAGGGAGAAGCGCTTTTTCTTAAATTTCATAAGGCACTTGTGACTGGTTGTAGAGTAGGAATATGATAGATGGATGTCCTAGCCCATAAGTTAATCCATTGATAATTAAACCCAAAACAAATTTTACAATTAAAGCACCCACATCAATAGGTCTTCAGGTTTGAATACAATAATTCAAAATAACACTTTTCTTAGTCACTTTACTGATTTTCTTAGTAGGAAGTAGTTTTGATACAATAAAGAAATGCCACGCCTTCGATGCAGGATTCAATAATGATGAAGAAAAACTTACATGTCCATTATCTCTTGTCTCCTAATTTGCATCTTCATCAGTAAAGAATCCATAGAGTTCATTCATATTATCTCTCGTAGGGACAAAATTTGCATAGTGATAAATAGGGACACTTTCAATCATAAATAAAAAAAAAATCATTTATTCTTGAAGGACTGAATGATACCCACCTGCCTCAAATATATATGTCTCCTTGGTAATTCCATGAAGATTATAAAACTCTTCCACCATAAGAACTACTACAGCAATTGTGGTATAGGAAAGTACTTCCCAGCGTTTTAGTGCAATAATCTCTTCCACTCTAGTATTTGGTGTATTAAGTCCTCGATTCAAAAATTCTTGTTCCTTGATTAATCTCTTCTTCACAAGAACTCGATCATATAACTTCTGCGCATCAAAATTGACGAACTTTCTCTTGTTGGAAATTCCATATCTAGTGGTTTTTTTAGAGCAGGAAGCCATAGGGTTTGAAAAATGGCAACTTTCCATTCATTTTCCACTCTTAATTAACTTTAAAGTTTAGTTTTTGGGAGTTACTACGAGTAAAACTTGCCAAAAATTGCCTTTAGAATCGTCCAAATTCATCCCAGTAGCCGCACTAATTTCTGATGTCTCTAGCACTAGCTCTCTAGAAAATGGCGGCTCATCCGCTAAATCTGACGCCTTTGGCGCTAGTTCAGATTTCTGCACCGTTTCATTTTAAATCCAAATAACTCTCAAATCTTTCATAAAATTTGGTAAGTAAATATGTTTTAATGTATTTTCTCAATATGTAAGTCCCTCAAGTACACAAAATTCATAAAAAAAACATATATATATATATATATATATATATAATACTACTTATAGAAATNGCAACATAAATAAAGATAAATATGGGTTGTCTCCCACAAAGCACTTGTTTTAATGTCGTCTGCCCGACATTCCCACTCTTTACTCTGGGTGACCCAACATTACAGTCTCTTTAGAAATTGGTCTTTGACCATCAAAATAAGGTTTCAATTTGTGCCCATTCAATTTAAATATGTTTCCAGTCTTGAGATCTTTAATATTAACAACTCCATAAGGATATACTTTTATANTGGTTTCAGTCTATGCCCATTCAATTTAAATATGTTTCCAGTCTTGAGATCTTCAATATTAACAACTCCATAAGGATAAACTTTTATAATTGTGAATAACCCTATCCACCTAGACTTCAGTTTTCCAAAAAATAATTTTAATCTTGTATTATATCTGGTTGGAAGACTTCAGTTTTCCATAAAAGAATGGAAGAGATGGCCACTATCATGCCTGTTATGTTCAGGAACAGTCTCAACCACAACAGTTAACTTCTCCAGAAGTCAACCAACCAGATATTATACATATCATAGATGAAAGGAGGGAAGTTACTTCAGCTAACATAGATGATCAACCAAAGAAGGATTCCGCCCAAAGCGTCATACCAGAAAAGGAATTTAAACAAATGGTCAAATAACTTCGGGAGGCCTTAGCCTAATCTAAGGGTGGTGTATTGATTTTAAAGGGTAGACCCTTCCTGGAGGAGTTCGATGTTGTTCCCAACCCTAAGGGCTTTGTGTCACTAAACTTTAAGATATTTGACGGGACCAGAAATCCCAAACAACATATAGCACATTTTCGAGCCAATTGTGGTAATATCGGGGGTAATGAAGCCTTGCTTTTTCATTAGTTTGTCAGCAGTATGTCAGGGATAACATTTGATTGGTATGCTGAGTTTCCCAACAGTTCAGTGAAGACGCTCTCCGAGTTAGAACAACTGTTTGTTGGAGCACAACATCATGTTTCTATTAGAGATCACATAAAAGAAAAAGCCTAATGAGACTTTAGTGGATTATATCTTAAGGTGGAGAAACTTTATCATGAAATGTGAAACTCAGCTACAAGAACATCATACAATTGAGATCCTGCTCAAAAGCATCCATGGCCAGTAGCTTTCATTCTTAAGGGACTCGCCATGAAGTCCTTCGAGAAGCTACACAGTAAAGCTAGCAATCTACAAGAGGAAGTTAAACATATGGATTACAAGGAGAAATAAAAAAAAACTAGAATAACCTGAATATTGGAGAAGAAGTTCGGGACATTGGTAACGATTGATAAGGGAAAACAACCAATGAAGATACAGGCAGAACATTCTTGTCAAGGTTCCCAGCCGTCATCACAACATGCTCAGCAAGGAACACAATAGTATGGCCAGTCTAGCCAGTAGTTGCATCAGGGAGG
The DNA here is from genome assembly GCA_002079205.1 of Phalaenopsis hybrid cultivar. Classification (NCBI taxonomy): domain Eukaryota; kingdom Viridiplantae; phylum Streptophyta; class Magnoliopsida; order Asparagales; family Orchidaceae; genus Phalaenopsis; species Phalaenopsis hybrid cultivar. The sequence continues at coordinate 85,318 of JXCR01146509.1, forward strand.
ATCATATCGAAAAAAGAATAAGAANGACTTTTATAATTGTGAATGACCCTGTCCACCTAGACTTTAGTTTTCCAAAAAAATAAATTTAATCTTGTATTATATCTTGTTGGTAGACTTCAGCTTTCCATAAAAGAATGGAAGAGATGGACACTATCAAGGCTGCTATGTTTAGGGACAGTCTCAACCACTACAGTTAACTTCTCCAGAAGTCAACCGACCAGATATTATACAAATCACAGATGAAAGGAGGGAAGTTACTTCCGCTAACATAGATGATCAACAAAAGAAGAACTTCGCCCAAAGCGTCATACCAGAAAAGGAATTTAAACAAATGGTTGAATAACTTCGAGAGGCCTTAGCCTAATCTAAGGGTGGTGTATTGATTTTAAAGGGTAGACCCTTCCTGGAGGAGTTTGATGTCNTACTTTTATAATTGTGAATGACCCTGTCCACCTAGACTTTAGTTTTCCAAAAAAATAATTTTAATCTTGTATTATATCTTGTTGGTAGACTTCAGCTTTCCATACAAGAATGGAAGAGATGGACACTATCAAGGCTGCTATGTTCAGGGACAGTCTCAACCACAACAGTTAACTTCTCCAAAAGTCAACCGACCAGATATTATACAAATCACAGATGAAAGGAGGGAAGTTACTTCCGCTAACATAGATGATCAACAAAAGAAGAACTTCGCCCAAAGCGTCATACCAGAAAAGGAATTTAAACAAATGGTTGAATAACTTCAAGAGGCCATAGCCTAATCTACGGGTGGTGTATTGATTTTAAAGGGTAGACCCTTCCTGGAGGAGTTTGATGTCGTTCCCAAACCTAAGGGCTTTGTGTCACTAAACTTTAAGATATTTGACGGGACCAGAAATCCCAGACAACATATAGCGCATTTCCGAGTCAATTGTGGTAATACCGGGGGTAATGAAGCCTTGCTTTTTTGTTAGTTTGTCAGCAATCTGTCAGGGATAGCATTTGATTGGTATGTTGAGTTGCCCAACGGTTCAGTGAAGACGTTCTCCAAGTTAGAACAACCGTTTGTAAAGAGGTTTGCTGGAGCACAACATCATGTTTCTATTGGAGATCTCATAGAAGCAAAAGCCTAATGTGACTTTAGTGGATTATATCTTAAGGTGGAGAAAATTTATCATAAAATGTGAACCTCAGCTACAGGAACTTCATACAATTGAGATCCTGCTCAAAAGCATCCATGGGCCAGTAGCTTTCATTCTTAAGGGACTCACCATGAAGTCCTTCGAGAAGCTACACAGTAAAGCTAGCAATATGCAAGAGGAAGTTAAACNCAGAAATCCCAGACAACATATAGCGCATTTCCAAGTCAATTGTGCTAATACCGGGGGTAATGAAGCCTTGCTTTTTTGTTAGTTTGTCAGCAGTCTGTCAGGGATAGCATTTGATTGGTATGTTGAGTTTCCTAACGGTTCAGTGAAGACGTTCTCCAAGTTAGAACAACCGTTTGTAAAGAGGTTTGCTGGAGCACAACATCATGTTTCTATTGGAGATCTCATAGAAGCAAAAGCCTAATGAGAGTTTAGTGGATTATATCTTAAGGTGGAGAAACTTTATCATGAAATGTGAACCTCAGCTACATGAACTTCATACAATTGAGATCCTGCTCAAAAGCATCCATGGGCCAGTAGCTTTCATTTTTAAGGGACTCACCATGAAGTCCTTCGAGAAGCTACACAGTAAAGCTAGCAATATGCAAGAGGAAGTTAAACATATGGATTACGAGGAGAAATAAAAAAAAAAAATAGAACAACCCGAATATTGGAGAAGAAGTTTGGAACATTGGTAACAGTTGATAAGGGAAAACAACCAATGAAGATACATGCAGAACATTCTTGTCAAGGTTCTCAGNTAGAACAACCCGAATATTGGAGAAGAAGTTTGGGACATTGGTAACAGTTGATAAGGGAAAACAACCAATGAAGATACATGCAGAACATTCTTGTCAAGGTTCTCAGCCGTCATCACAACATGCTCAACAAGGAACACAACAGTATGGCTAGTCTAGCCAGTAGTTTGCATCAGGGAGGATCATATCGAACAGAGAATAAGAAGGGTTTGACCATTTCAGAATGAAAGAAGTAGTTTAATCCTTCAAAGATGAAGTTGCACCCAAAATGTTTAGAAGTCTAATGAAGAAGCCTGAGTTCAGATTGTCANGCATCAAGGAGGATCATATCGAACAGAGAATAAGAAGGGTTTGACCATTTCAGAATGAAAGAAAGTAGTATAATCCTTCAAAGATGAAGTTGCACCCAAAATGTTTAGAAGTCTAATGAAGAAGCCTGAGTTCAGATTGTCAGACCCAAAGAAATATGAGGAGGTCGACAAAAAAAATCAGCTCAATTATTGCTAATACCACAGATTGTTTCATTTTGTCTTCAAGGATTGGCTCGAGAAAAATCTTAAAGAACAGAATATAATAATCACAAAAGAATAATTAAAAGAACCTGAAAGATGTTCTATAAATATGATTTCGGCTGAGCCGGTTGCTCCNTAACAAAAAAAATCAGCTCAATTATTGCCAATACCATAGATTGTTTCATTTTGCCTTCAAGGATTGGCTCGAGAAAAATCTTAAAGAACAGAATATAACAATCACAAAAGAATAATTAAAAGAACCTGAAAGATGTTCTATAAATATGATTTCGGCTGAGCCGGTTGCTCCGATAGATCCATATTCAGAGAAAGATGGATGGAGTATAGTTTGGAGCAAGTCGTCCAAGAAGATACTGGATCATATTTAGACCGCTTCAGCTCGGGTAGCCGTTTAGAGTCTACAACTTGCTCAGCCCAAGATGGAGATTTCACCAGAGAAGTTGTTGCAACCAGAAGAGAAGAATANTTGGATCATATTTAGACCGCTTCAGCTCAGGTAGCCGTTCAGAGTCTACAACTTGCTCAGCCCAAGATGGAGATTTCACCAGAGAAGTTGTTGCAACCAGAAGAGAAGAATANCAGAAGTCTAATGAAGAAGCCTAAGTTCAGATTGCCAGATCCAAAGAAATATGAGGAGGTCGATAAGAAAAATCAGCTTAATTATTGCCAATACCACAGATTGCTTGGTTTCATCTTCAAGGATTGGCTTGAAAAAAATCTTAAAGAATAGAATATAACAATCCCAAAAGAATAATTAAAAGAACCTGAAAGATGTTCTATAAATATGATTTCAGCTGAGCTGATTGCTCCGATAGATCCATATTTAGAGAGAGATGGATGGGGTATAGTTTGGAGCAAGTCATCCAAGAAGATATTGGATCATATTCATACTGCTTCAGCTCAGGTAGCCATTTAGAGTCTACAGCTTGCTCAGCCCAAGATGGAGATTTCACCAGAGAAGTTGTTGCAACTAGAAGAGAAGAATAAGATCAATGTCATAAAGACCAATAGCATGGGGGGTAGGATAGGGGATGCCTCTGTTAGATTGGTTGTCTCGGATTCGGGAAAGAAAATCCTCGAACCCCTGACCATGTATGATTATCTTTTTGCTCCACCGGGGTATTATGAATATAATGATTATGATTTCAGCTACATTTTAATTATTTCTAGTGATAATGTAACTAACTTTGCTCAGTCTAACTCTGATCTAGATTCCCAAACCAATCCTTAAATTATACTTAAGTCCAATGAACCCATTAACCAGAATGAAGTAGATGTTGACAACAGCGGCTACGATGGCGTCGGAAGTGAGGAGCAAGTCCTTGAGCATCATGGAACACCACTTGCCATCAATTTGGATCTATCTAATGAACAAGAATCAACAAAAAATTTACCTACAACATTACAAGGAGGAGAATAAATTATAGAAATAAACCTAAGGAGTGGGAAAGTGTTACCCCGAGAACAGCTCTAGTGGATAAAGGAAAGAAAATTGTAACTCAAGAAGAGCTACCTTCACCTCCTCTAGTGGAAGAGCCACACAACCAAGTAAAGATCGGGGGATTATATAAATTGGATTATAACATGCTATCTCATCTTAGGAGGTTTCCGGCCAAGCTAAGCATCTATGACGCTCTAATCCTATCAAAGGAGATGAGAGAGTCTTTGGTTACAGCCTTGCTTGACCCATATATTTGCTTAGCTCAGTTGGTCAGCACATCCTTAGATGAAGTTTGTTCATTAAAGGAATAGCCTGGGATAACCTTCACAGATGAAGACTTGTTGGTTGGTACCGCTGACCACAATCGACTGCTTTATATCTCCGTTAACATCAACAAATTCGTGTTGTCCAGAGTTTTGGTAGATCTTGGAGCATCACTCAACTTGATGAGTTTACAGACATTGTCCTATTTAAACATTAAGGATCAGGAGCTTATGAACAATAAAATGATGTTAAGGGGATTCAACCTAAAGGGAGAAAGAGCCCTTGGATCAATTACATTGCTTATGAAAGTTGGAGAACTAGTAACAACTACTAAATTCTATATCATTGATATTGAGTCCTATTTTAATGCTTTACTGGGACAACTATGGATTCACGAGCATAACATGTTTTCATCTTCTCTACATTAGTGCATTAAGTATTACAAAGAAGGATGAGAACGTTGCATCAAGGGAGATTTACAACCATTTTCAGTTCATGAAGTTGACATTCATGAAGATGCCGCCTTCTAAGCACATCTAGAAAAAAAGTGTCTTCTCTCGTGAAGTTGTGACAACTAAAAGTGAAGATTCAGAAGGATCACAAGGATAAAGTCATTCAGCCCTGCTTCAACGATCTTCTACCACTCGTTTGCAACGAGTTGGTGGGGATTCTTTTAATTTGCGCACTCGAGGTCGAGGCCGGTGATGTGGATGAGGAAGAGCCAACATGATTGATAAACGGACTAGGCCAAAAATCAACATTGATGATAAAGAAAGTTCTGAGGAAGAAATGATGATGATAAAATAGAAGAAACCATAGTACGAGATATCCCTAGAAGATATGGAGAAGAGTGAATATGAGAAAATGTATGATCAGATAAACCACTATGTGAATGCCATGACTCTGACTCTTATTCTCCCTCAAAAGGTTGAGAGTTTAGAGGTTAAGGAAGTCTATAGTGTTGGTTCTAGGTTGATTAAATTTAACAGTGCTTCTACTTCTACCAATCTTGAGAATCATGTAAACTTAAAAGTGGACCGTTCTAATGAATTAATGGAATTAACTTTTAGTTACTTTTCTCCTTATGTACAAAAGTTAATTCAACAGGGATATTTGCCAAAAAAAATGCCAAAAGATAAGTTACAACTTTTTGAAAAATTATGGAATGTTAAAAGTTGAATTCCCAATTCGAAAGAGGGTCTCAGATTTGGTACGGTAGGACCAACTGATGATTCAGAATTTTGCATGGTTATTACTATTGAGTTTGAGGAGGATTGCCTCAAGATAGAGGATGACTCTACCGATCATTTAATAGAAGATGTCCAGCCAAAATTTGAGGAAGAAATTAAATCAACTATTGATGAATTGAAGGAAATTAACCTCAGGACGAAAGAACAACCCCAACCTACATTTATAAGTTCTCTACCCAGCAATGAAGAATCTTCAGAATCGATCAAGTTACTATCATAATTCAAAGATTGTTTCACATGGAGTTATAATGAAATGTCCGGATTATCCCTAGAAGTTGTAGTGCATAAGCTAGAGGTGGACAAAAATATGACCCCAATAAAGCAGGCTCCCAGAAGAATGTGCCTTGAGATAGAGCAGCATGTCATCTTCGAGGTGAAGAAATTAATAGTCTCCAACTTTATGCGAGAAGAGTAATACCCCACGTGGTTAGCTAACATTGTGCCAGTTAAAAAGAAAAATGGATAGATATGTGTTTGTGTTGACTTCAAGGATTTGAACAAAGCATGTCCAAAAGATGAATTTCATTTGTCGATACCAGAAATGATTGTGGACATCGCTTTGACTCATGAGATTTTCTCTTTCATGGATGGATCATTGGGATACAATCAAATCAAGATGGCTCGAGAAGATGTAACACTTACAACATTCAGAACACCAATTGGGATTTTCTGTTACACAGTAATGTCGTTTGGATTGAAGAACGCCAGAGCAACATACCAACGAGCTATGACAAGGATTTTTTATGATCTCATTCATAAAAAAGTGGAATGTTATGTGGATGATTTGGTCATCAAGTGTAAACAGAAAATAGACCATTTGCACGATTTGAGGATTGTGTTCAAACGTTTAAGAGAATATAATCTAAAGATGAATCCCTTAAAATGCGCCTTCGGCGTCACCTCCAAGAAATTTCTAGGAATCGTTGTCCGTCATCGAGGAATCTAGATCGACCTGGATAAGATAAAGCTATTTTGGAAATGCCTCCTACCAAAACTTTAAAACAACTACATTCCTTCCAAGGGAAGTTGGCATATCTGAGAAGCTTTATTTTTAATCTCTCAGGTAAGTGTCAGCCCTTCTCAGAATTAAATAAAAAGGACACCAAATTTGTTTGGGAAGAGAAATGTCAGTGGACCTTTGAGTATGTTAAGAAATACTTAATGAAATCACCTGTTTTGGCAGCTCTATCCCTGAAAAACCTTTTATACTTTATACCATGACATTAGATAACTCTCTCAGAGCCCTGCTAGCTCAAGTTAATGACAAGGGTAAGGAAAATGTACTCTACTACTTGAGTCGCAGTCTAGTACCGACAAAGATAAAGTATCCACCCTTTGAGGAGCATTGTCTGGCTTTGATTTTTGTCGCCCAAAAGCTTAGACACTACATGCTTTCTCATAAGGTAACCCTAATTTCAAAATTTAATCCATTATAATATTTAATGACCAGACCAACACTTTCCAAACATACAGCGAGATGGTCGACAATTTTATTGCAATTTGATATAACTTTTGTTTGCCTCCACGCTATGAAAGGACAAATTTTAGCAGATTTTCTCACAGTGCACCCACTTCTAGATGGGTCCCCTCTTAATGTTGAGTTACCAGATGAACATGTATTATAAATGGAACTCTCCAGTGAGCAACGCTGGGAGAAGTACTTCAATGGAGCTTTGTTAGCCAGAAAAGAGAAAAGATGAGGAACAATTTTACCGGGCAAAGCACAAATTGGTCTGATTTTCATCATGCCAGAAAAGGGTATGCTGAGATTCTCCTATCACCTAATAGAGCCATGCACCAACAACGAAGTAGCCTATGAAGCACTAATCACTGGATTGGAATTGATAATCATGATGGATATAACGGATATTGCCATCTATGGCGACTCTCAACTCGTCATTCAAAAAGTCACCAGATAATATAAGATTTTGAAGCCAAGATTAGCACAATACCACCGATGCACAATGAAGCTATTGGAACAGATCCCTAATGTGCTTCTCTACCGGGTTCCTCGAGGAGACAATGCTCACGCTGATGCTCTAGCAAAACTTGCTAAGGAACTGACATGCCAATCGAAGGATTCCATCAACATTACAATGCAAGAAAGACGAGTTTTGTCTTGGATTGACCTCGACAATCTACATAATCTCGAGTAAAAAGAAGGAATGATGATTGTTGTAATGATAGAAAATACTGAAGACTAGCGCAAGCCATTAATAGAATACTTGTAACTAGAAAATTACGAGAGGACAAGTCTGAGGCATATCACATCACAATAAGAGCTATGTCATATGCTCTAGTGGGTGATGTCCTATGCAGAAGATCATTTGATCAAATATGGATGTGTTATTTGAGCAGAGCTGAAGCATTAAATATTGTCAAAAAAGTACACATCGGATTGTGTAGAGCCCACCAGTTAGGGCCAAAGATGAAGATGAAGATTAAAAAACCCATATATTTTTGGCCAACAATGATGTTTAATTGCATGGATAAAACCAGAAGGTGTCACCTTTGCCAAGTGCATGGGGTAGTCTTAGGATCTATTTGGGACAGCTGTTGATTATTTATAATCTGCTGATAAGAAAATTATTCTGATAATCTACAGATTATTAGAATAAACTGGCTTGCTGTTTGAGGCAGCTTATTCAGAATAGCTTATTGGAAGTTGTAGTTGGATAAATGACCATTCTGCCCCTAGAACTGTTAAACTGTTTTTAACTGAGCTGTATGGGGAAAATTATAGAAACAACAGAAGTTCATCTTGAAGGAACAATGCAAAATAACAGTAACAATTTTTGTAATAGCATGGATTAAGGAGTTGTGGAACCTTTTCCCTGCATGGATTTTTAAGGGAATAGAGGTTTTACAAGAAGAAGAAAATATCATGTAAAGGTTTGAACCTTATAAAGTTCGGCTCCAAAAGAGGAAAGCTAACTAGAAATGAAACAAGCACATCAAACATCGGGTAGAGAAAAGGATGAGATGTCTGGAAAGAAATGCTATAAATATTGCTAACGCTTTCTGTCCAGTTCAAATATTTCCAAAGAATGCTCTCTTTTATGGCTAGAGGAAAGAAATGCTGTAAAAATTGCTAAGACTTTCTATCCAATTCTCCTTCGTTATTCGGGGCCGCACCTCCTAACCATTGTACATCCTCATCATGAAAGATGGAAAAGATGTTGAAAAGAGGACAGAAAAACTATTCCTCACCGTATGGAGGAAAGAAGAAATGAAAAGCATAAAAAAGTGTGAATCTAGGAGGCCAAAAATGCTTGCAGTGGACAAAAAAGATGTTGAAAAGAGAAGGGCTGAAGGAGAGCTTCGATCCTCTTCATTCCTCTTCTCCCTGCAGTTTGAAATCCTCTTTGTTTCTCTTCTCCCTGTGGTTTGAATGTGGGAGTGCTTCAATCCTCTTCATTCCTCTTCTCCCTACGGTTCGAGTGTGGGAGAGCTTTAAATGAGACCCCTTTCATCTTTGCTTGACCGCTAACCTTCGAAAGACTGCTTTGGATCGCGACTGGGATGGGATTGCAAGAGAAAGCAGGAAGGGGATCGACATGCTTGGGGATGGGATTGAAAGGGCTTGAGGGTAATAATTCCAAATGATATGCGGAAAGCGGGATGGGAGGTGCGGCCCAGAATAACGAAGGAGATGCGTTCAGCGTTTTCCTGCCGTAATATAAACTCTCCAACCAAACTACTTGTCGGCATTTTTAAAACACCCATTGCCCAAATAATCTTCCCCAAACGAGCCCTTACACCAACTTCCGAATGTTCTACACCCAACTGTTGCTTCATGGTCATTTGACTGTTGGGGCACGAACATAATAGGTCCAATATACCCTCCATCCTTTAAGGGAAACATATTTATTCTTGCAGCTATGGATTACATCTTTAAATGGGCAAAGGTAGTACAATTATGAGAGTTTACAACACAACATGTTCTCCAAATTTTCAAGAGTTAGATTTTCTACCTTTTCAGTGTGCCACAAAGAGTGATTTTTGACAATGGGACAACCTTCAAAAGCTCAAAGATCAATAACTTTGTCAGACAATACATGATATTGGAGATATTCTACAATCGACTATCCTAGAGCAAACGACCTAGCTGAGGCATTCAATAAGACGCTCATGCAAATTTTGAAAATGATATTGGATGAAAATAAAATAGATTGAAAAAATAAATTGTTAGATGCTTTGTGGGCCTACCAGACGACGTTCAGAACTCCTACTCAATGTATACCTTATGCGGTCATATACGGGTCCGAGGCCGTACTGCAGTTAGAAGTCCAGACACTGTCTCTCAAAGTCATCGTCGCCAATCAAATTACAACAGAAGAAAGTGCAAAATTTAGTCCTGAAGAATTGGAAAATCTCAGAGGGAAGCAACTTGAAGTGCAACAGAAATTAGAACTTTACCAAGCAAGGATGATACAAGCTCATGACAAATTGATCAGTTCAAGGGCGTTTAAAGTGGTTGACCTTGTTCTTTTTCTCAAAAGACCTATTCTTGCAAGCCGCAAGGTAGGTGAAAAATTTGAACCAACTTAACAGGGACCATTCTTCATAGAGAAAGTTTACTCAAGAGGATCTTACCAGCTGGTGGATTTCCGGGGCAAGTGACCTATGTTGTTAGTCAATGGACACTATTTGAAGACTGTCAACACTGTTTTAGTTAATGAGTTGCCCGTTAGAAGCTGTCGGTCGCCGGAATCAAAATCTCGTCGCCCACTTCAGAAGGACATTTGATCTACACACACACACACACGCACACACACAGATATATATATATATATATATATATATATATATATATATATATATNATTAATAGAATACTTGTAGCTGGAAAATTATGAGAGGACAAGTCTAAGGCATATCACATCACAATAAGAGCTATGTCATATGCTCTAGTGGGTGATGTCCTCTGCAGAAGATCATTTGATCAAATGTGGATGTGTTGTTTGAGCAGAGCTGAAGCATAAAATATTGTCAAAGAAGTACACATCGGATTGTGTAGAGTTCAATAGTCAGGCTCAAAGATTAAAATGAAGATTAAAAAACCTGGATTTTGTTGGCAAACAATGATGTTTAATTGCATGGATAAAACCAAAAGGTGTCACCTTTGCCAAGTGCATAGGGTAGTCTTAGGGTCTATTTGGGACGACTGTTGATTATTTATAATCTATTGATAAGCAAATTATTTTGATAATCTGCAATTATCAGAATAAGCTGGCTTGCTATTTGAGGCAGCTTATTCAAAATAGATTACTAGGAGTTGTAGTTGGATAAATGACCATTTTGCCCCTGGATTTGTTAAACTNCGTTGACAACAGCGGCTACGATAGCATCGGAAGTGAGGAGCAAGTCCTGAGCATCATGGAACACCACTTGCCATCAATTTGGATCTCTCTGATGAAGAAGAAGCAACAAAAAATTTACCTACAACATTACAATGAGGAGAATAAATTATAGAAATAAATCTAAGGAGCGGGAAAGTGTTACCCTGAGAACAGCTCTTGTGGATAAAAGAAAATAAATTGTAACTCAAGAAGAGCTACCTTCACCTCCTCTAGTGGAATAACCACACAACTAAGTGAAGATTGGGGGATTATATAAATTATATTATAACATGCTAGCTCATCTTAGGAGGTTTCCGGCCAAGCTAAGCATCTATGATGTTCTAATCCTATCAAAGGAGATGAGAGAGTCTTTGGTTACAGCCTTGCTTGACCCATAGATTTTTATAGCTCGGTTGGTCAGTACATCCTTAGATGAAGTTTGTTCATTAAAGGAATATCCTGGGATGACCTTCACTGATGAAGACTTGTTGCTTGGTACTGCCGACCACAATCGACCGCTTTATATCTCCGTTAACATCGACAAATTCATGTTGTCCAGAGTTTTGGTAGATCTTGGAGCATCACTCAACTTGATGAGTCTATAAATATTATCTTATTTAAACATTAAGGATCAAGAGCTTATGAAAAATAAAATGATGTTAAGGGGATTCAACCTAAAGTGAGAAAGAGCCCTTAGATCAATTACATTGCTTATGAAAGTTGGAGAACTAGTAACAACTACTAAATTCTATATCANAAAAAGCATATATATATGAAAGTCCAAAAAAAAATGAAGGGACAGAAAGTTACAGCAATCTGCAAAAAGGCAAATTAGAAAGGTCTCTCTTGAGAAGTAAATGAAGTGGTGGGGGAGTTTCTTGGATACATTGGGTCTGTCTGCCTTAGCACCAGCCTGAGCAAGCCAATGAGCAGGTCTGTTACCTTCTCTGTGTATAAAAGTAAATTTCAGATTGAGGCCCTGAGAGTTATAAGAAATTCTATTCTTCCATTTCAGAATGTGTCAGGGGCAGGTTATGTTATGGAGGAGAAAGTTAATCATAACCTTTGAATCTGTCTCCACTATCAGATTATGAAAATTGGCCTTGGATGCAATCATGGTGCCCAAAATATAGCCAATGCCTCAACTTCCAGAGCATCAACAACAAAAATAGGAGTCTGGTAATATAAGAGACACTTACCATTTGAGTTCCTGAAGACACCTCCAATGCCAGCAGAGGACCTATAGAAGCTGCCATCAGTATTGGCTTTCAGCCAACCAGCAGGAGGTTTGATCCAGTAAACAAGGGGGTGCTCCATAATAGGTTGATTTGCCAATAAGTTGGTCTGGAAAAGGTCAGGAAAGGTCCAATTTGTGATTTTTTTTCAGAAAAGCTAAACAGTTAGCAGCCACCTTAAAGGGATGTGGTAAGTGATCATCAAATTTGACCTTATTTCTAGCCATCCAAGTGAACCAAGCCACCACACAAGGTATCACCAAAAGTTTTAATTTGAAACATTCATTCCAGCAAGATATAAATTTTTGTAAGGTGAGAATGATGGTTTGGACTTTCAACTATCTGAGGACAATTGACCAAATCTGCTGAACAAATTGACATTGGAAAAATAGGTGATCAGTAGTTTCCTCTTGCCTTTTACATAGAAGACAACAAGAAGGACCTCTCAATCCCTTCAGTTTTAGAATTTCATAAGTTGGGAGGCATTTAGAGAAGATTCTCCAACAACAGAAAGACAGAGGGTGAGAGGAAATTTTTCCAAATGGATTTCCCCCAAAGACAGTTCTCACCTTGATGAAGTTGGGTATAGATGTAAGCAGTAGTTGACTGGGAATCCCCTTGTTTGGAAATGAGTTTGTCCTTCTTAATAGTATCCATAGGAATGTTGTCAATCCTTTTAATTGTATAGTTATCCAGTATGTTGTTTAAGGCAGTAAGGTTCCACTGGCTATCATTCCAAAAATCTGACACTTTGGTAGAAGTTGGGTGGGGAGCAGTTAGCTTGTCAGCAAGCTTCCCATCCCCCATCCAGTTTTCAAGCCAAAAATTGAGGTTCCCCTCTCTAAGGTCCCATATAAAGTATTCTTCAGCTTTATCTTTAAGTTTAATAATGTGAGACCAGATTATGGAGTCTCCCAATTTGGATGTAATAAGGGTGGGATGAGAACCTCTACAATACTTGCCTTTAAGAAAGATAGCCCAAAGAGACTCTTGAGCTCTAANATCGAGAGTTTAGAGGTCAAGGAAGTCTGTAGCGCTAGTTCTAGGCTGATCAAATTTAATCGTGCTTCTACTTCTATCAATCTTGAGAACATGTAAACTTAGAAGTGGACCGTTCTAATGAATTAATGAAATTTCCTTTTGGTTACTTTTCTCCTTATGTACAAAAGCTAATTCAACAGGGTATTTGCCAAAAAAAATGCCAAAAGATAAGTTACAACTTTTTAAAAAATTATGGAATGTTAAATATTGAATTCCCAATTCGAAAGAGGGTCTCAAATTTGGTACGGTAGGACCAGTCGATGATTCAGAATTTTGCATGGTTATTACTATTGAGTTTGAAGAGGATTGCCTCAAGATGGAGGATGACTCTACCGATCATCTAATATAAGATGCCCAACAAGAATTTGAGGAAGAAATTAAATCAACTGTTGATGAATTGAAGGAAATTAACATCGGGACAGAAGAACAGCCCAAACCTACATTTATAAGTTCTCTACTCAGCAATGAAGAAACATCATAATTGATCAAGTTACTATCATAATTCAAAGATTGTTTTGCATGGACTTATGATGAAATGTCAGTATTATCCTCAGAAGTTGTAGTGCATAAGCTAGGGGTGGACAAAAATATGACCCCAATAAAGCAGGCTCCTAGAAGAATGTGCCTTGAGATAGAGCAGCATGTCATCTTCGAGGTGAAGAAATTAATAGTCTCCAACTTTGTGCGAGAAGATTAATACCCCACGTGGTTAGCTAACATTATGCCAGTTAAGAAGAAAAAATGGACAGATCTGTGTTTGTGTCGACTTCAAGGATTTGAACAAAGCATGTCCAAAAGATGAATTTCATTTGTCGATACCAGAAATGATTGTGGACATCGCTTTGACTCATGAGATTTTCTCTTTCATGGATGGATCATTGGGATACAATCAAATCAAGATGGCTCGAGAAGATGTAACACTTACAACATTCAGAACACCGATTGGGATTTTTAGCTACACAGTAATGTCGTTTGGATTGAAGAATGCCAGAGCAACATACCAACGAGCTATGGCGAGGATTTTTGATGATCTCATTCATAAAAAAGTGGAATGTTATGTGGATGATTTGGTCATCAAATGTAAATAGAAAATAGACCATTTGTATGATTTGAGGATTGTGTTCAAACGATTAAGAGAATATAATCTAAAGACGAATTCCTTAAAATGGCCTTCGGTGTCACCTCCAAGAAATTTCTAGGAATCGTTGTCTGTCATCGAGGAATCTAGATCTACCTGGATAAGATAAAGCTATCTTGGAAATACCTCCTACCAAAACTTTAAAACAACTACATTCATTCCGAGGGAAGTTGGCATATCTGAGAAGCTTTATTTCTAATCTCTCAGGTAGGTGTCAGCCCTTCTCAGAATTAATTAAAAAGGACACCAAATTTGTTTGGGAAGAGAAATGTCAGCGGACCTTTAAGGATGTTAAGAATTACTTAATGAAATCACCTTTTTTGGCAGCTCTATCCCTGAAAAACCTTTGATACTTTATACCATGGCATTAGATAACTCTCTCGGAGCCCTGTTAGCTCAAGTCAATGACAAGGGTAAGGAAAATGCTCTCTACTACTTGAGTCGCAGTCTAATATCGACGGAGATAAAGTATCCACCCTTTGAGAAGCATTGTCTGGCTTTGATTTTTGTTGCCCAAAAGCTTAGACACTACATGTTTTCTCATAAGGTAACCTTAATTTAAAAAGTTAATCCATTATAATATTTGATGACCTGACCAACACTTTCCGAACATCCAACGAGATGGTCTACAATTTTATTGCAATTTGATATAACTTTTGTTTGCCTCCGCCCTATCAAAGGATAAATTTTAGCAAATTTTCTCGCAGTGCACCCACTTCTAGATGGGTACCCTCTTAATGTTGAGTTACTAGATGAACATGTATTACAAATGGAACTCTCCAGTGTGCAACACTGGGAGAAGTACTTCAATGGAGCTTCATCAGCCAGAAAAGAGAAAAGATCAGGAGCAATTATACCGAGCAAAGCACAAATTGGTCTAATTTTCATCATGCCAGAAAAGGGTATGTTGAGATTCTCCTATCACCTGATAGAGCCATACACCAAAAATGAAGCAGACTATGAAGCACTAATCACTGGATTGGAATTGATAATCTCGATAGATATAACAGAAATTTCCATCTATGGCGACTCTCAACTCGTCATTAAAAAATTCACGAGATAATATAAGATTTTGAAGCCAAGATTAGCATAATACCACCGATGCACAATGAAGTTATTGCAACAGATTCCTAATGTACCTCTCTATCGGGTTCCTTGAAGAGACAATGCTCACGTTGATGCTCTAGCAAAACTTGCTAAGGAACTGGCATGTCAATCAGAGGATTCCATCAACATTACAATGCAAGAAAGACGAGTGTCTCGGATTGACCTAAACAATCTACATAATCTTGAGTAAAAAGAAGGAATGTTAATTGTTGTAATGACAAATAATACTGAAGAATGGCACAAGCCTTTAATGGAATACTTGTAGCTGGAAAATTATGAGAGGACAAGTCTAAGGCATATCACATCACAATAAGAGCTATGTCATATGCTCTAGTGGGTGATGTCCTCTGCAGAAGATCATTTGATCAAATGTGGATGTGTTGTTTGAGCAGAGCTGAAGCATAAAATATTGTCAAAGAAGTACACATCAGATTGTGTAGAGTTCAACAGTCAGGGTCAAAGATGAAAATGAAGATTAAAAAACCCGGATATTATTGGCCAACAATGATGTTTAATTGCATGGATAAAACCAAAAGGTGTCACCTTTGCCAAGTGCATAGGGTAGTCTTAGGGTCTATCTGGGACGACTGTTGATTATTTATAATCTGTTGATAAGCAAATTATTCTGATAATCTGCAATTATCAGAATAAGCTGGCTTGCTATTTGAGGAAGCTTATTCAAAATAGATTACTAGGAGTTGTAGTTGGATAAATGACCATTTTGCCCCTGGATTTGTTAAACTGTTTGCAACTGAGCTGTATGAGGAAAATAATAGAAACAACATAAGGTCATCTTGAAGGAACAATGCAAAATAAAAGTAACAATTCTTGTAATAGCATGGATTAAGGAGTTGTGGAACCTTTTCCCTGCATGGATTTTTAAGAGAATAGAGGTTTTACAAGAAGAACAAAATATTATGTAACGGTTTGAACCTTAAAAAGTTTGGCTCCAAAAGAGGAAAGCTAACTAGAAATGAAACAAGCACATCAAACATCAGCTAGAGAAAAGGACGGGATGTCTGGAAAGAAATGCTGTAAAAATTGCTAACGCTTTCTGTCCAGTTCAAATATTTCCAAAGAATGCTCTCTTTTATGGCCGGAGGAAAGAAATGCTGTAAAAATTGTTAACACTTTCTATCCAATTCTCCTTTGTTATTCGGGGCCGCACCTCCTAACCATTGTACATCCTCATCATGAAAGACAGAAAAGATGTTGAAAAGATGATAGAAAAATTATTCCTCACCATATGGAGGAAAAAAGAAATGAAAAGCATTAAAAAATGTGAATCTAGGAGGACAAAAATGCTTACAGTGGACAAAAAAATGTTGAAAAGAGAAGGGCTGATGGAGAGCTTCGATCCTCTTCATTCCTCTTCTCCCTGCGGTTCTAGATCCTCTTCGTTCCACTTCTCCCTGTGGTTTGACTATGGGAGAGCTTTGATCCTCTTCGTTCTTCTTCTCCCTGCGGTTCGACTGTGGGAGTGCTTCGATCCTCTTCATTTCTCTTATCCCTGCGGTTCGAGTGTGGGAGAGCTTCGAACGAGACCCCTTTCATCTCCGCTTGACTGCTGNGTCGAGAGTTTAAAGGTCAAGGAAGTCTGTAGCGCTAGTTCTAGGTTGATCAAATTTAATCGTGCTTCTACTTCTATCAATCTTGAGAATCATGTAAACTTAGAAGTGGACCGTTCTAATGAATTAATGGAATTACCTTTTCGTTACTTTTCTCCTTATGTACAAAAGCTAATTCAACAAGGTATTTGCCAAAAAAAAAATGCCAAAAGATAAGTTACAACTTTTTAAAAAATTATGGAATGTTAAATATTGAATTCCCAATTCGAAAGAGGGTCTCAAATTTGGTACGGTAGGACCAGTCGATGATTCAGAATTTTGCATGGTTATTACTATTGAGTTTGAAGAGGATTGCCTCAAGATGGAGGATGACTGTACCGATCATCTAATATAAGATGCCCAACAAGAATTTTTGGAAGAAATTAAATCAACTGTTGATGAATTGAAGGAAATTAACCTCGGGACAGAAGAACAGCCCCAACCTACATTTATAAGTTCTCTACTCAGCAATGAAGAAACATCATAATTGATCAAGTTACTATCATAATTCAAAGATTGTTTTGCATGGACTTATGATGAAATGTCAGTATTATCCTCAGAAGTTGTAGTGCATAAGCTAGGGGTGGACAAAAACATGACCCCAATAAAGAAGGCTCCTAGAAGAATGTGCCTTGAGATAGAGCAACATGTCATCTTCGAGGTGAAGAAATTAATAGTCTCCAACTTTGTGCGAGAAGAGTAATACCCCACGTGGTTAGCTAACATTATGCCAGTTAAGAAGAAAAATGGACAGATCTGTGTTTGTGTCGACTTCAAGGATTTTAACAAAGCATGTCCAAAAGATGAATTTCATTTGTCGATACCAGAAATGATTGTGTACATCGCTTTGACTCATGAGATTTTCTCTTTCATGGATGGATCATTGGGATACAATCAAATCAAGATGGCTCGAGAAGATGTAACACTTACAACATTCAGAACACCGATTGGGATTTTCTGCTACACAGTAATGTCGTTTGGATTGAAGAAGGCCAGAGCAACATACCAACGAGCTATGGCGAGGATTTTTTATGATCTCATTCATAAAAAAGTGGAATGTTATGTGGATGATTTGGTCATCAAATGTAAACAGAAAATAGATCATTTGTACGATTTGAGGATTGTGTTCAAACGATTAAGAGAATATAGTCTAAAGATGAATTCCTTAAAATGGCCTTCGGTGTCACCTCTAAGAAATTTCTAGGAATCGTTGTCTGTCATCGAGGAATCTAGATCTACCTGGATAAGATAAAGCTATCTTGGNCTAAACTGGTCCCATCTGTTACACACAGTCTCTTTAGGGATAAGAACAGTGGTGGAAGAGGTGAAAAACTTGGTGGGTTCTATACCAGTGAAAAAGGCTTGCACAACATCCACTACATCATTTTTAATGACATTCCGAGCTGATTTGTAAAAGTCAGAAAAAAATCCATCAGGACCTGCTGCTTTATTGATGTAAATAGACTTTAGTGCAATCTTGATCTCCTCTTCAGAAGGGATGTCAGCAAGCTTGAAAGTAGAAGTATAATTTCTGCAGTGGTCAAACAAATTGCCTTTAACCTCAGTCTTAGTCATCTCACTTCTAGTGAAGAGCCTTTTGTAATGCTCAACAACACTATCAGCAATATCTTGGGGAGTTTTCAGCCAATCTCCCTTAGAATCTTTGATCTTATGAATCTCATTACATTTCCTTTTGTGATTTATAATATCATGGTAATATCTAGAATTTCTGTCCCCCAAGCAGAAAGGATTTTGAGCAGCTTTCTGATGGAGGAGTTGTTCCTGGAAGTGGATAGCATTCAATAGTCTTTCATTGGCATTGTGGACATCAGTTTCCAAATTAGGATGAAGGCTGATTTTGGATTCCAATTCATTTACAATGGCTTCAGCTTCCACCACCCTTGTGTTTAAATTTCCAAAGGTCTACAAATTCCAGGCTTTGAGTTTAACAACAAGCCTTTTATGTAGTATCCATAATTTCACCAAAGGATTGTTGTTATGATAGCTGGTCCATATAGTACTAACTTGATTTAGAAAGTCTGAATGGGAAGACCACACATTTAAATATCTGAAAGTATTTTTGGAGGGGTTTATGGAGCTGCTAATAGAGATCAAAAGAGGTATGTGGTCTGAACCAGACATAAATAGATGAGAGACAGTTGTGTGGAAAAATTTGTTAAGCCAGTGATCATTTGCAAGGGCTCTATCAATTCTTTCTGAAACCTTACCTCTTCTCTAAGTGAATCTGTGGCAAGAGAAACCCAAATCATAGAGTCTAGCCATATGCATGTTGTCTAAAAAGAAGTTCATTTTGTTAGTGTCAGGAGGTCTGCCTCCAATCTTTTCATCAGAGGAAGTAATGCAATTGAAATCACCACATATCAGCCAATTTGAGGAGGTGTTAGTGCTCAGGTTAAGGAGCTCCTTCCAAAGCTCCACTCTCCCTGCAGAAGAGCTAGTGGCATAGACAAAAGTAGCATGAGCAAAATGGCCAGCCATAGAGCGGAAAACATGTAAGAACTGAGGATGATCTAAGTGGATTTGCCAAGAAACTTCTTTCCTCCAGAGTAACCAAATCTTATCGTTACAGTTAGCAGCAAAGTTGAATCCATGAAATTTTTTAATTATTCTATCCTTATGTTTAGACACCATTGGTTCCTGAAGAGCAATACAACAAAGTTTGTACACCCTATTCAGATGCAGTAATCTGCTAAGGGACCTAGGGTGTGCCAATCCCCTAACATTCCAGCAAAGAAAATTAATCATTAATCATTTTTCCTCTCCTCCTTGTTCTAGGAAGAGATTCCAAACCTTTGGACATGAATTCTCTAGAGGTAGCTGCATTATGCTGCAGCTCAGTCATCAGCTTCTTTTTCTTTTTGGACTGATGGATCTGCCATTCTTTTTCTAGATCTAATTTCAGATTTTGAACCACATTATCATCCACAACATTAATGATATTGGACTGCAATGTAGGGAGGTCAGTATGCTCCTTGAAACAACGAGTCAAAGTTGAGTTTTGAGGCAAGAAAGCTTTTCCCAGTTCAGGACACATTGCAGAGATTTCACCAGGAGAAGTGAGAACCTCAATAGGGGTAAGGGTAGGGGGCAAAGGGATCAGGTTAGTGGAAGGTTCAGAATATATATATATATATANGTTGTATAACAAAGCTATACAAAGGCCTGAAGAAAAGTTGAGGATTTATGTTGCATAAGAAACCAACCTTGAAGTCCTATAGATTGTTGTTTAATTCTAAGGAAGAAAGGGTTTAGCTGGTGTAGACATGTTTTGCTGTTGANAGAGGAAAGAAATGCTGTAAAAATTTCTAACACTTTCTATCCAATTCTCCTTCGTTATTCGGGGCCGCACCTCCTAACCATTGTACATCCTCATCATGAAAGACAGAAAAGATGTTGAAAAGATGATAGAAAAATTATTCCTCACCATATGGAGGAAAAAAGAAATGAAAAGCATTAAAAAATGTGAATCTAGGAGGACAAAAATGCTTACAGTGGACAAAAAAAATGTTGAAAAGAGAAGGGCTGAAGGAGAGCTTTGATCCTCTTCATTCCTCTTCTCCCTGCGGTTCTAGATCCTCTTTGTTCCACTTCTCCCTGTGGTTTGACTATGGGAGAGCTTTGATCCTCTTTGTTCCTCTTCTCCCTGCGGTTCGACTGTGGGAGTGCTTCGATCCTCTTTGTTTCTCTTATCCCTGCGGTTCGAGTGTGGGAGAGCTTCGAACGAGACCCCTTTCATCTCCGCTTGACTGCTGAGCTTCGAACGATTTTCCTCTCTGCTTTGGATCGCAACTGGGATGGGATCGCGAGAGAAGGTAGGAAGGGGATCGACATGCTTGGGGATGGGATTGAAAGGGCTTGAGGGTAATAATCGCAAATGATACGTGGAACGCGGGATGAGAGGTGCGGCCCAGAATAACGAAGGAAATCCGTTCAGTGGTTTCCTGTTATAATATAAACTTTCCAACCAAACTCCTTGTCGGTGTTTTTGAAACACCCATTGCCCAAATAAGCTGCCCCAAATGGGCCCTTACNGGAGGTGCGGCCCGGAATAACGAAGGAAATGCGTTCAGTGGTTTCGTGTTATAATATAAACTCTCCAACCAAACTCCTTGTCGGTGTTTTTGAAACACCCATTGCCCAAATAAGCTGCCCCAAATGGGCCCTTACACCAACTTCTGAATGTTCTACACCCAACTGTTTCTTCATGGTCATTCGACTGTTGGGGCACGAACATAATAGGTCCAGGGAAACTGATTTATTCTTGCAGCTACAGATTACTTCTTTAAATGGGCAAAGGTAGTACCGTTATGAGAGGTTAAAACACAACATGTTCTCAAATTTTCANATAGACCCTCCATCTTTTAAGGGAAACTGATTTATTCTTGCAGCTACGGATTACTTCTTTAAATGGGCAAAGGTAGTACCGTTATGAGAGGTTAAAACACAACATGTTCTCCAAATTTTCAAGAGTTAGATTGTCTACCATTTTGGTGTGCCACACTGAGTGATTTTCGACAATGGGACAAACTTCAAAAGCTCAAAGATCAACAAATTTGTCAGACGATATAGGATACTGGAGATATTCTACAATCTATTATCCTAGAGCAAACGGCCTAACTGAGGCATTCAATAAGATGCTCGTGCAAATTTTGAAAAAGATACTAGATAAAAATAAAATAGATTGGAATAATAAATTTTTAGAAGCTTTGTGGGCCTACCAGACAACGTTCAGAACTCCTACTCAATGTATACCTTANAAATTTTCAAGAGTTAGATTGTCTACCATTTTGGTGTGCCACACAGAGTGATTTTCGACAATGGGACAAACTTCAAAAGCTCAAAGATCAACAACTTTGTCAGACGATATAGGATATTGGAGATATTCTACAATCTATTATCCTAGAGCAAACGACCTAGCTGAGGCATTCAATAAGATGCTCGTGCAAATTTTGAAAAAGATACTAGACAAAAATAAAATAGATTAGAATAATAAATTTTTAGAAGCTTTGTGGGCCTACCAGACAACGTTCAGAACTCCTACTCAATGTATACCTTACGCGGTCATATACGGGTATGAGGCCGTACTACAGTTAGAAGTCCTGACACCGTCTCTCAAAGTCATCATCACCAATCAAATTACAATAGAAGAAAGTGCAAAATTTAGTCTTGAAGAATTGGAAAATCTCAGAGGAAAGCGACTAGAAGTGC
Organism: Phalaenopsis hybrid cultivar; assembly: GCA_002079205.1. Taxonomy (NCBI): domain Eukaryota; kingdom Viridiplantae; phylum Streptophyta; class Magnoliopsida; order Asparagales; family Orchidaceae; genus Phalaenopsis; species Phalaenopsis hybrid cultivar. The sequence goes on from JXCR01146509.1 coordinate 107,386, forward strand.
AACATAAATTAGAACTTTACCAAGCAAGGATGATACAAGCTCATGACAAATTGGTCAGCCCTAGGACGTTTAAAGTGGTTGACCTAGTTCTTTTTATCAAAAGACCTATTCTTGCACGCCACAAGATATGTGAAAAATTTGAACCAACTTAGCAGGGACCATTTGTCATAGAGAAAGTTTACTTAGGAGGATCTTACCAGCTGGTGAATTTTTGGGGCAAGTGACCTATATTGTTAGTCAATGGCCGCTATTTGAAGACTGTCGACACTGTTTTAGTTAATGAGTTGTCGTTGGAAGTTGTCGGTCGCGAGAATCAAAATCTCGTCGCCCACTTTAGAAGGACGTTTAATTTACACACACACACACACACAAACACACAGAAATATATATATATATATATATATATATGAAATCAAATTGATCTCATATCTTTCATGATTTAAATGAAAGAGACTACACCTCAAGCCATGTATCTATCCCGAAAGATAAACACAAGACTTGAAGGTGAGACTCAATCAAATAAACTAAGAAATATATAACATCCATTTGGTCTGCAAAACTATTTTTTATTATAAGCCGACAAGTTCCCCTATTTAATACAAAGAATTAAATAGGGTTTATATTAAGCTGGGTTAANAGAGACTCAATCAAATAAACTAAGAAATATATAACATCCATTTGGTTTGCAAAACTATTTTTTATTATAAGCCGACAAGTTCCCCTATTTAATATGAAGAATTCAATAGGGTTTATATTAAGTTGGGTTAGTAAAAGCTTCCTATAAAGGCAAGCCCCTATAGTTAATTACATCTTAGATAACCGAAGTCACCTAAGAAAACTCNTGAGAGACTCAATCAAATAAACTAAGAAATATATAACATCCATTTAGTTTGCAAAATTATTTTTTATTATAAGCCGACAAGTTCCCCTATTTAATATGAAGAATTCAATAGGGTTTATATTAAGTTGGGTTAGTAAAAGCTTCCTATAAAGGCAAGCCCCTATAGTTAATTACATCTTAGATAACCGAAGTCACCTAAGAAAACTCTCGATAAAAATCCAAGGAATATTATCTTCAAAGAGCTCAAAGGATTAGGACTTTTCAAAGAAATTAGACAAAGAGGTGTGAAAGGGGAATTGTTCAAATTTGGAACATTTATTGTAGAATCCAAAGGAAGAGTGGCCAGTGGATGTCATAGATCTGGAGGAGAACCTCGTTGACTTCCCAAGCTACCCTATGGTTTTGCTTCAGTTTAGAAGAGAAATTATTTAAGTGTTTCATCCTACAAATTTTATTAATTAGGGCTTACATTTGTGTTAAACGATCACACAAATAGCCTGAAAGATATGAGGATTTAGGTCGTGACAGACGACAACCTCAGAATCCTAAGATGAGTTAGGGCTTATATTGTATAGCAAAGCTATATAAATGCCTAAAGAAAAATTGAGGATTTATAATGCATAAGAAACCGACCTCGAAGTCCTATATATTGTAGTTTAATTCTAAGGAAGAAAGGGTTTAGTTGGTGTAAACAAGTTTTGCTGTTGAAAATGGTCGTGCTGCCCACGATGCTTACTCCAAGCTCCTTGTCATAGAAAGTTTAAGTTTTCTAATGTGTTAATTCATGATGTCAAATCCAATGTCCCTATGGTTATGTTCATTAAATATTATGGGTGCATATTAAAATTAATTAGAGTGACACCAGTTAGGATCTTACGGTTCCCTCCTTCTGATATCACTATTTTCTTTCGGATTCACTTAGTCTAAATGAATTTATCAAACTCAACTTAATGAGTTTCATACTTTCATTTAGACCGTGGGAAATCTCGTTAGCAACTGTAGGTTACCTCCTCCAAGAGATACCCGATCATCCGATAGAGACGTCTTAATTAGCTAAAAAAAAGAAAAGTTTATTTTTATTTACATTTTATTTTCCTTAGGTTCCTCTGATTATAAGGAGCTCCAAAAACAAACTTTGGTAATTTTTTGAATTGTATTTTAATTATTATAAATATTTTAATGTCAAAACTGCTATTTCACTTGATTAATCCATTTAAGTAACCAAATTAACTCCAATTAACTTGAAATTTTTACGGGGAGCTCCACTAACACTAAATTATAGTGTGGAATAGTTTTTTTACTATTTACATTCATAATTACTCCAAATTAATTTATTTCATTTTTTAGGGTGGGTGATAATTAGGATTATTTTTAATGAGTTAATTCATGTTTTTATTTTTCCCAGGGCCCTCTAACCATAGTGAACCTACCAAGATAAGTTTTGTATTTTTTATGATTATTTTAATTATTATAATTTTTAAACCAAAATAGGGCCCATTAACTTGAAAATTAGATATACATGTCTTGAGGTCTATCCTAACCTTGGAAAAATCATGAAAAGAATCCTAGTAACATGTAGAATTAAAACCCCAAAGCTCAAGTCATGGTGAAATTTCTATGCAAATGGAGAGTTAAAATAAGTAAAACATTATTTAATTAATTAAAAATAATACACACATCAAATAAACTTGAAAATGTTTACACATTGTCCTCCTCTCTTCACTATGTAACGGGGTATTTTTATTTTATTTTTATGATTTTTCTACATAAAGTTATGTATTTTTGAATTTATGGGTATTTATATAAATTAGAAAATTCTCAATTTTTCTACTTATCCGCACTAGCCTTGTACGCCTCGAAGAGATGCGTGTCGTCGCAGGATTGGGCGCCTCCATCTACATTAGCTCCGCACTTTATGCATCATGCTCCATCCAGCGTAATCAGGACGGTCCACACGATACACACAAAATCAAACAGTGTGTAGTCATCGTCCCTGATGCCCTAGCCCGAGAACCGTCCATTTTCAAACCCTAATATCTTGCTCGATTCTCAACCAAATCAAGTGTGGTTGTTTCCTATAGACTCTTCTTGACCAGTAGAGCATATCTATATAGCTACTCGACCCTTAAATCAACTCTATGTGAATTAAGAGTGAAATTAAGCTCAGTTTAGGGTTAACTTTCAATACCTTGGTCCAAGAGGGTAAGCCTTAATTGGATGCTTGTGGAAGCTTCGTGGGGCTCCCAAGAGCTTAGGGATGGAGCCTCAAGCCGTGGTGAATTGCTTAGATATGAATTCAACCAAGGCCAACTGATCAAAGTCCACCTTAGGGTGCTGTGGTGATGGGACTTTTGTGGGGGATCTTCTTCTCTTGCTGTGGGGATGGTGCGGGTGCAATTAATTTGAATTTGGTGGAAGTTTGGAGGATGTCCTGTTTTGGCCTAGGGATTGAGCTCCAAAATTGAGCTCGAGCAGTGGATTTGAGTGGATAAGAATGGTTGGGTTAAGCTAAAGAGGTCTCAAGGAAGCTTTGGAAGAAATTTGGCAAAGTCTTCCCAAGGAATTTCAAGCTCTCTTCCTTTGGCCATGGAGGGTGGGTTTAAATAAAGGGGGAAGGAGAGGCTACCAGGGGCAATTGGTGGGTGTCCTAAGTTGCTTATGTGGATGCCAACAATGTGCAAAAATCCAATTGGGATGAGATAGCTTGAATGGGTTTAATTTTGAGTTTTTTTCCTAGGTGGTGTTTTTGAATTTGGGTTTTTCGGCCACCAAGGTAGCTGGCCGGTCAGGGAGGGGTCACCATCTAACTCAAAGAGGTCATGGCTTGATTATGGTGAGTCAATTGGGTTTGGCCATGTGTAAAGGTAGGGGATTGAAATAGTATGGGAAAAGGGCTATTTTTGGTTAATTTGGGTCAAATCATGATTTGGGGCTGGGTCCACCCCTCAAGTCTGGCTTGGGAGCTGAGGGAAATCAGGAGGTTCGACTTAATTAGCATGATGAGGCCTCCATCCAAATATATTTGGCTAAACATAGGTTAGAGTGATTCATAGGAGGGGTTAAAAGAATCTTAATGATGTTGAAAGTGTTTTAGCCTCTTTCCAATAATAGTTTGATGATGTGGCATGGCTCTCATGGCTTGCCTATGGCTTGGAAGTGGCTCCATGGTTTGTCCTTGGTTTAGTTAACTTTCATGAGGAGGAATTTTTGAATTTATGAAATATTTTGGTAGAGTTTGGCATGATGCTTGATTTGGAATGATTTTAATTTGGATTTAGGACTTCTAATAATGATTTTAATCAAATGGATGATGGAGAGAAATAATTGTCATGTGAGCTTTGAAATTGAGTTTTTGAAATTAAGTGTAGTGGTATTTGAGCTTTAGGTTTTTAAAAATGAAATTGAATTTGGGCTAATTGAATGTTGAGTTTTGTGTAAGGATATGTCATGAGGGATTTGGCAAAATTTTAAGTGGTTTTGAGTTGAATTTGTGGGCCAATTCGGTGGATTTAGACATATGGTCAAAATTGGGTCTTTATGGATTTGAATAAAATTGGGCTTGCAATTGGATCAAATTGGGCTTGAATTTTCTTTAGAATGGGATTGTGGATGCTGAATTTTGGGTTGAAATTGAATTTCAGCAAGATTAGGGTCAATTGGGCTAAGATTGGGGTTATTTTGGGGGCATTTGGGCCTTTAAGAAAAATTTAGAGTTTTTAGTCAAATTGGATCAAATGATGATAAAAAATTGAAATTGGGAGTATTTGGGATGATTTTGAAATTTTTGCGAATTTTTGGAATTTTTAGGTCATGAAGGACATTTTGGTAATTTTGGCAATTTTTGGGCTATTTTGGGAATTTGGTGATTTTGGTGGATTTAGGTAGTGGTGAGTGGTTTGAGATAATTTTTGGAAAAAATTGGGTATTTTGGATAATTTTGGGATTTTTGGCAAAAATTAGGGTTGTAGGGGTATTTTGGTAATTTGGTGGTTTTGGGCCAAAATGAGTCAAAAAGCTATGAAGCCATATGAGAACTCATTTTGGAGTCTCAATATGCTAGTTCTAACCCTCTTATCCAAAGACTAGGGGTATAGGTTCATCCATATGAATTTTCCAAAAGGAGTAGGAGACCAACCTAAGCGATCTTAGGGCTTAGGGTATGTGAGAGAGTGTAGTGTGTGCAAGTTAGCCCCACAAAATCTAGAACATCCAGGGTTAGTCCTAAGGTCTGACCATCCTATAGGGGACTCTCGTTGAGCTCCTCCATATTAACCCCACCTACTAAGTGCTAGAGGTTAGGACCAACATGTGGAACTTCAAGCCGAGCAAAGAAGGGTTTGGGAATTTCTAATGGCGAGGGTTCCCTTTCTAGTCCTCTAGAAAGAGTCAACAAGAAAGTTATATGGCTAGACCCTAGGCTACTAAAGAGAAAAAACTAGATCTCAACTAAAAATGAGGTCAACAAGACATACTACCCAACATGACATTGCTTGAAATGAACTTTTTAAAATTTTGATTGTTCTTAGGTTATTTATTTGGCCAAATGTTTGTGACTGAATCCAAGATTTTGTAATAAAATAAACCTCAATAAAATGAAAATTTTAAATTTTTCTTTTTAAAATCAACTAATGAAAATTAAGTTTTGAAAATATATGTATATTGATAATTAAATAATGATAAAGACAATAAGAAAAAGAAATAAATTTGCTTGAGTTTGTTTCTCTTGAGTTCATGGTTTCTTACTCTTTGATTGCGTAGCCAAATATCCTAGTTTACATAAATTTCTTGACATTCTCATGGAGTCTTTTACTCCTTGAAAATCTCTTCAATCTGTCTGCTTCACTGTCAATCTTTGCAATCACGGTAGGCTTTGATGCCCTACTACCATCCTTGCATTCGTAGTTGGCTTTGGCGCCTTATCCCTATCCTTGCATTCGGGATAGGCTTTGATGCCCTATTCCCATCTTTGCATTTGATGTATGCTTGGACATCTTATTCCCATCATTTCATTTAGGGTAGGCCTTGATGCCTTATTCCCATCTTTGCATTTGGGATAGGCTTTAACGGCATATTCCCATCTTTTACCCTGGGTAAGGGATAAGCGGCACACACACCCAATAGAAATTTTCCATGAGGGATGGGCTCAATTTGGAGTCAAATGCTTGGGTGGTTGTATGGGGTTGGATTTTTTCAGTGACTAGGTCGGTCGGCAAGGACAGGGGAGGTGGTTATCTGGTTCAGGGAGCTAAGGAAGTCTTAATTGTGATTACATTGGAGGTTTGATGGTTGATTGCATGGGGGTAATGAGTTTAGCCAAACTTGGGAAGAAGGTTCCATAATTTGGGGGACCCTTGGTTCATGGCTCAAACTAGGTGATGTGATCAGCAGCTTAGGGTGTTGATCAAGCCAGGAAAGGATTAAGCAAGGGTTAATTCCAATAGGTTAAGTCAATTTAGAGTCTGGGTTCAAAATTGGGGTTTTGGTTTAAACTTTGGACTAGGTTGGGATTGGGTTAAGATATTAATTTCAAAATTTGATATCGTAGGAAATGCTAGTTCTTATAGGCGGTGTATTAAAGATTTTTTAAAAATTACAAAGCCTTTATGCCAACTTTTGGAAAAAAGATACAGAATTTGATTTTAATTAAGAGTACATTAATGCCTTGGAAACATTGAAGAAAAAATTGATCACTGCTTCTATAATTGTTTGACCAAATTGAGAGAAACCGTTCGAACTAATTTTTGATGCAAGTGATTATACAATTAGAGTTGTTTTAGGGAAGAGATATAAAAAAAAACATTTAAAGTTATAAACTATGCTAATAAAACTCTAAATGATGCTCAAATTAATTATGCCACTACTAAAAAAGAGTTATTTGCTATTGTTTATGTTTTTGATAAGTTTAGGTCATATCTAATTGGAGTTAAATCTGTTGTGCATACAAACCATTCTGATATAAAATATTTGATGCAAAATAAGGATGCAAAACCAAGATTAATTAAATGGGTACTTCTGATGCAAGAATTTGATTTTGTGGTGGTAGATAGAAAATGATCTGATTATCAAATAACTGATCATTTATCTAGGCTAAAACATGAAGAAACTTTTGATATTGAAAGAGATATTCATGAAACATTTCCTGATGAACAACTTTATGCTCTTAAAGAATGGAAAATATTGTGGTATGCTGATATTGTAAACTATACTTTTAGTGGTATTTTACCATATGGATTGACAAAAGCCACAAGAGAAGAAATTTTTCATGATGCAAAATTTTACTTTTGGTATAACCCATATTTGAACAAATAATGCAAAGATTTAGTTATGCAGAAATATGTGCCTTATAAAGAAATTATCTAAAAATATCATGATTCAAAATTTGGGAGTCATTTTAGGTTTAATAGAACCATTCATAAAATTTTACAATCTGAATTTTATTGGCCTACTCTATTTAGATATGTTAATATATATATATATATATNTTTAATGGAATACTTGTAACTGGAAAATTATGAGAGGACAAGTCTGAGGCATATCACATCACAATAAGAGCTATGTCATATGCTCTAGTGGGTGATGTCCTCTGCAGAAGATCATTTGATCAAATGTGGATGTGTTGTTTGAGCAGAGCTGAAGCATAAAATATTGTCAAAGAAGTACACATCAGATTGTGTAGAGTTCAACAGTCAGGGTCAAAGATGAAAATGAAGATTAAAAAACCCGGATATTATTGGCCAACAATGATGTTTAATTGCATGGATAAAACCAAAAGGTGTCACCTTTGCCAAGTGCATAGGGTAGTCTTAGGGTCTATCTGGGACGACTGTTGATTATTTATAATCTGTTGATAAGCAAATTATTCTGATAATCTGCAATTATCAGAATAAGCTGGCTTGCTATTTGAGGAAGCTTATTCAAAATAGATTACTAGGAGTTGTAGTTGGATAAATGACCATTTTGCCCCTGGATTTGTTAAACTGTTTGCAACTGAGCTGTATGAGGAAAATAATAGAAACAACATAAGGTCATCTTGAAGGAACAATGCAAAATAAAAGTAACAATTCTTGTAATAGCATGGATTAAGGAGTTGTGGAACCTTTTCCCTGCATGGATTTTTAAGAGAATAGAGGTTTTACAAGAAGAACAAAATATTATGTAACGGTTTGAACCTTAAAAAGTTTGGCTCCAAAAGAGGAAAGCTAACTAGAAATGAAACAAGCACATCAAACATCAGCTAGAGAAAAGGACGGGATGTCTGGAAAGAAATGCTGTAAAAATTGCTAACGCTTTCTGTCCAGTTCAAATATTTCCAAAGAATGCTCTCTTTTATGGCCGGAGGAAAGAAATGCTGTAAAAATTGTTAACACTTTCTATCCAATTCTCCTTTGTTATTCGGGGCCGCACCTCCTAACCATTGTACATCCTCATCATGAAAGACAGAAAAGATGTTGAAAAGATGATAGAAAAATTATTCCTCACCATATGGAGGAAAAAAGAAATGAAAAGCATTAAAAAATGTGAATCTAGGAGGACAAAAATGCTTACAGTGGACAAAAAAATGTTGAAAAGAGAAGGGCTGATGGAGAGCTTCGATCCTCTTCATTCCTCTTCTCCCTGCGGTTCTAGATCCTCTTCGTTCCACTTCTCCCTGTGGTTTGACTATGGGAGAGCTTTGATCCTCTTCGTTCTTCTTCTCCCTGCGGTTCGACTGTGGGAGTGCTTCGATCCTCTTCATTTCTCTTATCCCTGCGGTTCGAGTGTGGGAGAGCTTCGAACGAGACCCCTTTCATCTCCGCTTGACTGCTGAGCTTCGAACGATTTTCCTCTCTGCTTTGGATCGCAACTGGGATGGGATCGCGAGAGAAGGTAGGAAGGGGATCGACATGCTTGGGGATGGGATTGAAAGGGCTTGAGGGTAATAATCGCAAATGATACGTGGAACGCGGGATGGGAGGTGCGGCCCGGAATAACGAAGGAAATGCGTTCAGTGGTTTCGTGTTATAATATAAACTCTCCAACCAAACTCCTTGTCGGTGTTTTTGAAACACCCATTGCCCAAATAAGCTGCCCCAAATGGGCCCTTACACCAACTTCTGAATGTTCTACACCCAACTGTTTCTTCATGGTCATTCGACTGTTGGGGCACGAACATAATAGGTCCAGGGAAACTGATTTATTCTTGCAGCTACAGATTACTTCTTTAAATGGGCAAAGGTAGTACCGTTATGAGAGGTTAAAACACAACATGTTCTCAAATTTTCAAGAGTTAGATTGTCTACCATTTTGGTGTGCCACACAGAGTGATTTTCGACAATGGGACAAACTTCAAAAGCTCAAAGATCAACAACTTTGTCAGACGATATAGGATATTGGAGATATTCTACAATCTATTATCCTAGAGCAAACGACCTAGCTGAGGCATTCAATAAGATGCTCGTGCAAATTTTGAAAAAGATACTAGACAAAAATAAAATAGATTAGAATAATAAATTTTTAGAAGCTTTGTGGGCCTACCAGACAACGTTCAGAACTCCTACTCAATGTATACCTTACGCGGTCATATACGGGTATGAGGCCGTACTACAGTTAGAAGTCCTGACACCGTCTCTCAAAGTCATCATCACCAATCAAATTACAATAGAAGAAAGTGCAAAATTTAGTCTTGAAGAATTGGAAAATCTCAGAGGAAAGCGACTAGAAGTGCAACATAAATTAGAACTTTACCAAGCAAGGATGATACAAGCTCATGACAAATTGGTCAGCCCTAGGACGTTTAAAGTGGTTGACCTAGTTCTTTTTATCAAAAGACCTATTCTTGCACGCCACAAGATATGTGAAAAATTTGAACCAACTTAGCAGGGACCATTTGTCATAGAGAAAGTTTACTTAGGAGGATCTTACCAGCTGGTGAATTTTTGGGGCAAGTGACCTATATTGTTAGTCAATGGCCGCTATTTGAAGACTGTCGACACTGTTTTAGTTAATGAGTTGTCGTTGGAAGTTGTCGGTCGCGAGAATCAAAATCTCGTCGCCCACTTTAGAAGGACGTTTAATTTACACACACACACACACACAAACACACAGAAATATATATATATATATATATATATATGAAATCAAATTGATCTCATATCTTTCATGATTTAAATGAAAGAGACTACACCTCAAGCCATGTATCTATCCCGAAAGATAAACACAAGACTTGAATGAGAGACTCAATCAAATAAACTAAGAAATATATAACATCCATTTGGTTTGCAAAATTATTTTTTATTATAAGCCGACAAGTTCCCCTATTTAATATGAAGAATTCAATAGGGTTTATATTAAGTTGGGTTAGTAAAAGCTTCCTATAAAGGCAAGCCCCTATAGTTAATTACATCTTAGATAACCGAAGTCACCTAAGAAAACTCTCAATAAAAATTAAGGAATATTATCTTCAAAGAGCTCAAAGGATTAGGACTTTTCAATAAAATTGGACAAAGAGGCGTGAAAGGGGAATTGTTCAAATTTGGAACATTTATTGTAGAATCCAAAGGAAGAGAGGCTAGGGGGTGTCATAGATCCGAAGAACCTCGGTGACTTTCCAAGCTACCTTATGGTTTGGCTTCAGTTTAGAAGAGAAATTATTTAAGTGTTTCATCCTACCAATTTTATTAATTAGAGCTTACATTTGTGTTAAACAATCACACAAATAGCCTGAAAGATATGAGGATTTAGGTCGTGACAGACGACAACCTCAGAATCCTACGATGAGTTAGGGCTTATATTATATAGCAAAGCTATACAAAGGCCTGAAGAAAAGTTGAGGATTTATGTTGCATAAGAAACCAACCTCGAAGTCCTATAGATTGTTGTTTAATTCTAAGGAAGAAAGGGTTTAGCTGGTGTAGACATGTTTTGCTGTTGAAGATGGTCGTGTTGCTCACGATGCTTACTCCAAGCTCCTCGTCGTAGCAAGTTTAAGTTTTAATATGTTAATTCATGATGTCAAATCAAATATCCCTATGGTTATGTTCATGAAATATTATGGGCGCATATTAAAATTGATTAGAGCGACACCAATTAGGATCTTGCGATTCCCTCATTTCGATATTACTATTTTATTTCGGATTCACTTAGTCCAAATGAATTTACTAAACTCAACTTAATGAGTTTCATACTTTCATTTAGACCGTGGGAAATTTTGTTAGCAACTGTAGGTTACCTCCTCCAAGAGATACCCGATCATCTGATAGAGACTTCTTAATTTAGTTGCAATTGTTGTTTTGTGATGTTTGTGATTAAATTTTGAGTTATTTTATATTTTAAATTTTGTGGCGGTGAGTTTTATCTTGATCAATTTTAATTTTAGTTTTGGTTTCAATTTTGTGGTTATCCTAGCAGTTTTAGTTTTCATGCAGGGTGACATCGTTGTTTAGCATGCAAGTTTATAAGCATTAAAGTACAACATAGAAAGTACGTCAAAAGAAAGCACTATAAATTGTGAAAGTTTACCTGGCGAGTCTTTTTGTTCCTCCACATTAAAAGTCAGTACTTGCAAAGCACATATATGTATATATAATTTTGTAGGAATTAGAGCATGCTTATAGGGAAAGTAGAAAATACAAGTTTGAGTTGTGTCTACCATACCTTATATCATATTTTGGTGGTTCTAAATTTTTAGGATGATTATATTAAGCAAATCATAATAATTTTGGGTGTCCTTCAAGATTTCCAAGGATCATGAAGTAGTCTCGGATAATACCCTAGACATTTTAGAGTCTCTAGAATTATCTAGAGCTCATTCTGGTCTTATTATGTTTACTATATAATTCATCCAATTAATACCCTTATGCTCAGTGAATTATGATGGTTTGATTATCTCTTCAGTGGGGGTAACCATCACTTGATATCTCACTTAAGGATTATATAGGTAAAGACCATTTGTGGGCAACTTGACTTAATTAAAGAATTTATTAAATTTTATTTTGAAAATGGACTTGTAGTGTTTTGAAAGATTTTAAATTAATTATAAGTTTTTTTTCTAAAATCTCATTATATAAAATTTTGATTAAGCCTCGTTCACTACTAAACCCTTAGGGTTTAATGGGTAAATTTACAAAAAAAGGATATTTATATTTATATTATTAGTCCTTATCATAAATCATAAAATATCTCAAAACCATTAGTTGGGGTTAAAATTAATGAGTTATTATCTTCTAAAAAATCGAACCCCTCACCTTAATATCTTCATATTTAATTATTTTTCCAAATTTTATTAATTTGAAAAATTTTAAATTTATCCTTTATGAAATTCAAAGTGAGGTTGGTTTCTACCACTTATCCCTTTAATGTTTCAATCATCANAGTTCACTACTAAACCCTTAGGGTTTAATGGGTAAATTTACAAAAAAAGGATTTTTATATTTATATTATTAGTCCTTATCATAAATCATAAATCATCTCAAAACCATTAGTTGGGGTTAAAATTAATGAGTTATTATCTTCTAAAAAATCGAACCCCTCACCTTAATATCTTCTTATTTAATTATTTTTCCAAATTTTATTAATTTGAAAAATTATAAATTTATTCTTTATGAAATTCAAAGTGAGGTTGGTTTCTACCACTTATCCCTTCAATGTTTCAATCATCAAGACATGTTATTTTAAAATCACTTATTACCCATTTACTCTCTTGATTAAATCTAAATATTAAGAGACTCTTTTGCCACTAAGAGACTCTTTTTGCCACTAAATATTAAGAGACTCTCTTGATTAAATCTAAAAATTAAAATCAAGACATGCTTTAAATTCCAAAATTACACTTTTGCCCCTAAGGCCTTACTACCCTATAATATTAAGAGACTCTCTTGATTAAATCTAAAAATTAAAATCAAGACATGCTTTAAATTCCAAAATTACACTNTTAAGCTTTAAATTCCAAAATTACACTTTTGCCACTAAGGCCTTACTACCCTATAATTCATTAAATTAGACTCAAATGACTTGAAAATTTTATATGACCTCATTCATGGGCTAATTAAAACATCAAAGGAGAAAATGTGAATTTTCCAAGTTTATTTAATTTTTATAATTATTTTTAATGCAAAAATAGGGATTTTCAATGAAAATTTAATAACTCCATCAAAGTAATACTTATATCCTTAAGAAAATTATTGAAAGTTTAACTAGGTCAGAGGACCACTTAGACCAATTTTTATGATTTTTAAAGGTTTAATTTAATTATTAGAATTATGTGTTTGTTTTGAGTATTAATTAAATATAAAATAATATTTAGATGGAAAGTTAAGTTTTATATTTTTATTAAATCCCTCTAAGTCCAAGAAACCTAAAGAAATAAATTTCATTTTTTTTACTTATATTTTAATTATTAGAGCAATTTTTAGTGAAAAATTAGAGAAAATCCATTTTTAAGCCTTTTAAAATTAATATCTTGACCTAGAAAATTGGGGAAAATATTTTAATTGGTTTCAAGTTATTAGGAAAACAAATGTGACATTTTAGTGTGTTTTTACAATTTAGTGATTTCTATGATTTTTAATTAATTTTTAATTAGTTAAAGGCTTAAAATTAGCTAAAAACCGAAGTGTTTAATTTTATTTACATTTTATTTTCCTTAGGTTTCTCGGGTTTTAAGGAGCTCCAAAAATAAACTTTGGTAATTTTTTGAATTGTATTTTATTTATTATAAATATTTTAATGTCAAAAATGCCATTTCACTTGATTAATCCATTTAAGTAACCACATTAACTCCAATTAACTTGAAATTTTTATGAGGAACTCCACTAACATTAAATTATAATGTGGAATAGTTTTTATACTATTTACATTCATAATTACTCCAAATTAATTTTATTTCATTTTTTAGGGTTGGTGATAATTATGATTATTTTTAATGAGTTAAATCAAGTTTTTATTTTTCCCAGGGCCTTCTAACCATAGTGAACCTACCAAGATAAGTTTTGTATTTTTTATGATTATTTTAATTATTATAATTTTTAAANTTATTTTTCCCAGAGCCTTCAAACCATAGTGAACCTACCAAGATAAGTTTTGTATTTTTTATGATTATTTTAATTATTATAATTTTTAAACCANAGCAAAGCACAAATTGGTCTAATTTTCATCATGCCAGAAAAGGGTATGTTGAGATTCTCCTATCACCTGATAGAGCCATACACCAAAAATGAAGCAGACTATGAAGCACTAATCACTGGATTGGAATTGATAATCTCGATAGATATAACAGAAATTTCCATCTATGGCGACTCTCAACACGTCATTAAAAAATTCACGAGATAATATAAGATTTTGAAGCCAAGATTAGCATAATACCACCGATGCACAATGAAGTTATTGCAACAGATTCCTAATGTACCTCTCTATCGGGTTCCTTGAAGAGACAATGCTCACGTTGATGCTCTAGCAAAACTTGCTAAGGAACTGGCATGTCAATCAGAGGATTCCATCAACATTACAATGCAAGAAAGACGAGTGTCTCGGATTGACCTAAACAATCTACATAATCTTGAGTAAAAAGAAGGAATGTTAATTGTTGTAATGACAAATAATACTGAAGAATGGCACAAGCCTTTAATGGAATACTTGTAGCTGGAAAATTATGAGAGGACAAGTCTAAGGCATATCACATCACAATAAGAGCTATGTCATATGCTCTAGTGGGTGATGTCCTCTGCAGAAGATCATTTGATCAAATGTGGATGTGTTGTTTGAGCAGAGCTGAAGCATAAAATATTGTCAAAGAAGTACACATC
>JXCR01146509.1:126131-150377 GCA_002079205.1 Phalaenopsis hybrid cultivar
TTTACCTGGCGAGTCTTTTTGTTCCTCCACATTAAAAGTCAGTACTTGCAAAGCACATATATGTATATATAATTTTGTAGGAATTAGAGCATGCTTATAGGGAAAGTAGAAAATACAAGTTTGAGTTGTGTCTACCATACCTTATATCATATTTTGGTGGTTCTAAATTTTTAGGATGATTATATTAAGCAAATCATAATAATTTTGGGTGTCCTTCAAGATTTCCAAGGATCATGAAGAAGTCTCGGATAATACCCTAGACATTTTAGAGTCTCTAGAATTATCTAGAGCTCATTTTGGTCTTATTATGTTTACTATATAATTCATCCAATTAATACCCTTATGCTCAGTGAATTATGATGGTTTGATTATCTCTTCAGTGGGGGTAACCATCACTTGATATCTCACTTAAGGATTATATAGGTAAAGACCATTTGTGGGCAACTTGACTTAATTAAAGAATTTATTAAATTTTATTTTGAAAATGGACTTGTAGTGTTTTGAAAGATTTTAAATTAATTATAAGTTTTTTTTCTAAAATCTCATTATATAAAATTTTGATTAAGCCTAGTTCACTACTAAACCCTTAGGGTTTAATGGGTAAATTTACAAAAAAAGGATTTTTATATTTATATTATTAGTCCTTATCATAAATCATAAATCATCTCAAAACCATTAGTTGGGGTTAAAATTAATGAGTTATTATCTTCTAAAAAATCGAACCCCTCACCTTAATATCTTCTTATTTAATTATTTTTCCAAATTTTATTAATTTGAAAAATTATAAATTTATTCTTTATGAAATTCAAAGTGAGGTTGGTTTCTACCACTTATCCCTTCAATGTTTCAATCATCAAGACATGTTATTTTAAAATCACTTATTACCCATTTACTCTCTTGATTAAATCTAAATATTAATTAAGCTTTAAATTCCAAAATTACACTTTTGCCACTAAGGCCTTACTACCCTATAATTCATTAAATTAGACTCAAATGACTTGAAAATTTTATATGACCTCATTCATGGGCTAATTAAAACATCAAAGGAGAAAATGTGAATTTTCCAAGTTTATTTAATTTTTATAATTATTTTTAATGCAAAAATAGGGATTTTCAATGAAAATTTAATAACTCCATCAAAGTAATACTTATATCCTTAAGAAAATTATTGAAAGTTTAACTAGGTCAGAGGACCACTTAGACCAATTTTTATGATTTTTAGAGGTTTAATTTAATTATTAGAATTATGTGTTTGTTTTGAGTATTAATTAAATATAAAATAATATTTAGATGGAAAGTTAAGTTTTATATTTTTATTAAATCCCTCTAAGTCCAAGAAACCTAAAGAAATAAATTTCATTTTTTTTACTTATATTTTAATTATTAGAGCTATTTTTAGTGAAAAATTAGGGAAAATCCATTTTTAAGCCTTTTAAAATTAATATCTTGACCTAGAAAATTGGGGAAAATATTTTAATTGGTTTCAAGTTATTAGGAAAACAAATGTGACATTTTAGTGTGTTTTTACAATTTAGTGATTTCTATGATTTTTAATTAATTTTTAATTAGTTAAAGGCTTAAAATTAGCTAAAAACCGAAGTGTTTAATTTTATTTACATTTTATTTTCCTTAGGTTTCTCGGGTTTTAAGGAGCTCCAAAAATAAACTTTGGTAATTTTTTGAATTGTATTTTATTTATTATAAATATTTTAATGTCAAAAATGCCATTTCACTTGATTAATCCATTTAAGTAACCACATTAACTCCAATTAACTTGAAATTTTTATGAGGAACTCCACTAACATTAAATTATAATGTGGAATAGTTTTTATACTATTTACATTCATAATTACTCCAAATTAATTTTATTTCATTTTTTAGGGTTGGTGATAATTATGATTATTTTTAATGAGTTAAATCAAGTTTTTATTTTTCCCAGGGCCTTCTAACCATAGTGAACCTACCAAGATAAGTTTTGTATTTTTTATGATTATTTTAATTATTATAATTTTTAAACCAAAATAGGGCCCATTAACTTGAAAATTAGATATACATGTCTTGAGGTCTATCCTAACCTTGGAAAAATCATGAAAAGAATCCTAGTAACATGTAGAATTAAAACCCTAAAGCTCAAGTCATGGTGAAATTTCTATGCAAATGGAGAGTTAAAATAAGGAAAACACCATTTAATTAACTAAAAATAATACACACATCAAATAAACTTGAAAATATTTACACATTGTCCTCCTCTCTTCACTGTACAATGGGGTATTTTTATTTTATTTTTATGATTTTCCTACACAAAGTTATGTATTTCTTAAGTTATGGGTATTTATACAAATCAGAAAATTCTCTATTTTTCTACTTATCTGCGCCAGCCTTGTACGCGTCTAAGAGACGCGTGTCGCCGCAGGATTGGGCGCCTCCATTTGCGTCAACTTCGCACTTTATGCACCGTGCTCCATCCGACGTAATCAAGACCGTCCACACGATACACGTAAAATCAAACGGTGTGTGGTCATCGTCCCTGATGCCCTAGCTTGAAAACCGTCCATTTTCAAACCCTAATATCTTGCTCGATTCTCAACCAAATTAAGTGTGGTTGTTTCCTATAGACTCGTCTTGACCAGTAGAACATATCTATACAGCTAATCGACCCTTAAATCAACTCTATGCGAATGGAGAGTGAAATGAAGCTCAGTTGAGGGTTAACTTTCAATACCTTGGTCCAAGAGGGGAAGTCTCAATTGGATGCTTGTGGAAGCTTTGTGGGGGTCCCAAAGGCTTAGGGATGGAGCCTCAAGACGTGGTGAATCACCTAGATATGAATTCAACCAAGGCAGATTGATCAAATTCCACCTTAGGGTGCTATGGTGATGGGGCTTTTATGGGGGATCTTCTTCTCTTTCTGTGGGGATGGTGTGGGTGCAATTAATTTGAATTTGGTAAAAGTTTGGAGGATGTCATGTTTTGGCCTTGGGATTGAGCTCCAAAATTGAGCTTGAGCTATGGATTTGAGAGGCTAAGGATGTTTGGGTTAAGCTAAAGAGGTCTCAAGGAAGATTTGGAAGAAATTTGGCAAAGTCTTTCAAAGGACTTTCAAGCTCTCTTCCTTTGGCCATGGAGGGTGGTTTTAAATAAAGGGGGAAGGAGAGGCTACCAAGGGCAACTAGTGGGTGTCCTAAGTTGATTATGTGGATGCAAAAAATGTGCAAAAATCCAATTGGGATGAGATAGCTTGAATGGGTTTAATTTTGAGTTTTTTCCTAGGTTGTGTTTTTGAATTTGGGTTTTTAGGCCACCAAGGTATCTGGTCGGTCAGGGAGGGGTCACCATCTGACTCAGAGAGGTTATGGCTTGATTTTGGTGAGTCAATTGGGATTGGCCATGTGTAGCGGTAGGGGATTGAAATAGTATGGGAAAAGAGCTATTTTGGGTTAATTTGGGTCAAATCATGGTTTAAGGCTGGGTTCACCCCTCAAGGCCGGCTTGGGTGCTGAGGGAAATGAGAAGGTTCAGCTTAATTAGCATGATGAGGCGTCTATCCAAAGATATTTGGCTAAACATAGGTTAGAGTGATTCATGGGAGGGGTTAAATGAATCTTGATGATATTTAAAGTGCTTTAACCTCTTTCCAATAATAGTTTGATGATGTGGCATGGCTCTCATGGCTTGCCTATGGCTTGGAAGTGGCTCCATGGTTTGTCCTTGGCTTAGTTAACTTTCATGAGGAGGAATTTTTGAATTTATGAAATTTTTTGGTAGATTTTGGCATGAAGCTTGATTTGGAATGATTTTATTTTGGATTTAGGACCTTAAGAATGATTTTAATCAAATAGATGATCGAAAGAAATAATTGTCATGTGAGCTTTGAACTTGGGCTTTTGAAATTAAGTGTAGTGGGATTTGGGCTTTAGGCTTTTAAAAAGGAAATTGAATTTGGGGTAATTGAATGTTGAGTTTTGTGTAGGAATATGTCATGAGGTATTTGGCAAAATTTTAAGTGGCTTTGAATTGAATTGGTGGGCCAATTCGGTGGATTTAGACATATGGTCAAAATTGGGCCTTTGTGGATTTGAATGAAATTGGGCTTGCAATTGGATCAAATTGGGCTTGAATTTTGTTTAGAATAGAATTGTGGATGCTGAATTTTGGTTTGAAATTGAATTTCGGCAAGATTAGGGTCAATTGGGCTAAGATTGGGGTTAATTTGGGGACATTTGGGCCTTTAAGAACAATTTAGGGCGTTTGGTCAAATTGGATCAAATTGATGATAAAAATGTGAAATTGGGAGTATTTGGGATGATTTTGAAATTTTTGGGAATTTTTGGAATTTTTAGGTCATGAAGGACATTTTGATAATTTTGGCAATTTTTGGGGTATTTTGGGACTTTGGTGATTTTGGTAGATTTTGGTCAATTTAGGTAGTGGTGAGTGGTTTGAGATAATTTTTGGAAAATTTTTGGTATTTTGGATAATTTTGAGATTTTTGGCAAAATTAGGGTTGTAGGGGT
Organism: Phalaenopsis hybrid cultivar; assembly: GCA_002079205.1. Classification (NCBI taxonomy): domain Eukaryota; kingdom Viridiplantae; phylum Streptophyta; class Magnoliopsida; order Asparagales; family Orchidaceae; genus Phalaenopsis; species Phalaenopsis hybrid cultivar. The sequence goes on from JXCR01146509.1 coordinate 130,646, forward strand.
GTTTCGGTAATTTGGTGGTTTTGGGCCAAAATGGGCCAACAAGCAATGAAGCCATATCAAACCAATAGGAGCCATATGAGAACTCATTTTGGAGTCTCAATATGCTAGTTCTAACCCTCTTATCCAAAGACTAGGGATAAAGGTTCATCCATATGAATTTTCCAAAAGGAGTAGGAGACCAACCTAAGCGATCTTAGGGTTTAGGGTATGTGAGAGAGTGTAGTGTGTGCAAGTTAGCCCCACCAAATCTAGAACAACCAGGGTTAGTCCTAAGGTTTAACCATCCTATAGGGGACTCCCGTTGAGCTCCTCCATATTGACCCCACCTACTAAGTGCTAGAGGTTAGGACCAACATGTGGAACTTCAAGCTGAGCAAAGAAAGGTTTGGGAATTTCTAATGGTGAGGGTTCCCTTTCTAGTCCTCTAGGAATAGTCAACAAGAAAATTCTATGGCTAGACCCTAGGCTACAAACGAGGAAAAACTAGATCTGAACTAAAATTGAGGTCAACAAGACATACTACCCAAAATGACATTGCTTGAAATCAACTTTTTAAAATTTTGATTGTTCTTAGGTTTTTTATTTGGCCAAATGTTTGTGACTGAATCCAAGATTTTGTAATAAAATTAACCTCAATAAAATGAAAATTTTTAAATTTGCTTTGTAAAATCAACTAATGAAAATTAAATTGTGAAAATATATGTACATTGATAATTAAATAATGATAAAGACAATAAGAAAAAGAAATAAATTTGCTTGAGTTTGTTTCTCTTGAGTTCATGGTTTCTTACTCTTTGCTTGCGTAGCACAAATATCCTCGTTGACACCAATTTCTTGACATTCTCATGAAGTCTTTTACTCCTTGCAAATCTCTTCAATCTTTCTGCTCCACTGTCAATCTTTGCAATCACGGTAGGCTTTGATGCCATACTACCATCCTTACATTCGGAGTAGGCTTTGACGTCTTATCCCCATCCTTACATTCGGGGTAGGCTTTGACGCCCTATTCCCATCTTTGCATTTGGGATAGGCTTTAACGACCTATTCCCATCTCTTACTCTGGGTAAGGGATAAGTGGCGCACACACCCAATAGAAATTTTCCATAAGGGATGGGCTCAATTTGGAGTCAAATGCTTGGATGGTTGTCTGAGGTTGGGGTTTTTCAGCGATTAGGCCAGTCGACAAGGACAAAGGAGGTGGCTATCTGGTTTAGGGGAGCTGAGGAAGTCTTAATTGTGATTACATTGGAGGTTTGATGGTTGATTGCATGAGGTAATGCATTTAGCCAAATTTGGGAAGAAGGTTCCTTAATTTGGGGGACCCTTGGTTAAAGGCTCAAATTGGGGTCATTAGGTGATGTGATCAGCATCTTAGGGTGTTGATCAAGGCAGGAAAGGATTAAGCNCTACTACCATCCTTACATTCGGAGTAGGCTTTGACGCATTATCCTCATCCTTGCATTCGGGGTAGGCTTTGACGCCCTATTCCCATCTTTGCATTTGGGATAGGCTTTAACGACCTATTCCCATCTCTTACTCTGGGTAAGGGATAAGTGGTGCACACACCCAATAGAAATTTTCCATAAGGGATGGGCTCAATTTGGAGTCAAATGCTTGGGTGGTTGTCCGAGGTTGGGGTTTTTCAGCGATTAGGCCGGTCGACAAGGACAAAGGAGGTGGCTATCTGGTTTAGGGGAGCTGAGGAAGTCTTAATTGTGATTACATTGGAGGTTTGATGGTTGATTGCATGAGGTAATGCGTTTAGCCAAATTTGGGAAGAAGGTTCCTTAATTTGGGGGACCCTTGGTTAATGGCTCAAATTGGGGTCATTAGGTGATGTGATCAGCATCTTAGGGTGTTGATCAAGGCAGGAAAGGATTAAGCAAGGGTTAATTCCAATAGGTTAAGTTAATTTGGAGTTTGGGTTCAAAATTGGGGTTTTGGTTTAAACTTTGGACTAGGTTGGGATTGGGTTATGATTTGGGTTAAGATATTAATTTCAAGATTTGATATCGTAGGAAATGCTAGTTTTTTATAGGAGGTGTATTAAAGATTTTTCAAAAATTACAAAGTTTTTATGCCAACTTTTGGAAAAAAAATACAAAATTTGATTTTAATCAAGAGTACATTAATGCCTTGGAAACATTGAANAATATTAATTTCAAGATTTGATATCGTAGGAAATGCTAGTTTTTATAGGAGGTGTATTAAAGATTTTTCAAAAATTACAAAGTTTTTGTGCCAACTTTTGGAAAAAAAATACAAAATTTGATTTTAATCAAGAGTACATTAATGCCTTGGAAACATTGAAGAAAAAATTGATCACTCCTATAATTGTTTCACCTAATTGGGAGAAACCGTTCGAACTAATTTGTGATGCAAGTGATTATACAATTAGAGCTATTTTAGGGGAGAGATATAAGAAAAAAATTAAAGTTATAAACTATGCTAATAAAACTCTGAATGATGCTCAAATTAATTAAGCCACTACTGAAAAAGAGTTATTTGCTATTATTTATGTTTTTGATAAGTTTAGGTCATATCTAATTGGAGTTNTGAACTAATTTGTGATGTTAGTGATTATACAATTAGAGCTATTTTAGGGGAGAGATATAAGAAAAAATTTAAAGTTATAAACTATGCTAATAAAACTCTGAATGATGCTCAAATTAATTATGCCACTACTGAAAAAGAGTTATTTGCTATTATTTATGTTTTTGATAAGTTTAGGTCATATCTAATTGGAGTTAAATATGTTGTGCATACAAAGCACTTTGATATAAAATATTTGATGCAAAAGAAGGATGCAAAACCAAGATTAATTAGATGGGTACTTCTGCTGCAAGAATTTGATTTTGTGGCAGTAGATAGGAAATGATATGATTATCAAATAGTTGATCATTTATCTAGGCTAAAACAGGAAGAAACTTTTGATCTTGAAAAAGAAATTCATGAAACATTTCTTGATGAATAACTTTATGCTGTTAAGGAATGGGAAATATTGTGGTATGTTGATATTGTAAACTACATTGTTAGTGGTATTTTACCGTATGGATTGACAAAGCCACAAGAGAAGAAATTTTTCATGATGCAAAATTTTACTTTTGGCATGACCCATATTNTTGTTAAAGAATGGGAAATATTGTGGTATGCTGATATTGTAAACTACATTGTTAGTGGTATTTTACCATATGGATTGACAAAGCCACAAGAGAAGAAATTTTTCATGATGCAAAATTTTACTTTTGGCATGACCCATATTTGAAAAAATAATGCAAAGATTTAGTTATGCAGAAATATGTGCCTTATAAAGAAATTGTCTAAAAATATCATGATTCAAAATTTGGGAGTCATTTTGGGTTTAATAGAACCGTTCATAAAATTTTGCAATCTGGATTTTATTTGCGTACTCTATTTAGATATGTTAATATATTTATAAAAATATGTGATCAATGTCAGCGAGTAGAAAATATTTAAAAAAGAACTTATATACCCCTAAATTTTACTTTAGAAGTTGAAATCTTTGATGTTTGGGGATTATATTTTATGAGACCATTTATACCTTCATTTGGATATATATATANACAATCTGGATTTTATTTGCCTACTCTATTTAGATATGTTAATATATTTATAAAAATATGTGATCAATGTGAGCGAGTAGAAAATATTTAAAAAAGAACTTATATACCCCTAAATTTTACTTTAAAAGTTGAAATCTTTGATGTTTGGGGATTATATTTTATGAGACCATTTATACCTTCATTTGGATATATATATATATATATATATTGAATGTAGTGGACTATGTATCAAAGTTAATTGAAGCAATCACTTTGCCTCAATGTGATGCTCAGAGTGTATCAAAATTTTTAATCAAAAATATTTTAACAAGATATGAAATGCTGAGAATAATCATTACTAATGGAGGATATCAATTTAGAAACAAACAAATGGATAAGTTGGTGGAAAAATATGATATTATACATATGATTGCAACAAATTATCATTCTCAAACTAGTGGTCTAGCATAAATATCTAATCGTGAAATAAAATGAATTTTGGAAAAAAACTATAAATGCTAGTAAAATGGATTGGTCTATTAGATTAGATACTATATTATGGGCTTATAAGACAACTTATGAGATGCCCATAGTAATGTCCCCAAATAGATTAATTTTTAGGAAAACTTGTCACTTACCAGTAGAATTGGAGCATAAAACTTATTGTGCTATTAAAAATTTTAATTTTAATTTGAAAGATGTTGGCGAGAAAAGATTATTGCAATTGTATGTGGTTGAAGAAAAAAGCAATGAATCTTATGATAATGCTAGGATATATAAAGAGAAAATGAAATAATGACATGATCGAAAGATAATAAAATAGGAATTTGAGCATGAAAAAAAATTTTTATTATACAATACAAGATTGAAATTATTTCCTGGGAAACTGAAGTCTAGGTGAATAAGGCCATTCACAATTGTAAAAGTTTATCCCCGTGGAGTTCTTAATATTGAAGATCTCAAGACTTGAAAGATATTTAAAGTGAATGAGCACAGACTGAAACCATATTTTTATGGTCAAAGGCCAAATTTTAAAGAGACTGTAATGTTGGGTCACCCAAAATAAAGACTAGGAATGTTGGGTTGACAACATTAAGCCAAGTTCTTTGTGGGAGGCAACCCATATTTATCTTATTTTATGTTGCTTTTCTGTTTTTATAAGTATTATTTTACATATTTATATTTATGCTTACTTTATGAATTTTCAGTACTTGAGAGAGTTACATATTGAGAAAATACTTTAAAACATCTTTCTTTACCAAATTTCATAGAAGTTTTGAAATTTATTTGGTGTTAAAATTAAATGGTGAAGAAATCTGAACTCGTGCCAAAGGCCCCATTTTTTAGAGAGCTGACGCCAGAGGCGCCAGAAATCAGCGTCAGAAGCTTCGCGGTTACTGGAATGAATTTGGACGATTCTAAAGGTAGTTTTGGGCATTTTTTGGTTGGTTTTCTTCCTAGTAACTCCCAAAAATTGAATGTTAAAGTTATTTAAGAGTAGAAAATGAATGGAAAGTCGTCATTTTTTAAATCCTATAACTTCCCACTCTAAAGAAGCTGCTAGATTTGGAATTTTCAATAGCAGGAAGTTTATCAGTTTTGATGTACAAAAGTTATTTGATTGAGTTCTTGTGAATAAGAGTTTAATCAAGGTACATGAATTTGTGAATTGAGGATTTAACACACCAAGTACTTGAGTAGAGGAGATTATTGCACAGAGATGTTGGGAAGTGCTTTGTTATACCACTCCTATGGTAGTGGTTTTTGTGGTGAAAGAATTTTATGGTAATCTTCATGAAAGTAACGAAGGAGTCCTCTATGTTCAAGGCAGGTGAGTACCATTCCCTCCTTCAAGAATAAACAACATTTTTATGATTCAAAGCTTTCCTATTTTTCATTATGAAAATTTTTCCCCTACAATAGACAACATAGATGAACTCTATCGATTCCTTACTGATGAAGATGAAAATTGGGAGACAATAGATAATGGACATGTAAGTTTCTCTTCATCATTATTGAATCCTACATCAAAAGCATGGCAGTTCTTTGATACATCAAAACTACTTCATACTATGAAAATTAGTAAAGTGATGAACGAAAGTGCTAGTTTGAATTATTATATTCAAACTGAAAGACCCATTGATGTGGGTGCTTTAATTGCAAAATCTATTTTGGGTTTGATTATCAATAAATCGACTTATAGGCTGGGACATCCATCTATCATATTCCTTCAATGCAGCTAGTCACAAGTGCCTTTTGAAAGTTGCGAAAAAGTGCTTCTCCCTTGGAAGCTTATGGACTCAGAGGTTTGTCGTAACTGCATAGGAAATGGGGAGGAGAACAATATGAATATTTTTATGGATCAATCATCTCAACATTCATTGCCTATTAAACCCCACTTTCCTTATAGTTTGCATGATATTAGGAAAAGGATAAAAATTTGGATAAAGAGGTACAAAATTTTCTAAATTCAGTTGGAAATATTTCTGATATATTTGATCATTTGGATTGGAGGATGAAAGAACAATTCGAACATATTTTGTGTATTGAAGAAGGTATGGTGTGTATGTTTAAGAAAAATTCTTGAATTGAAGAAAATTCGAAGGACGAATTTCCTCACTGGCCTTTTTACAACATATACATTCACTACCAATCCATGGGAAACATTCCAATTGATGAAAGTGAAGAAGTTGTTTGAACTCATTTTAGTATGGAATTTATAATTATTATTGCTTATATGTGTTATATGTTTATGTTAGACTTCATCTACTTTTAGTGTTGAACTCTATTTGTTTCATATGTTGAGTATTTAATAATTAATCTTTAGCATTAGTTGGTCAGTTTGATTTCAATGTTGAGTTAGATGTATTGGCTTGAAAAATGTTTGTTTGTAATAGATTGGATTTTATATATTAATGTGAGTTTTGTGTTACTTTTAAAAATACGTGTTAGAAAATTATTTAATTATGATTATAAGTGATTAATTAAGTCAATTAGAGGTTGATGTGGTCCGGTATGAAGCAGATTTCTAAAGAAAATTGAAATCTAAAAATTTTTGGTGTTGGCGCCAGAAGCACCAGATTTGGCTCGTGAGGCGCCATTCTCATAAAAACACCTAGATTTACTTAAAACCATGAAAAACCTCTATAAAACCCCATTTTTACTGCTTGTGTCATCTCCTGCCTCTAAAGCAAGGCAAAAAATCAACCCAGGGCTTGCTATTTGGTGGATTTGAAGAGATTTAAAGGCTAAAAAGTCTTGGATTCTATCCTTTCTTGGTAAGAGCTTCACTTTAACTTATAAATTTTTTATTTTCACCATTGTTTTTTCCTACATTATGGAAATTTGAAAGTTTGAGTTTTTATTAAAGAAGTTTAAAGAGAACCCATGGTGAAAAGTTTCTTACTAAAAATTCCTTACTTTTTGAGTTTGAGTTAAGATATTGTGAATTTATTTTGGATTTTTTGTGAATTTATCTAGAAATTCCTATGACTCCAAGAGTGGAGAGAGGAAAGCCTTTGGTAGATTTTGATGTGAGGAGATTTGTAAATTTGAAGGTTCAGTACAATTACAATACTTTGATGGGAACCAAAAAAATTGGTTCAAGAATGTGCATTTTCAAACCCGGGAGGAAAGATTGGAAGGATGATAATTGCTTGGAAGTGGGAAACCTTTTACTACTTCATCGTAATAGCTATTGTCTCTATTGTTTGAGAATTCTATGCCAATCTTTGGATGAATACGGACTAGCATGTTTTGTTAGAGGTAAGCATGTTGAATTTACTTGAGAAAGGATCAATGCACTTTATGGTCGTGGAATCAATTTCAATGTGAGTATGCTACATTTGTGATTTCTGTTTCATCACTTGATGAAGTAATGGCTTATCTTACTTATGGAAGGGGAGGATGGAAGATTAAGAATAATCACAAAGTCAATTTCTCCACTTATATGATAAATGTTCAATTTAAAGGATGACATTACTTTATATTTGAAAATTTTTTTCCAACAAATCACCTGAGTTAAGTAACTAAAGAAAATAGCATTAATAAATTTAGAATTCAACAAATGAAAGCTATTGATATTGGTGCTCTTATTGTGCATAATGCTCAGAGCATTGCTAGAAGTCGGACTGCTTGTGGTTTGGGTTATCCTGCCTTGATTTTCACTTTATGTGAACATTCAGGAGTAGAATTTTATAGATGAAGAAATGTTGCAACAACTTAAACCCATTTAAAAACCCATATTGCATAAATTTGAATCATTTGCTAGATCTAGAAGTGGAAGTAGTAATAGGCCCTCTACATAAGCTGCAGAACCATCTGCATCTAGTTTTGTTTCACTTCAAAAGATTATGGAGTAGCTAATGATTCAATAATCATATATTATAGCAATGCAGAATAGAATAGGTGGTTTGGAAGCAATAAATGTTTACAATGATGATTATAAGCAAAGAAGAGTACAACATGCCATTGCATATGAAGAAGGGATGGCTAGATTTCTAAGGGATGATCATGTTGTAGAGTTTCGTACATGCCCTAGCTACACGCCTTATGTGCAAGATAACCACGAGAAAGAAGAAGAGGACGAAGAAGAAGATGAGGAGGAAGATAATGAAGATCTATTTTGTTTTGTTTGTTTTTATTTCTTGTTGTTTCTTTTGTTTTATTATTGATGGTATGATTGGAACAGTTTATGTGTTTTAATTATGGACCNTAATAACTCCCTGTTGCTGGGGTCACTTGAGGTAGGCTCACTAAAAGTAGGGGTCCTAAAAGTAGAAGTAATATTCCTGACCTTACTTCCAGATCTCCAATCAACATGAGACTCATAAGTCTTAATGTTTGCAAGCCCAATCGGTCTTTGAGGCTCAATCTTCTCCTCATCAGGTCTGAAATCAACTCCTGCATGCTCACAAAGTGTATAAATGAGAGCAGGGTGTGCCAATCCACCAAAGCCTTTCCCAGAGCAATAGATTGGTTCAGGATGGCGCTTTCCTTGGTCAATTCAATATGATGGTTTGTTGGAATCATCCTCCCAGAAATAAAATAATGTCAGACATTAGATACTACATTTAACATAAAAAGGAGAAAGTTGACTTTAACTCCATTCTTTACTTTCCAAGCCCCTTTCTCACCAGTCAGAAATGAAATAACCTCATCTAAGGCCTCATTTGTAGCAGATAATGAATGATACTGGCATCTATAAACATCTTCTAACTGATAAAACTCATTTATTTTTCTTGGAGTAAACTCCACTCTTTTTCCTTGAATAAAAACAAAATCATCAGAAACCTTCAAAAAGTTGGCATAAAATTCCATAACTAACCCAGGTATCGCATCGACAGTAAAATAGCAGAAGTTTTCCCACTGCCGAACGAAAATCAATTGTTCAATTTCTCCTTCNTGAAAGTTGGCATAAAACTCCATAACTAACCCAGCTATCGCATCGACAGTAAAATAGCAGAAGTTTTCCCACTGCCGAACGAAAATCAATTGTTCAATTTCTCCTTCCAAATTTTTGAAACCTCGATCCAGAATCACTTTCTTATTTTCTCAAAGACTATGAAATCGAGCACTAACTTTAAAGCTAACAAACTTTTGCTCGCCATATTCTATTTTTCTTTTGCTTGGTCTAGGTGTCATAGGAAATCTAGAAAAATTTGATAAAAACCGAATAAATTCCAAAATTCCAAAAATTAAAATGTAAAGCACTTTAAACTTAAATCCACTAAGTAAAAGTTTTNCTTCTATTTTTCTTTTGCTCGGTCTAGGTGTCATAGGAAATCTAGAAAAAATTGATAAAAACCGAATAAATTCCGAAATTCTGAAAATTAAAATGTAAAGCACTTTAAACTTAAATCCACTAAGTAAAAGTTTTTCACCAAAGCAGTTTCTCAAAATCTCTCAAGAAAAACAAAACTTTCGAATCTAGGCAATGTGAAAACCAAAGGTTTAAATTAAAAATTAAAAATTTTTACTTTAAAGTGTAGCTCTTACCTAGAGAAAATGAAATTTGAAGTTCTTTCACCTCTAAATAGCCTCAAATCCGCCCAAAATCAAGCCCTAGGTGTGAAAACCAAAGGTTGAAGGTGAATTTAATGGACGTTATGCGGTGAAAATTATGAATTAAAGGGTTATTACTACTCTCGGGTCAAAGGCATCGTCGGCGCCCATGCCAGCGTTGTCGGCGCTGAAGGCCCGAAATTCACTATTTTGATTTTTTCAAAATTTTAATNCGTGTGAAAACCAAAGGTTGAAGGTGAATTTAATGGACGTTATGCGGTGAAAATTGTGAATTAAAGGGTTATTACTACTCTCGGGTCAAAGGCATCATCGGCGCCCATGCCAGCGTTGTCGGCGCTGAAGGCCCGAAATTCACTATTTTGATTTTTTCAAAATTTTAATTTCATTTTAATTTACTCCAAAACTTTTATTAGTATTTTTAAACACAAATTTTTATTTAACAATAATTCAGAAATAAACATTCACAAACAATTATTTTCACAAACAACAACAAACTAACTTTTATATATGAAAATACACTTTTNCTACTCCAAAACTTTTATTACTATTTTTAAACACAAATTTTTATCTAACAATAGTTCAAAAATAAACATTCACAAACAATTATTTTCACAAACAACAACAAACTAACTTTTATATATGAAAATACATTTTTTACAAACACATTTCACAAATCACACATTCACACCTATTAAGCAAACTAATTATAAATAAACGTCGAAATCAAGCCACAGTAATAAACGCTGACACAAAACTATACACATAATTAAAGTTCAGAATTCTAAAGCAAAAACAAACCAAACCAAATCAAATCAAATTCACACAATTACATCAAATGCATAAATATTCTTAAGCAAGTAGAGAATCCAAAGTATTCAGTCAATCCGCTTCATCTTCAGTGATTTCACCTCCTTTAATATCTCCCATGGATTGGTAATGAACATATGGGGTGTAGAAGGATCGATACAGGAATTGATCTGTCAAATTTTCTTCGATCAACCCAATTTCCTTAAACATCCAAACTAATCATGCTTCAAAAGTTCCAGTATGATCAAAATTTTCTTTCATTCTCCAATCAAGGTGATCAAAAAGGTACTTAAGATCTCCCACTGCATTCATAATACTCTGAAGTTCCCTTTCAATTTTTTCAATTTCTTCTTCAAAGCAAGCAAACTTTCTACTGTTGGTGGTATTAATGGAGTTGAAGCATGTGAAGAATGATCCATAATAGCATTTAGTGCTTCATTTCCATTACCAACATACTGATCATCAATAGGGATCATGGGCTCCCATGGTAGTAAAATATTTTCCCAAATTTTATATGGCACTTGGGATTGACTGAAAATTAAAAATTGTAGAATGATGCCCAAGTCCATAAATTGGCCCATTCATAATGATACCCATAACAGATTTAAACATGATTGATTATATATCAATAGGTTTTTCCATTTGAATACAGTTGTTTAAAATAGCACTTTCCTTGGTGACTCTACTAATCTTCATAGTAGGGAGTAATTTTGCACAAATAAAGAAATGCCACTGCTTCGAAATTGGATTAAGTGATGAAGCACGAAAACTAATATATCCTTCATCTCATACTTCCCACATATCACTTTCTTCCCTTAGAAAATTATAAACATTTTGCATCAAATCTCACGTAGGAATGAAATTTGTACATGACATATTGGAACATTTTCTATCATATACAAATCATTAATCCTCACAGGAGTAAATGGTACAGCCTTACCTCATACGAAGACAACTCTTTGGGTAATTCCATGTAAATTTGCATAGAACTCCTTCACTACAGAAAAAACAACCGCAGCGGTAGTGTAACACAGAACTTCTCATCGTCTTTGCAAAATGATCTTATCAACCGGAACACTTGGATTGATCAATCCATGATTAACAAATCATCTCTCCTTGATCAATCTCTTCTTTGTAATAACTTTATCCTATAATCTCTATGTGTCAAAACTAATAAACTTTCTCTTATTGAAAACTCCATACCTTGAAGTATTTCAGGAATTGGAAGCCATGAAATCCAAAAATAGGAAGTTCCTAGGCATCCTAGGAAGTTTTTAGGACTTTTAAAACACCTTTAGGTGGTTATTATGGAGTGAAATCCTGCCGAAGTCCACCAAAAGTTGTCTGAATCGTCAAACTGCTCTTGGCGCTGTCGGCGGTCCCGATTGGTACTGCCGGAGCTAAGGTCTGTTTTCTTGGGCACCGTCGGCGCCAGTGGCCAAAATTTTGCGACTTTCATTTTTTGTTCAATTTAATTCCAACTTTTTCTCCAATACCAATATTTGACTTAATTTATAATAAATGCAACTGTGTAGAATTATTATCTACTAATATATAAGACACTTATCAAACAAAATAGTAATACATAAACATATATGTATTGGTTGTCTCCCACAAAGCGCTTGGTTTAACATCGTCAGCCCGTCACACCATTTGTTTAGTTGGGTTGACTTAACATTAATGCTTCTTTAAATTGAGGTATGTGCCCTTCATAAAAGTGTTTCAAATGATGCCCATTAACTTTAAATACATTTCCAGTGTTAGGATCTTTAATAATAATAGTTCCATAATGATATACTTTAATCACTTTAAATGGTCCTAACCATCAGGATTTCAATTTTCCTAGAAAAAATCTCAATATTGTATTATATAATAGAACTTCTTGTCTAGGTTCAAATTTTTTCTGAATAGTCTTCCGATTATGTCATATTTTCATTTTTTCTTTATAGATTTTTGCATTATCATATGCTTCATTTCTTATTTCCTGAAGTTCATCAAGTTGCAATAATATTTTCTTACCAACATCTTTTAGATTGAAATTAAATTCCTTAATAGCCCAAAATGCTTTATGCTCTAATTCTACTGGTAAGTGGCATGTTTTTCTAAATATCAGTATGTATGGGGACATTCTTATAGGAGTCTTATAAACAGTTCTATATGCTCATAATGTAGTATCTAGTCTAGCAGACCAATCCAACTTATAAGGATTTACAGTTTTTTTCTAAAATATGTTTAATTTTATGATTTGATATCTCTGCTAAGCCTCTAGTCTGAGAATGATAAGCAGCAGAGAATCTATGCATAATATCATATTTCTTAATTAACTTTTTGATTCTCTTATTTTTGAAATGAGATCCTCCAAAGTAATAATTACTCTCGACATTCCGTATCTTGTAAAAATATTTTTAATCAAAAATTTAGAAACACTCCGAGCATCACATCTGGGTACAGCAATAGCTTTAATCCATTTGGACATATAATCAACAGCAAGTAATATATATAAGTTTCCAAGTGAAGGCAAAAATGGTCCCATGAAATCTAATCCCCACACATAAAAAATTTCAACTTCCAATGTGTAATTTAGAGGCATTTCATTTCTTCTAGAAATATTTTCTACTTATTGACATCTCTCGTACATTTTAATATATTCATTAATGTCTTTAAAAATAGTAGGCCAATAAAATCCAGCTCACAAAATCTTATATGCAGTTCTAATTGTTTCAAAATGTCCTCTTAATTCAGAATCCTGACATCTTTCAATTATGTGTGAGTTTCTTCATAAAACACACATCTTCTAATAATTAGATCTTCACATTGTTTACATAAATATGAGTCATCCCAAAAATAGACTTTTGAATCATATATAATTTTTTTTAATTGTGCATTTTTCATATCAGGAGGTAAAATATCATTTACAATATAATTCACTATATCAGCATACCACGGTACATCCATTTCATCAATACTATAAAACTGTTCATCAGGGAAATTTTCTAAAATTTCATTTGCAAAATTAGTTAATATTTTTATTTCTACCCTAGACAAATGATTAGCTATTTGATTATCATTTCCCTTTCTATCAATCATGGTAAAATCAAACCCTTACAATAGAAGTATCCATCTAATTAATCTTATTTTAACATCCTTCGTTTGCATTAAGTATTTAATAGCAGAATGATCTGTATGCCTTATACATTTAATTCCAATTATATAAGGTCTAAATTTATCAAAGGAATAAACAATAGCTAATAACTCTCTTTTAGTAGTAGTATAATTAATTTGAGCATCATTTAAAGTCTTACTAGCATAATATATAACTTTAAAAACTTTGTCGTGCCTTTGTCCTAATACAACCCTAATAGCATAATCACTAGCATCGCACATTATTTCAAATGGTTTTTCCCAGTCAGGTGGTACTATTATAGGTACAGTGACTAATTTTTTCTTTAATAATTCAAATTCTTTTATGCATTCCTCATCAAAATCAAATTTTTAATCTTTTTCTAAAAGTTGGCATAACGGCTTAGTTGTTTTTTAAAATTTTTTTATGTAGCGCGTGTAAAAACTAGCATGTCCTAGAAAACTTCTCACCCCTTTAACATTAGTAACTGGTGGTAATTTTTTTGTAACTTGGATTTTTGTAGGATCTACCTCCATGCCTTTTTCATAAATTTCATGCCGAAGTACAATACCTCCTGCAACCATAAATTGACATTTTTTCCTATTTAATACAAGGTTGACTTTTTCACATACTTCCAGAACTTTTTCTAAATTATTAAGACATGACTCAAATGAAGTCTCAAATATAGAAAAATCATCCATAAACACTTCCATTCCATTTTCTATAAAATTGCTAAAAATTGACATCATGCATTATTGAAATGTTGCAAGTGCATTGCATAGTCTAAAATGCATTCTACGAAAAACAAATGTTCCATATGGGCTTGTAAATGTTGTTTTCTCTTGATTTTTTGGAGTAATTGGAATTTGATGATAACCGGTATATCCATCTATAAATCAATAATATTTATTCCTAGCCAATCTATCCAACATTTGGTCTAGAAAGGGTAAAGGAAAGTTCTCTTTTTTGGTGGTCATATTTAATTTTCTATAGTCAATACAAATTTGTCAACCAGCTTGTCTTATTGGTATTAATTTACTTTGCTTGTTTTCTACAATAGTCACTCCTCCTTTCTTTGGAACACAGTGAATTGGGTTTACCCAAGCACTATCTAAAATAGGATATATAATTTCAACATCTAATCATTTTAAAATCTTGTTTTTAATAACTTCTTTCATTATTGGGTTTAATCTTCTTTGAGGATCAACTTTAGGTTCATATTGTTCATCTAAAAAAATTCTATGTGTACAAATTGAAGGACTAATTACTTTAATATCTGCTAAAGTCCATCCAGAAGCCTTTTTATATTTGTTCAACATTCCTATCAACTTTTGTTCTTAAATTTCTGTTAACTCAGAAGATATGATAACAGGCAATGTAGATGACTCACCTAAAAATACATACTTTAAATGGGTAGGTAATATCTTTAATTCAAGTTCAGGTGGTTTAATACTTGAAGGAATAAGATTTTTACTATCATTTTCCAACAAGTCTAATGTTTCAAATTTGCCCTGAATATAGTCCAAATCTTCTCCTTTTATTTCATCTTCATTCTCAAAAATTTCTCCTTGCTTTAATTTATCTTCAAACTCATTCTTAAATTGTTCTTTACTCGGATAATCAGCTACTTCTATCCTGAAACATTTCTTATCTTTTAATATTGTAAGATATTTCATAACTTTTATTATATTAAATTTTACTTCTTGATCATTAACTGTCATTATTAATTCTCCTTTTTCCACATCTATTACAGGTCTCCCTGTTGCAAGAAATGGTCTCCCAAAAGTAATAGGAATCTCTTTATCTTCCTCCATATCCAAAACTATAAAGTCTATAGGAAAAATATATTTATCCACTTTTACTAGTACATCCTCTATAACTCCTTTTGGACAAGTTATTGATCGATCAGCTAACTGAAGAGTTACAGTAGTAGGGGAAATTTCTCCCAAATCTAAATGTTTAAAGAATGATAAGGGCATAAGATTGATACTCGCTCATAAATCACATAAAACTTTTCCATAAAACTTTTCACCAATTGCACAAGGTATAGCAAAACTACCAAGATATTTTAATTTTTTAGGAAGTTTTTTCTGAATAATAGCACTACACTCTTCTCAAAGACTATGAAATCGAGCACTAGCTTTGAAGCTAACAAAATTTTGCTCATCATATTCTATTTTTCTTTTGTTCAATCTAGGTTTCATAGAAAATCTAGAAAAATTTGATAAAAATCCGAATAAATTCCAAAATTTCGAAAATCAAAATGTAAAGCACTTTAAACTTAAATCCACTAAGTAAAAGTTTTTCACCAAAGCAGTTTCTCAAAATATCTCAAAAAAAAAAAACAAAACTTTTGGATCTAGGCAATGTGCAAAAAATCTTTGGTGAAAATTAAAAATTTTTACTTTAAAGTGTAGCTCTTAATTAGAGAAAATGAAATATGAAGTTCCTTGGCCTCTAAATCGCCTAAAATCCGCCAAAAATCAAGCCCTAGGTGTGAAAACCAAAGTTTGAAGGTGACTTTAATGGAGGTTTTGCGGTGAAAATTGTGAATTAAAGCATTATTACTGCTCTCGGGTCGAAGGCGCCAACGAGGCCCACGCCAGCACCGTCGGCGCTGAAGGCCCGAAATTCACTATTTTGATTTTTTCAAATTTTTAATTTCATTTTAATTTACTCCAAGTTTTTTTAGTATTTTTAAACACAAATTTTGATCTAACAATAATTCAAAAATAAACATTTACAAACAAATATTTTCACAAACAACAACAAACTAACTTTTATATATGAAAATACACTTTTTACAAACACATTTCACAAATCACACATTCACACCTTTTAAGCAAACTAATTATAAATCAGCATCAAAATCAAGCCACAACAACAAATGTTGACACAAAACTATACACATAATCAAATTTCAGAATTCTAAAGCAAAAACAAACTAATTCAAATCAAATCAAATCCACACAATTACATCAAATGCATAAATATTCTTAAGCAAGTAGAGAATCCAAAGTCTCCAGTCATTCCGCTTCATCTTAAGTGATTTCACCTCCTTTAATATCTCCCATGGATTGGTAATGAACATATGCGTTGTAGAAGGATCGGTACGAGAATTGACCTGTCAAATTTTCTTTGATCCACCCATTTTCTTTAAAGATCTGAACTAATCCTGCTTCAAAAGTTCCAGTATGATCAAAATTTTCTTTCATTCTCCAATCAAGGTGATCAAAAAGGTATTTAAGATCTCCCATTCCATTCTTAATACTCAGAAGTTCCCTTTCAATTTTCTTCAATTTCTTCCCCAAAGCAAGTAAACTTCCTACTATTGGTGGTATTAATGGAGTTGAAGCATGTGAAGAATGATCCATAATAGCATTTATTGCTTCATTTCCATTACCAACATACTGATCATCAATATGGATCATGGGCTCCCGAGGAAGTAAAAATTTTTCCCAACTTTCATATGGCACTTGGGATTCATTGAAAATTAGAAAAACTATAGAAGGATGCCCGAGTCCATAAATTGGCCCATTCATAATGATACCCATAACAGATTTAAATATGATTGATCCTATATCAAAAGGTTTTTCCATTTGAATACAGTAGTTTAAAATAGCACTTTCTTTGGTGACTCTACTAATCCTCATCTTATGGAGTAATTTTGCATAAATAAAGAAATGCCACTGCTTCGAAATTGGATTAAGTGATGAAGCAGGAAAACTAATATATCCTTCATCTCGTACTTCCCACATATCACTTTCGTCCATCAAAAAATTATAAACATCTTGCATCAAATCTCACGTAGGAATGAAATTTGTATATGATATATTGGAACATTTTCTATCATACACATTTCATTAATCCTTGCAGGAGTAAATGGTACAGCCTTACCTCATAGAAAGACAACTCCTTTGGTAATTCCATGTAAATTTGCATAGAACTCCTTCACTACAGGAAAAACAACCGCAGCGGTAGTGTAACACAGAACTTCTCATCACCTTTGCAATATGATCTTGTCAACCGGAACACTTGGATTGATCAATCCATGATTAACAAATTCTCTCTCCTTGATTAATCCCTTCTTCATAATAACTTTATCCTATAATCTCTGTGCGTCAAAACTAATAAACTTTCTTTTATTGAAAACTCCATACCTTGAAGTATTTCAAGAATTAGAAGCCATGAAATCCAAAAATATGAAGTTTTTAGGCATCCTAGGAAGTTTTTAGGACTTTAAGAACACCTCCAGATGGTTATTATGGAGCAAAATCCTGCCAAAGTCCACCAAAAGTCATTTGAATTGTCAAACTTCTCTCAGGACAATCGGCGGTCCCAATTGGTACTGTCGGAGCTAAGGTCCGTTTTCTTGGGCGTCGTCGGCGCCAGTGGACAAAATTTTGCGACTTTCATTTTTTCATTCAATTTAATTCCAACTTTTTCTCCAATACCAATATTTGACTTAATTTATAATAAATGCAATTGTGTAGGATTAATATCTACTAATATATAAGACACTTATCAAGCAAAAATAGTAATACATAGACATATATGTATCGGTTGCCTCCCACAAAGCGCTTAGTTTAACGTCGTCAGCTCGACACACCATATGTTTAGTTGGGTTGACTTAAGATTAAAGCTTCTTTAAATTGAGGTATGTGCCCTTCATAATAAAGTTTCATATGATGCCCATTAACTTTAAATACCTTTCCAGTGTTAGGATCTTTAATAACAATAGTTCCACAATGATAGACTTTAATCACTTTAAATGGTCCTAACCATCAGGATTTCAATTTTTCTAGAAAAAATCTCAATCTTGTATTATATAATAGAACTTCTTGTCTATGTTCAATTTTTTTCTGAATAATCTTCCGATCATGTCATATTTTCATTTTTTCTTTATAGATTTTTGCATTATTATATGCTTCATTTCTTATATCGTGAAGTTCATCAAGTTGCAATAATCTTTTCCCACCAACATGTTTTAGATTAAAATTAACTTTCTTAATAGCCCAAAATGCTTTATGCTCTAAGTTTACTGGTAAGTGGCATGTTTTTCTAAATATCAATATGTATGTGGACATTCTTATAGGAGTCTTATAAACAGTTCTATATGCTCATAATGTAGTATCTAGTCTAGCAGACCAATCCAACTTATAAGGATTTACAGTTTTTTTCTAAAATACATTTAATTTCATGATTTGATATCTCTGATAAACCTCTAGTCTGAGGATGATAAGCAGCAGAGAATTTATGCATAATATCATATTTCTTAATTAATTTTTTTATTCTCTTATTCCTAAAATGAGATCCTCCATTAGTAATAATTACTCTCGGCATTCCGTATCTTGTGAAAATATTTTTAATTTAAAAATTTAAAAACACTCCGAGCATCACATCTGGGTACAACAATAGCTTCAATCCATTTGGACATATAATCAATAACAAGTANCAAGTATACGTATCGTTATCAAGGAATAAATGAATTTCTATTTAAGCTTCAAATATCAATCCCACACGGAAGGTGTAAATTTGTAATGATAAGTTTTACTAAGAAATTTACATAAAATCAAACAAAATCACTGTCACTAATTTTGAATGTTGAGATATTATCAAAACTAAAGTACTTAACTATTAGCAAAATAGAAATGCAAAGTTTAAAAGATAAATACTAATCTACTAACTATGTTTATGTAATGAAGATTTCTTATGTGAAAAAGCATCCTTCCCACTACAATGAGGTTCNTATGCAAAATTACTTCCAACTAATCACCTGAGTGACGTAACTAAGGAAAGAGCAGTACTAAATTTTTGCATTCAACAAATGAAATTTATTGATATTGGTGCTCTTATTGTGCAAAATGCTCAAAGCATTGCTAGAAGTGGGGCAGCTAGTTGTTTGGGTTATCTGATTCCGATTTTTTTATATGTAAGGATTTATGAAGTTGACACCACTACAGTGCCAAAAACTTGATCCTTGCATGAAAAGAATTGTGTCAAATATATATAATTATAGGCAATTAATAATGGGATTCTAGGAAAGTATACGTATCATTATCAAGTAATAAATGAATTTCTATTTAAGCTTCAAATATCAATCCCACACGGAAGGTATAAATTTGTAATGATAAGTTTTACTAAGAATCTTACAGAAAATCAAACAAAATCACTGTCACTAATTTTGAATGTTGAGATATTATCAAAACTAAAGTAC
>JXCR01146509.1:175239-230583 GCA_002079205.1 Phalaenopsis hybrid cultivar
GACTAACTTCTTTACCCGCATTCGTCCGTAATGTGGGAACCCTTGCTTATTTAACACTACACCCGGGCGCCGGTATAGCGGCCCTTGCACACTTTTCACTGTATTCAGGCTATACAGCGCGTCGCTTCCAGGGGACGCCCTAGCACTTACACAATGATCAAAAGGATTCATGTCATGATTTTTTCGACAAGTTTTACGCTGGCTGTCGACTACCTAACATCACTTCTTTCATCTGAGCTTTTTTTCTAATTGATTTTTAATATTTCTAATAGCAACCCTTTGATTTTGTATTTGATTTACCATATTCAACATCACTTCTTTCATCATCAACTTCTTTTCCTTAACTTGTGGGTTAGGATTGGAGTTAAATCTTGGAGGATAATAAGGTCGAAAATTAGGATTTCTTTGATTATTCAGATTTGGATGGATTCATCGGATTGTTATAATTATTCTAACTAAAATTCGGGTGACTTTTCCATCTAGGGTTAAAATAGTTAGAATAGGGATTATTATTTCGATTACTTATAGCGTTTAAAGTTTCATAAGATGGTTGAGTATCAATAATCTGTCCAAGTAAATTTTCCTCTAATTCTGGGGGTATTTGAAAATAATTAACTCCTATTTGATCAATCTTTTTAGAAATAACAGCAATTTGAGATTCCAAAATAGACATTGCATCAGAATCATGAATACTATCTCTCTCATAGGATTTACCCTTTGAGAGGGCCATTGAAAATTATTAGTAGTCATTTCTTCAATTAAAGAATATGCTTCATCAAATGGTTTTGACATTAATGATCCATCCGCAACAACATCTATAATAGATCTTAGTGATTCTACTAATCCATTGTAAAAGGTTTGAATTATTAACCAATATGGCAAAGCATGGTGTGGACATTTTCGAAAAAGATCTTTAAATCTTTCCCAGACTTCATATATCGATTCCCCTTCAAACTGACAAAAAGATGTAATATCATTTCTAAGCTTAGCGATTTTTTAGGATGGAAAATATTTAGCCAACAATTTTTGTGATAGTTCTCCCAAAGTTCTAATAGATTTGGGTGCTAATGAATTTAACCAAGCCTTGGCTTTATCCCTTACTGAAAAAGGAAAAAGTCTAAGCCTAACAGCATCATTAGACACTTCGTCATATTTAAATGTAGCGCAAATCTCAAGAAAACTAGCAAGATGTAAGTTAGGATCTTCAGTAGGTGATCCTCCAAACTAATTATTTTGTATCATTTGGATAATAGCAGGTTTAAGCTCAGATGAATTAACAACAACATTAGGATTTTGAATAGTCAAGTGAAGTTCATCTGCTGTCGGATTCACATAATCTTTTAAAGGTATTTGTCAATTCTCATTTATTGGATTTTCTAAGTTATTTGTCATTTATTTTAAAATTTTAATTTCTCTTTGTTGTTTTTATATTTTTCTAATAGTACGTTCTAACTCTAAATATTAAGGTATTAAGTCTTCAGATCCAATATTTTGCATAAACAAATAAAGTAAACAAAGTAAACTTCTTTTTTTTAAAAATACTCTTAACTATTTTTTTTTATTTTTTATTTTTTTAATATATTTTTATAGTATGTATATTATCTTTTACTTTCCTAATTTTTCAAAACTATTTAATTTACCTAAATTTAATTGTTACATTTTCCCGGCAACAGCGCCAAAAACTTAATCCCGATTTTTTTTATATGTAAGGATTTATGAAGTTGACACCACTACAACGGCAAAAANTATTTGCTGTCGGATTCACAAAATCTTTTAAAGGTATTTGTCAATTCTCATTTATTGGATTTTCTAAGTTATTTGTCATTTATTTTAAAATTTTAATTTCTCTTTGTTGTTTTTATATTTTTCTAATAGTACGTTCTAACTCTAAATATTAAGGTATTAAGTCTTCAGATCCAATATTTTGCATAAACAAATAAAGTAAACAAAGTAAACTTCTTTTTTTAAAAAATACTCTTAACTATTTTTTTTTTTATTTTTTATTTTATTAATATATTTTTATAGTATGTATATTATCTTTTACTTTCCTAATTTTCCAAAACTATTTAATTTACCTAAATTTAATTGTTACATTTCCCCGGCAACAACGCCAAAAACTTAATCCCGATTTTTTTTATATGTAAGGATTTATGAAGTTGACACCACTACAACGGCAAAAACTTGATATTTGTATGAAAAGTAAGTTGTGTAAAATATAAATAATTATAGAAAATCAATAATGAGATTATACGCAAGTATATGCATCATTATCAAGTAATAAAGGACTTTCTATTTAAGCCCCAAATATCGATCCCACAGGGAAGGTGTAAATCGATAATGATAAGTTTTACTAGGAAATTTACAGAAAATCAAACAAAATCACTATCACTAATTTTGAATGTTGAGATGTTATCAAAACTAAAGTACTTAACTATTAGCAAAATAGAAATGCAAAGTTTAAAACGTAAATACCAATATACTAACTATGTTTATGTAATGAAGATTTC
Organism: Phalaenopsis hybrid cultivar; assembly: GCA_002079205.1. Taxonomy (NCBI): domain Eukaryota; kingdom Viridiplantae; phylum Streptophyta; class Magnoliopsida; order Asparagales; family Orchidaceae; genus Phalaenopsis; species Phalaenopsis hybrid cultivar. The sequence continues at coordinate 177,747 of JXCR01146509.1, forward strand.
TTATGTGAAAAAGCATCATTCCTACTACAATGAGGTTCTGGTGAAATGAGATGAGATAAATGTTTATGATATGTATTGCGCCAAATAGTATCAATTATAAATCTCTACCCTGATACAGTGCATATAAAATCATTGGCTAATCATAGGTTTAGTCCCTAAATACGTGGCTAGGATAGGAGGATACCGACTCCCACTCCAGAGCTCCCACTTCCCTTTACCTAAAGGCTAACTCTTGCTTTAGTGTTTAAACACTAAGACCAAATTGAGGATTTTAGTCTGTCTCCCTAAAGATTCTCCAATTATACACCCAACAAAGAATATTTTCCTATGTATTTGCACTTAATTCCACGAACGAATTTCTCTTTCATGAAATCAAATGTGATCCTCACTCCGTTGTAGAACTCATACTACATTTCCCATATCATATGTTTCACAACATATTTTAGCAATTCAATTGGCCAGATCGAAATGTAAATTAAGTTCAGAGTTAAAAAATCATCACAATTTATTTTATATTTTAATATTGGCACATCANTGATATGTATTGTGCCAAATAGGATCATTTATAAATCTCTACCCTGATACAGTGCATATAAAATCATTGGCTAATCATAGGTTTAGTCCCTAAATATGTGGCTAGGATAGGAGGATACCGACTCCCACTCCAGAGCTCCCACTTCCCTTCACCTAAAGGCTAACTCTCGCTTTAGTGTTTAAACACTAAGACCAAATTGAGGATTTTAGTCTATCTCTCTAAAGATTCTCCAATTATACACCCAACAAAGAATATTTTCCTATGTATTTGTACTTAATTCCACGAACAAATTTCTCTTTCATGAAATCAAATGTGATCCTCACTACGTTGTAGAACTCATACTACATTTCCCATATCATATGTTTCACAACATATTTTAGCAATTCAATTGGCCATATCAAAATGTAAATTAAGTTCAGAGTTAAGAAATCATCACAATTTATTTTATATTTTAATATTGGCACATCATATTATCTCTTCATTTCACCTAGAGTAGGGAGAAAGATAAAGTAAACTACTCAGACTTCATGATAAAGATACAAAAAAACACAAATTTCATATATAAAAGAAAGTGGAGAAAAATAAAGGAAACTACTCAGACTTCTATAAGAAAGACACAACAAAACACAAATTTCATATATAAAAGAAAGTTCATACAACAATAATAAATAAACAAAACTTATATGAAACTCTTTCTCAAAGCAAATCCCTTGTAGCCTTTCCTTAGAAATGCAGGAAGAAGATATCTCTCACTTTTCTCCATCTCCAACACTCTTACAAAAATTTTCACACTAAATCTCACCACACAAACTCTAAACTATAAAATAAAAATCACTAATGGATTCTAATGTGGTGGTGGAATGATATTGGATTATGAAGAATGGAGAAAATGGATCATGGTGGAACGTTTTGGAGTGAAAAGGAGTCACTTTCTTGATGAATTTTGCCCCAAATAAAACCCAAGGTCGATTCTCCAAGATGTGCCTCCAAAAACTCTTCAAAAATTATCCAAATACATTGAACCTTCTAGAAATGGAGGTTAAACTGCCTTTAGCGCCGCCAGTACTAGTCTGGCACCGTCAGCGCTGAGTAAAAATTTCAGTTGTTTTGTTGTTCTATACCATCAGCGCTACCCTTGGCGCGGTCGGCGTTGAGCACTTCTTCGAAAACATCATTTTGACTCCAAATTCCATTTTTTTTGCTTCATTTTTGCTTTTAAGTCCTAAAAATCAACAACCTGTAAGAAAACATCAAAATACCTTCCATTAAGGTGCAATATCACAAAAAAAGGTATAAAATATGGGTCTAAAAATGCATATATGTTCGGTGTATCATTATCCTGCCCTTATTTCACTTTATGTGNCTGATGAATTTTGCCCCAAATAAAGCCCAAGGTCGATTCTCCAAGATGTGCCTCCAAAAACTCTTCAAAAATTGTCCAAATACATTGAACCTTCTAGAAATGGAGGTTAAACTGCCTTTAGCACCGTCAGTGCTAGTCTGGCACCGTCAGCGCTGAGTAAAAATTTCAGTTGTTTTGTTGTTCTATACCATCGGCGCTACCCTTGGCGCGGTCGGCGTTGAGCACTTCTTCGAAAACATCATTTTGACTCCAAATTCCATTCTTTTTGCTTCATTTTTGCTTTTAAGTCCTAAAAATCAACATCCTGTAAGAAAACATCAAAATACCTTCCATTAAGGTGCAATATCACAAAAAAAGTATAAAATATGGGTCTAAAAATGCATATATGTTCGGTGTATCATTATCCTGCCCTTATTTCACTTTATGTGAACAATCAGGAGTAGAATTTGATAAGAATGAAGAAATGTTGCAACCACTTAAGCCAATTAGAAAATCCATAGTGCATAAATTTAAATCATTTGTTGGATCTAGAAGTGGAACTAGTGATAGACCCTCAACATCAGCTGCAGGACCATCTACTTCTAGTTCTATTTCACTTGAAAATATTATGGAGCAGCTAAGGATTCAACAATTAGATATTATAGCAATGCAGAATAGAAAAGATGGTTTAGAATCAAAAAATGCTCACAATGATGACTATAAGGAAATAAGAGTACAACATGACAATGCATATTAAGAGGCGATGGTTAAATTTCTAAGGGGTGATCACACCATAGAGTTTCCTACATGCTCTAGCTTCACGCCTTTTGTGCAAGAAAATAAAGAAGAAGAGGAGGAAGAAGAAGAATAAGAAGAAGAAGAAGAAGAAGAAGAAGAAGAAGAAAATGAGAAGGAAGATGATGAATGAACATTTATTGGGTTTTATATATTTTTATTTGTTGTTGTTTTTTTAACTTTGTTGTTGGTATGATTGGAACAATTTATGTGTTTTGATTGTGGACCAGCTTTAAATTGTAGATTTTTTATTTTTCAGCATTATTAGTTGCTTTAATTTATATTTTATGTCTTTAATTTATCTTTTCTTAGCAAATCTTTTGATATATTATGTTTCATTTAATGTTTTAAAGCCTGTACTTTTTAAATTAGTACCTGCAATATGTCATAGCCAAGTTTCATATTCAGAACCCTCTACATGTTAGTTTTATTTTATGCATTTACTATTTTCTTTCACCTATAAATTTTTTTACTACATGCTTTACTTATTATTTAAAAAATCTAGGTTTGGGGAAAGAAAATTTTCTTTAAAAGAAGTAAACTAAATTTATTTGCCCTCAATTAACTATATTTTTAAAATTAATTTAACATGACCTTGGATATTAAGTTTATACTTTAAATAACTACATTTTTGTTTGTCAATATAATAGTAAACTTAAGCAAAAATCTTTAATAATAAAGGTCATTTCTAGAGTTAATATATTTAGTATGAAAGAATAAGACTATGTTTTTCTATTTAAAGTAAAGTAAATTGTATTTTGAAGTATTAAGAATCTTGGAGTTTCATATAAGAAGAAAAGAATGAGACTTTATGAATATCTTAAATGCTAATATGAATTTATAAAGTGAAGGAAGGTAAGAAGTTTTAACTTCAAAGAGGGGATAGTGAAGTTCAAAATTATTAAAGGTTATCCGGATATAGTAATTCTCACTGAAAAAGAAAATAAAAAAAAGGATTGAAAATGATTCTAAAGAAAAGAAAAAGAAAAGAAAAAAAAAGAAAATAAAAGAAAATATGTGGGGAGAAGCTTGAGGAGATGCCTAATAAAAAATTGGCTTCAANAGAAAATAAAAGAAAATATGTGGGGAGAAGCTTGAGGAGATGCCTAATAAAAAATTGGCTTCAATTGAATCGACTTGAGGAAAAAGGCTTTATTACATTTTCTAAACTTGTCTCTGAGTATTATCATCCTTACTAATAAAGTTTTCATGAAATTCTTTTTCATATGGACATTCTAAGTATCTTTAATATGATAAATTACAATTCTTCTTGAAGTGAATGGAGATTCAAATTTATTAGATTTGATTACTAGATGTTCTTATGCTCTTATTTTTAATCTAAGTTATTAAATGTTTTTCTTAAGTTATACTATTATATTTATTAAACCAAATTATAGAAGTTTATAAGTTAATCTCTACCATAAGTCATGTTTTTATGTAGTAAAAGATTCACTTAAGGACAAGTAACATTTAAGTTTGGGGGACTTTGAAACACCTAATAATTGTGCAATTTTATATATACATTTTATGCTTAAATTTAGTGATATTGCATTTTAAAGAATGTTATTTTCATGTTTTATNGCATTTAAGTTTGGGGGACTTTGAGACACCTAATAATTGTGCAATTTTATATATACATTTTATGCTTAAATTTAGTGATATTGAATTTTAAAGAATGTTATTTTCATGTTTTATTGCAGTTATATTGATTTTAGGCATTTGGAGCAAAAAGGAGGAAATTTAGAGCCAAAATAAAGCTTTTCAGCATCCTGGCGCCAGAGGCGCCATTATACAGAGTGCTGGTGCCAAGGGCGCCAAAATCTAGAGAACAATGCTGACTTCAGTAAGCTGGTGCTATAGGTGTCAGAACTAGCGCCAGAAGCGCCAGAGATGAATTAAGACAGAGTAAGACGGTTNGCAGGTATATTGATTTTAGGCATTTGGAGCAAAAAGGAGGAAATTTAGAGCCAAAATAAAGCTTTTCAGCATCCTGGCGCCAGAGGCGCCATTATACAGAGAGCTGGTGCCAAGGGCGCCAAAATCTAGAGAACAATGCTGACTTCATTAAGCTGGTGCTATAGGTGTCAGAACTAGCGCCAGAAGCGCCAGAGATGAATTAAGACAGAGTAAGACGGTTAGTGACTATTTTGGAACGGTTCTAGAAGGCTCCAATCAATTCAAACACCCCTTCAAGTGATTCAATGCATCTAGACACTTTATAAAGGCTCTTGAATGAAGAGATATGTCTCTTAGGAGAAGGGACTTGTCTCTTTGAGTGAAGAGGTGTGCCTTTAGAGAAAAAAAGAGGGGTCTATTAGTTCTTTTTGGCATGAAGGTTGGCCCTAATAAAAATGGTAGAGAAGGATAGAGAAGAAGAGGGGGCAAGAGGTTTGAAGAAGGGGGTGAGAGGTTTCAAGAGAAGGGAGGTGTGAGAGAGAGAAGTCTTGGTGGAAGAGAGGTTTGAAAAGGGGGGCGAGAAGTTTGAAAGGTGGGGTGAAAGGTTTAAAGAGTCGTAAGGGTGGTGTGAGAGAGAAGTCTTGTAGGCAGAAAGGTTTTTCTTCTAGTGTTGTAAGAGGAGAGGGAAGGTGAGAGATTTCTTCTTCATTACATTTATAAGAGAGAATTGAGTGTGATTGTAAAGAGAGAAGGTGCTAAAAGGGAACTTCAAGGGATTTTCTTGAGAAGAGTGTGAGATAAGTTGTTTTCTTTCCTTTTTTTATTTTATAAACTTGTTTTTATATATAAAATCTATGTTTTGTCATATCCTTCTCATGAATTCTGAGTAGTTTTTTTTATCCTTCTTCCTACAATGTGATATGGTTTTGTGAAGAATTAATTTTGTTATGTAAGGTTTTAAATGTCAATAAATTGTGATGATTCAAACTCTAATCCTCATTTACTTTTCAATCTGGTCAATTGAAATTTTAAATTTGTTGAGAAACATAAGATCTTAAAGGGCTACGCTTTCTAAAACAAGGTAAGAGTCACATTCAATTTCATGGGTGAAAATTTAGTCCATGGGGTTGGGTGCAAATAAATAGGGAAATATATGGGTGCAAAATTGGAGAATTTAAGGTGACATATTGANAATATGGTCAATTGAAATTTTAAATTTGTTGAGAAACATAAGATCTGAAAGGGCTACACTTTCTAAAACAAGGTAAGAATCACATTCAATTTCATGGGTGAAAATTTAGGCCATGGGGTTGGGTGCAAATAAATAGGGAAATATATGGGTGCAAAATTGGAGAATTTAAGGTGACATATTGAAACCCCTAATTTGGTCGAGTTTCTTGGAAACTAAAGCAAGATTGTTAGCCCTCATTGGAGGGATAAGTGAGAGCTCTCAAGTGGCAGCCAGTATCCTCTCAACCTAACCACTGATTTAGGGATCAAACTCTGGATTAGTTAATGTTCTTTATGCACTCTCAGANTCCCAAATTTGGTCGAGTTTCTTGGAAACTAAAGCAAGATTGTTAGCCCTCATGGGAGGGATAAGTGAGAGCTCTCAAGTGGCAGCCAATATCCTCTCAACCTAACCACTGATTTAGGGATCAAACTCTGGATTAGTTAATGTTCTTTATGCACTCTCAGAGGGTAAATAATAGAATTGCTCCCATCTGGTACAATACAATTTTATATGTATTTTAAATGATTTAATTACTTCACAATCCATAAACTCATTATAAAGGGGAAGGATGTTTTCTTAAATTTGAACTCTCTGTTACATAGCTTATTTAGTCTTAATAAGTTTAATTTTGAAGTTTAGCAAAAAAATTATTTAACCTAGTTCTTTTAACTGCATTTCATTTAGCTTACAGTAAATTTACTTTAGATTTGTTTTGTGCACTTAAGTTTTGTAGTTTGAATACTCTGTTTTACATTATAACAATAAGAATTTTCAACTCCCTGCGGGATCGATACTTAGGACTCCATTAGAGCCCTTTATTACTTGAACGATATGTATAATTGCATTATTATTATTGTTTGGCAGATTAAATATTTTTAAAGAAAAAATTATTTAAATTAAACTTATATTTATTGGGATTAAACTGCATATTTACTATTTGTGTTGTCATGTGTGTATCTTAATATTGAAAGATATTTGCAACGCACCACAAAAACCACGCATCAGAGGACCATCCACATGTGTTTCTAAAAGAGTAAGGGATCAAGTTAAGCATGTTTGGTTAAGGCTTTAGGTTGCCAATGAGTGTGAGGGGTATGAAGTGTGTGTGTGCAAGAATGACTAAGACCACACTACCCAGGCCTAACCTTAAGGCCAANATTTTACATTATAACAATAAGAATTTTCAACTCCCTGCGGGATCGATACTTAGGACTCCATCAGAGCCCTTTATTACTTGAGCGATATGTATAATTGCATTATTATTACTGTTTGGCAGATTAAATATTTTTAAGGAAAAAATTATTTAAATTGAATTTATATTTATTGGGATTAAACTGCATATTTACTATTTGTGTTGTCATGTGTGTATCTTAATATTGAAAGATATTTGCAACGCACCACAAAAACCACGCATCAGAGGACCATCCACATGTGTTTCCAAAAGAGTAAGGGATCAAGTTAAGCATGTTTGGTTAAGGCTTTAGGTTGCCAATGAATGTGAGGGGTATGAAGTGTGTGTGTGCAAGAATGACTAAGACCACACTACCCAGGCCTAACCTTAAGGCCAAACAGTCCTATGGGGATTCCTCTTGAGCTCTCCCATTTTGGCTGCACCTACTAAGTGCTAGAGGTTATAACCAACATGTGGAACTTCAATATGAGCAAAGAAGAGTTTTAGATTTTCTAATAGTGAGGGTTTATTTGTTATTCATCTAGGAATAGTCAACAAGAAAATTCTATGGCTAGATCCTAAGATTTTAAGGAAGAGACTAGACGTCAACCAAAAGTGAGGTCAACAACTNTGTGAGGGTTTATTTGTTATTCATCTAGGAATAGTCAACAGGAAAATTCTATGGCTAGATCCTAAGATTTTAAGGAAGAGACTAGACGTCAACCAAAAGTGAGGTCAACAACTACACTCTTCACTAAGTGCAACTATCTCATTGTCTTTAAACTTCATTTTTCTATTAAGTATATCCTTCATAAACTTTATGTAACTTGGCATTTGTTGCAAGGCTTCAACGAATGGAATATTTATGGTTAGTTTCTTAAATATTTATAAAAGTTTTGAGAATTGCTTATCCAATGTTTGTTGTCTCAATCTTTGAGGAAATGGCGAAGGTGGTTTTTTAATAGTAATTTTTATTGGTTTGATAGGATATTCTGAATCACGATGAATATTCTTCAGATTTTTCAATTTCCACCCCTTTGTTCTCAACTTCAATCTCTTTTTAAAATTTTTTTCCACTTCTTAGTTGTATAAATTTAATTTTCTCTTTATTCTGATCTTTTGGATTAATCTCAACATTACTAGGAAGAGTTCCTTTAGGTCTACTACTAAGTGCAGTAGCAATATGTTGCAATTGATTCTCAATGTTTCTAATTTATGTTCCTTGACTTTGTAATTGANTTAGGAAGACTTTTTTGAGGCCTACTGCTAAGTGCAGTAGCAATATGTTGCAATTGATTCTCAATGTTTCTAATTTATGTTCCTTGACTTTGTAATTGATTGCCCATTTATAATGTCAATTCTTCCATAGACAATTTCTTCTCCATAAATTGTGAATTGTTTTTAAAATCAGGAGGATAATAAGGTCTATAATTAGTATTTCCTTGATTGTTTACATTTCCCAAAGGGTTCTCTTGATTGTTACCCCATTATAGATTTACACCATTAAAGTTATTGTTATTCTAACTAAAATTAGGGTAATTTTTCCAACCAAAAGTGTAATAATTAGAATATGGATTATTAGGTCGATTATTTATTGCATTCAAAGTTTCATACAATGATAAAAAAATTATCATTTGTCTGAATGAAATTTCCTCAACCATTGGTGGTGTTTGAGATATTATCATTCCAAATTGATCCAACTTCTATGATATTGCAGTGATTTGAGAGGCCAAAATAGAAATTGCATCAGAGTCGTGAATACTAGCTACTCTTTTAGATTTAAACTTTTAGAGGGCCATTGAACATTATTTCTAGTCATCTCTTTAATTAATGAATATGCTTCATTGAATGGTTTTAACATTAATGATCAACCAACAACAACGTCAATAATAGATCTGAAAGATCCAACTAATCCATTATAAAATGCTTTAATTATTAACCAATCTAGTAAAACATGGTGTGGTATCTTTCTAAAGATATCTTTAAATTGTACCCAAGCTTCNTGATTATTTATTGCATTCAAAGTTTCATACAATGATAAAAAAATTATCATTTGTCTAAATGAAATTTCCTCAACCATTGGTGGTGTTTGAGATTTTATCATTCCAAATTGATCCAACTTCTATGTTATTGCAGTAATTTGAGAGGCCAAAATAGAAATTGCATCAGAGTCGTGAATATTAGCTACTCTTTTGGATTTAAACTTTTAGAGGGCCATTGAACATTATTTCTAGTCATCTCTTTAATTAATGAATATGCTTCATTGAATGGTTTTGACATTAATGATCAACCAACAACAACGTCAATAATAGATCTGAGAGATCCAACTAATCCATTATAAAATGCTTGAATTATTAACCAATCTAGTAAAACATGGTGTGGTATCTTTCTAAAGATATCTTTAAATTGTACCCAAGCTTCATATATTGATTCCCCTTCAAACAGAAAAAAAGATGTAATATCATTTCTAAGCTTAGCAGTTTTTGATAATAAGAAATATTTAGCTAAAAATTTTTGAGATAATTTTCCCCAATTTTTTATTGATCCAGGTGCTAAAGAGTTTAACCACATCTTAGCTTTATCCCTTAATGAAAAAGGAAAAAGTCTGTGTCTGATGCTGTCTTTTAAAACTCTGTCATATTTAAATGTAGCACATAACTCTAGAAAACTTGCAAGATGTAAATTTGGATCTTTAGACGGTGTTCCTCCAAACTGATTATTTTGTACCATTTGGAAATAGTAGATTTAAGCTCAAATGAATTAGCAGCTACAACAGGAGTCTGTATAGTCTAGTGAACTTCTTCTACTGTACGGTTAGCATAGTCTCTTAATGTTATTTGTTGATGTTCATTTCCATACATTGATTATTTAAATTGTTTGTCATTTTGTTAAGTTCTTTTTATTTTCAAATTTTTCTTNGCAGGAGTCTGTATAGTCTAGTGAACTTCATCTACTGTACGGTTAGCATAGTCTCTTAATGGTATTTGTTGATATTCATTTCCATACATTGATTATTTAAATTGTTTGTCATTTTGTTAAGTTCTTTTTATTTTCAAATTTTTCTTGTAGCTCATTCTAATTCTAAATTATAAGGTATTAATCCTTCGAATGCTAATCTTCACATACACAAACAAAAGTAACAATTATAAAATTAAGCACTCACACAAGAACAAAAATACTTTTGTTGTTCTCTTTTAATTATAATTTTTTGTTACTTTTAAATTAAAATTTATAGTTCAAACAAATTATTTCAAGTAATTTACTGTAGTCTCCACGGCAACACCGCAAAAAACTTGATGCAAGTTTTTTTATGCGTTGTAAATGTTTTTCAACACTACAACATACAAGGCAGCTATACTCAATAATAAGCAAATTAACCACAATAAAATTNTTAATTTACTGTAGTCTCCCCGGCAACACCGCAAAAAACTTGATGCAAGTTTTTTTATGCGTTATAAATGTTTTTCAACACTACAACATACAAGGCAGCTATACTCAATAATAAGCAAATTAACCACAATAAAATTNCTTAGAGTCCTCTAACCATAGTGAACTTACCAAACCAAACTTTGTATTTTTGTGATATGTAGTTAAATTTTTATGATTTTTCTAATTAAAATAATGTTAATAATCCTAAAAAATATGGATTTTGGTTATAAGTATGTTTTCTGATCCTGTAAAAACATGAGAAGGTTCCTCATATCATTAGGAATAATCCCTCAAAATTTTGTTTATTTTGGATAATTGTTTAATTTATTATAATTTAATTACTCTCTAGAGTACTTATTAATTAAAAATAAAATACTTAATAAATTTTTTTAGTTTTTGAATCAATAATTTCTTTCTATCTACTGAGCACAGTTGTATTTTTATTTTATTTTTATGATTTTTCTATACTAAAATATGAATTTTTAAAATTTTTGAATTAATTTAATTCCAAAATACCTTATTTTTCTACTTATCCATGTTGGTCACCACGTTAAACCTCAGGACCATCGAATGAACATGCGTTGTCTACCGATTCACTGTACTTTACACCTCAGCTGCCACGCGGCCTGCAGTTCCTGTTCCATCTTCTCGTTTGACATGATTTGGTTCATCCATTCAATACACATGGAAATGAACGACATTCGTTCGTCATCCCAAACGCGCCCTAACTCGAGAACTGTCCAAGTTCTAACCGTGATATCTGGCTCAATACTAAAGTAAATTAAGTGTCTTTTGTTCTTACACTTTTATCTAAGTGAGACAAACACATCTATATGGCTAGTTAAGTAAGGAATGTAAAATTTCTTCACAAAGGTCCAAACTGAGCATAAAATTATGGATTTTGAATTATACCTTTGCCCAAGAGGTGAGGCCTCATTGAGTTTGTTCTTGAGCTTTACCTTGGTTTCTTAAACCTCCTTAAAATATCAGCTTGTTCTGTGATTAAGCCTTTGTATGGTCTTGACCAGAGGGTGGCTTGTGTTTGGTCTAGGTCTTAGTCAGAGTGCCCGGAAAGGGCTGATTTTTGTGGGAGAAGTCTCCTTAAGCTCTAGTGAAGCTTAAGAGTGGATCAATTTCAAGTTTTGATGGACTTTGCGGTATGGCCGTGAAATGCTCTGGTTTTTTAGCTCAAAATTATGGTTAGAAAGTGGGAATGCAGGGCTAAAAATGATTGAAATAGGCTTAGGGAGGGTGCAATTGAATTTTGGAGTGATTTTGGCAGAGTTTCCTTATTGTTTGTGCATCATCCTCTTTTTGGCAAGAGGTGGTGTCCTATTTCTAGAAGAGGAAAGGGGTTTTAATTGGGCAAGCTGAGGTGTTTAAAATGTTTCTTATGTGGAGTGCTGACTAGGTTAGAAATCCTATTGGAATGATCCAAATTGGATAGCTTTAATTTTTGGTTTGAGTCATGTTAGCTCCCCTTGGGCTTAAATTTTCCGGTAACTAAGGTGGTTGGCTAGCTAGGGAGAGGTCACCATACGGCTAAGGAAAGTTTGGAGTGGAGGAATGTGAAATCAATTGGGTATTTCCATGTGTAAAGGTGGTTAATTGAAATGTAAAGAAGTTTGGGCTAGGTTTGGGTCAACCATAGTTTAGGTTTATGTAAATGGACTTTGATGGCTTCCCATGGTCGACCAAGCTCAGGTGGATGAGCTGAAATGGTGAGGAGAAGTCCCCATTCAAGAGATTATGGCTAAACATATAGTGAAGCATTAAAAGAGTTAAAAAAATTTTCAAGTGAGCTTAGAGGAGTCTCCTCCTTTTGCCACTTTAAGCATGGTGACATGACAATGGCTCCTATGGCTTGCATGTTGCTTAGAGGTGGATTCATGGCTTTCCTTGGCTTGGCTTATTTGCATGAGAATGGATTTTTAAATTTTTTGTAATTTTGAGGGGATTTGTCATGAGGCTAATTATGGAAGGATTTAATCATGCATATGGTATCAAATTTTAATTCAGTTGAATGGATGATGAGAAGCATTTGTCATGTGGACTAGATGATTAATTGTCAAACATAATAGGCTAGATGATTAATTGTCAAGAAAGAGGATTCATTTTGAGCATAAATGTAATGAAATAGAGTTGGGTTTGATGGAATTGGCTTTGAAATGGTTTTGATAGAAATTGGGGATAAATTGGGAGTTTTGGTGAAAATTAGGTTACTTTGGTAATTTTTATAAGTTTAGGGAAATTTGAATATTTTTTAGGAGTGTCAAGTATTTTAGGTCAAATGGGTAATTTGGAAGAATTTAAAAATAATTTTTTGAATGAGAAATTGGTATTTTGGACCCTTGAGGCATTTTGGGAATTTTAGGAACTTTGGTTAATTTTGGGAGATTTGGGTAATTTTCATAATTTAAAGTAGTTTAGAATGACTTTTGGTGTGTGATTGGAAATTTGGGTAATTTTGGCAATTTTTGGGTTCCAAGGGTATTTTGGTAAGTTTTGGGGAATTTTAGGTAGTGTGAACATGCAAGCCATGAAGCCTCCCTAAGCCAATAATCCATAGGAGAACCCATTTTAGATCTTCCACATGTTGATCTTAGCCATTGTAACCAAAGTTCAAGGGTTTGGGACTACCCATATGAGTTTCCAAAAGGAGTTAGGAGGTAGGTCAGGTATAAGTGACTTTAGCATTTAGGGTGTGTAGGGAATTGGGATAGGTTCAAGTGTATGTGTGTGAGAGGCCAAGACCAAGCCACCTAGGGTCATCCTATGGGTCCACTAATCTTATAGGAACTCTTTCGTAAGTCTTCACATGTTGGTCATGATCATCTTAACCAAGCCTGAAGGCTTGAGACCACTCATGTGTGACTTCACATGAAGAGTCAAGAAGTGTATAGAATTTCTATGTGGGAACATTATAATAGTAGTCCTCTAGGATAGTCAATAGGAAAGTCCTATGGTCAGATCCTAGGCTTCTAAGAAAGAAAGATTGAACCTCATTAAAAATGAGGTCAGCAAATGAACCCCTAATAGGTGTGGTATGCTGAACAAGCACGTCACAGGCGTTGATGTTGACTAAAATGATAAAAATAACCAACAAAATTTTTCAAGCTCTCACACTTAGAATGGTGTTGAGAATTGAATCAAATTTTAAACATGAGCAAACTGGGCTCAAATCAAAGAAGATGTTGTTTCTGTTAGGGATTAGTATGTATTTTTCAAATTATAGTTATAAATTTGAGTATTAAAATTTGAATGTTGATTTGATTTATCTTTTTATTTCAATTAATTTTATGGATTTTAGTGAGATTAAAATTTAAGTGAAGGAAAAGATCAGATTGAGAAGGAAAGCATTAGGAATAATACCCAATGCCAGAGTTCATCGAAGAAGATTTTAATTAGAAGAAATTTTTGTGCCGACATGATATTCACACTAAATTGCGAGGATTACAATAGGAATGGATCATAATACAATGTGACATTGGATGTAAAATTCTTGACCTCTAGAACTTGATTTGAAATGTTTCAATAGGAAAAGATTCTAAAGCAACACAAAATCATATGTAAAATTTTCAACCTCTAAAATTTGATTTCAAATGTTGCAATAGGAGGAGATCCTAAAGCGACGTGGATCACATATAAAATTTTCAAACTATAAAATTTGATTTAAAAGGTTACGATAGAAGAGGACCCTAAAGCAACACAGAATCAGATGTAAGATTCTCAACCTCTAGAACTTGATTTGAATGATTGCAATAGGAGAAGATCCTAAAGCGACGAGGAATCAAATGTAAGATCCTGAACCTCAAGAATTTGATTTGAAGGGTTTCAATAGGAAGAGATCTTAAAGCAACGCGATATTGGATGTAAGATCCTTAACCTCTAGAATTTGATTTGAAAGATTGGGATAGAAGGAGAACCTAAAGCCACATGGTATCGGATGTAAAATCCTCAACCTTTAGAACTTGATTTGAAAGTTTGCGATAGGAAGAGATCCTAAAGCCACGCGAAATCAGATGTAAAATCCTTAACCTCTAGAACTTGATTTGAAAGGTTGCGATAGGAGGAGATCTTAAAGCAATGCAAAATCAGATGTAAAATCCTTAACCTCTAGAAATTGATTTGAAAGTTTGTGAAAGGAGGAAATCCTAAAGCAACGTGGAGACAGATGTAAAATTGTCAACCTCTGGAATTTTATTTGAATGGTTGCAATAGGAAGTAATCCTAAAGCAATGCGGAATTGGATGTAAAATCCTCAACCTCTATAATTTGATTAAATTTTGTGAAAATTATGTAAACTTGATTTAAAAAACAAAAGAAATAAAAGACATAATTTATCTCACAATCCTTCCCAAACAAATCCCTAGAAGTTCTCTTCAAGAATTTCTCTCCTCACAAGCACTCTCAATTCTCTCTTAGAAGTGTAATGATGAAGAAATCTCTCACCTTCCCTCTCNTTTCTCTCCTTACAAGCACTCTCAATTCTCTATTAGAAGTGTAATGATGAAGAAATCTCTCACCTTCCCTCTCCTCTTACAATCCTTGAAGAAACTCTTCAAGCCCTTGACTTTCTCTCTCTCTCTCTCTTTCTCTCTTTCACCCCCTTACATGTCACCTCCTTTTTGTTCTTTAAAACCTATCTTTTATTAAAGGTTACCTCCATCCAAAAAGAATCCAAAATTCCCTCCAAAATTCTATCTAAAACTCAACCCTTTTGAATTCAAAAGACATGTTCATTGATCCAAGAGNTTCTCTCTTTCACCCCCTTACATGTCACCTCCTTTTTGTTCTTCAAAACCTATCTTTTATTAAAGGTTACCTCCCTCCAAAAAGAATTGAAAATTCCCTCCAAAATTCTATCTAAAACTCAACCCTTTTGAATTCAAAAGACATGTTCATTGATCCAAGAGATATATCCCTTCATAAAAGAACCTTTGAAAGTGTCAAGAATCATTGAATCACTCGAAGGGGTGTTTAGAATAAGTGTCTCTTTGAAAATTCACACAAAATTCATTTTGAACCGTATTATTCCTCAAAAAATCATCTCTGACGCATCTGGGGCCAGCTTGCTTAAGTCTGCACTGTGGGTTTTGGCACTTCAGGCATCAAATCTGGTAAATCTGGTGCATCTGGTGCAAGCTCTCTGTCAAATGGCACTTCTGGTGCCACACTGGCACATCTAGCACCATCTTTATTTATAATGGCGCTTCTAACGCCAATCTAGCGCATTTGGTGTTGAATTCCCAAAATTTGCTATTTTGGCTCCAAATTTTGTCCTTTTTGCTACTTTTGCTCCAAATGCCTAAAATNCACCGAATTCCCAAAATTTGCTATTTTGGCTCCAAATTTTGTCCTTTTTGCTACTTTTGCTCCAAATGCCTAAAATTGATATTCCTACAACAAAAACATAAAAAACACCCTTCTTTAAAGTGCAATATCACTAAAAATAAGCATAAATTGTATACTTAAAATAACATATTATTTTGGTTTATCAAGTCTCCACAGGTTTATTTGGCCTTAGAGTTAGCCCAGGGTGGTGTGGTCTTGGTCAGTCTTGCACTCACACACTTGAACCCCTTACCTCCACTCACAACCCAAAATCCTAAACAAAGCATACTTAGCATGATTCCCTACTCTTTTATAAACTCGTGTGGGTGGTCCCCCAATGCCTAGGATGGCTAGGAACAACGTAGGGAGGATCTAAAATAGAGAATTTATTTGGTCTCATAGCACCATTAAGGTAATTTTTTGATTAGCCTCCTCAGTAAACCCCAATTTCACCAAAAATTTCCAATTTTGGTCTTTTAGCCCCAAACTTTTCCACAATTACCAAAATGTCCCTAGAACCCTTAAATTCCAAAAGTAGCCCAAATCTTCAAATCCTCTCCAAAAAACATGTCAACCCATTTTAAAACACTCAAATTGCTCAAAAGCACCAGAATTTTCCCAAAATTCCGAAAATACCCCCAAAATTATCCAAATTAGCAAAATACCCCTCATGCCCCAAAAATCCCCAAAATTTCTAGTCACTCTTAATGACCCTAAAATCAATCCTAACCACCTAATGGGTCCAATTTGACCAACCTCCCAATTTTTCCCTTAAAGGCCCAAATTCCCCAAATCCATCCCAATTTCCCTAAATTCACTCCAATTTCACCCAATGTCAAACCTAGGTCACTCACCAACTTGTTCAATCCCAATCTACATTAATTTAAAATCCAATTGACTCAATCTACAAGTCCTAATTTCCATTTTGAGCCAAAATCCCCAATTTGACCATACCCTTAAAATTCTACTAAATTGAATCACATATCCAATCCAATTTCCGCAATTTTGATTCCTAAATTCTTCGTAACACTCCTCTAGAAAAAATTTGAACCTTGAATTTGCCTAGACCCTAACCTGAACCTAACAAAAATCCAAGTTAAGTCAAACCCCCCATTTTTGCCCAAATTCCCAAATTTCATCAAATTAAANACTCCCAATTTTTCCCTTAAAGGCCCAAATTTCCCAAATCCATCCCAATTTCCCCAAATCCATCCCAATTTCCCTAAATTCACTCCAATTTCACCCAATGTCAAACCTAGGTCACTCACCAACATGTTCAATCCCAATCTACATTGATTTAAAATCCAATTGACTCAACCTACAAGTCCTAATTTCCATTTTGAGCCAAAATCCCCAATTTGACCATACCCTTAAAATTCTACTAAATTGAATCACATATCCAATCCAATTTCCCCAATTTTGATTCCTAAATTCTTCGTAACACTCCTCTAGAAAAAATTTGAACCTTCAATTTGCCTAGACCCTAACCCGAACCTAACAAAAATCCAAGTTAAGTCAAACCCCCCATTTTTGCCCAAATTCCCAAATTTCATCAAATTAAACTCCATAAACTCTCAATTTCCACCCAATTGACTTCCCAATCACTCATGACAATATCCTACACCAAATTGAACCTTTAATTTACCTAATTTTAAGCCCTAGCAAAGTCAAACCCAAGTACAAGTCTAAGCCAAGGTCTTGAACCCAAACCCTAAATTTACTTCAAGCCATTTGGTCTAGCCCAACCTTGGTCACCACAACCACAATTTGGACCTTAAGAAATAACCTAGATGCACCTAGCCCACACTAGTTGTGTCATCGAGCAAGGGTCCCTTGAATTAGGGGATTTCTTCCTAAAAATGACTAAGCCCAAAGGATCCTTGCCTCCAGCCTTCCAAGCTCTCAAGGTTGTCACCATTAACTCCCCATGAGCTCCCTAACTCAGCTAGCCACCAGCTCAGCCCTGGTCGGTCAGACTAGTAGTCAAAAAACACCATGCCCGAGAGGTCCCAAATGGCTCAAACCCAAAAATTGGGACTCCCTGAGCTGGCTCACTTTTATTTGCCAATCGCACGATTTATCCCTCCACATAAGTGTCCTCTCTGCCACCCTAGCTTACCCTGATGGCAATCATGACTCCTTTTATAAATTGAGCACCCCTCATGGCCAAAGAGAATGACCATCCAATTCCTTAGGGAGAATCTGTTAAAATCTTTCTAAAGCTTCTCCAAACCTTCTTGAGTTCAATCCCACTATCCTCAGCTATCCATAGCCACTATTTTGCTAGAATTTTGAGGTCAAAATCTAGGATAGTTTTCTGTCATTCCATAAACCCCCACCAAACTCTAACTTGACTTGCTCCTGAGCTTCACTAGAGAAAAAGGAGAGCTTTCCCATTGAAAGCCTCATCTTTTGAGCCCTCTGCACCATACCTTGACCAAGGCTGTACCACCCACCAATTGAACTTTTGCATAAACACAACCTCTGCTCAAACCAACAATTGGAGTACATTTGTGGACTCACAAAGAAGCTTTAGAAAACACGCAATTGAGGCCTCAACTCTTGTGCTAAGGTATACACCATTTCCCCCGAATTTGAGCTCAACTTGGGCTTTTATGAAGAAATGTTTAATTCCATACATGATCAACTGTATAGATATGTTCATCTCGTTTAGATGCACGTGTAGGAACAAACAAGAGTGATTTAGTTAATAATTGAGTGAGATCAAAGTATTCTAGTGTGGATGGTTCTCGGTTTAGAACAGATGGGGATGATGAATGGATGTCTTCCATTCACGCGTGTATCGAATCAATGGACCATATGACATTGGACGGGAGCTGGGGACATAATGTGTGGGCTGATTCAATGATAATGCAGAAGACAACATTAAATGGGAGTGCTCCACGTGGGCTTTCGGAGTTATCAAGGATCAATTCAGCGTTGCATGGATAAGTAGGTAATTAGGGCCTTTTTTAATTTAATTAAATACTGAAACTTCAAAAAATCATAACTTGGTGTAGAAAAAATATAAAAATAAAATAAAAATACTCTATTGCTCAGTGAAGAGAGGAGAAAATTATGAAGTAAAAGTAAAAATAATTTGTCATTATTTTAATTTTAATTAATTTAATACTCTAGAGCTCCTTTTAATTCTATTTAATTAAATATTAATCCATGACTTGAAATTTGGAGGGTTTGTTCCTCATGTGATTGGGAGTGTTCTCTAGTTTTTCCAAAGTCAAAGAACATCCCTAACTATAAAAGCCCTATTTTTCAAGGCTATTTTCCTTTTTTTGCTTAAAATAATTATATAAATAAAAATAAAGATGAGAAAAATATGGGACTTAAAAATATAAAATGAGTTTAAATAATTTAGTACATTATATCATGTAATTAATCTTTAAAACCCATAAAAATTTAAATAAATAAAATATAATTTAAAAATCATAAAAATTAATTCACAGTGAAGATAATGATAATTTAAGTTCCTGTAAAAATTTGAAATCAATTTGAAATGTATTTGATCCTTCTTGATAACCTCCTTTGGCTTCTTGGGCTCAGACAATCTGAACTCAAGCTTTTTCATTAAGTTCTGGAACATCTTCACTATGTCTTCATCTTCAAAGAAGTATACTCTATTCAACCAATCTGACAAATGATAGACCTTGCCTTCCTTCTATTCTGCATGGTCTCTATTGAAACGGTTGATGGTCAGGCTGGTTGTACTGCTGACCATACTGCTGTGAGGGCTGACCTTGTTGTGTTGGCTACTGGTAATATTGACAAGACTGCTCAGTCTGAATCCTCATTGGTTACTTGCCTTTATTCCTTTTTACCACTGTATCAATTTTTTTTTGAATGCCTTAACCGGTCTAGACTTGTTAGTCTTTTCCAAAAATCCATATGCTTAACCTCCTCTTGTAAGCTACTGGTCTTGCTATGTAGTTTCTCAAATGACTTAGGGATACTCTTGAGTAAGATCTCAATTTCTTGTTGCTCCTTAAGCTAAGGCTCACACTTCATGCATAATTTTTTTCATCTCAAAATGCAGTCCACCAAGGTCTTGCAGGACATCTATTGCTCCACCACTAGATATCTTATGCTAACATGGTGTTGAGCTTCAATGAATATTTTCCCAAACAAGTTTCCAATTCTACAAATTTCTTGATTGATTCATTATACAACTCTATGTACTAAGCAAATGTGATCCCTAAAAGGCTGCTCATAAACTGACTCAATAATAATGCTTTATTACACCCCCCTGCCGCTTTTTGCGTGACGTGCTGTCAAGGGTTTCCCGCTCTATCAAAAGAGATGAAGGTGAGCGACACAAAGCCCTTGGGATATGATAAGGCATTGAATTCCTTTGGGTAAGGNCAAAATTAAGTTTACTACACTAATCTCTAAACGTCAAAGTTAAATTTGCTAAAAACTAAACTTGGTATTATGACGAAGAGCTAAAATTTAAGAAAGCAACCTTCTCATTACATTAAGATTATAGTCAGTGAATCATCAAATTGAAAAAAATATATATTATATAAAATAGGAGCAATTATATTTTTTATCCTTTTTACAAGTGATAAAGAACATTGGCTAATCCAGAGTTTAGTCCCTAAATCTGTGCTTAAGCTGGGACGACACTGGCTCTCACTCTAGATTTCCCATGTTCCCCTCTCCTGAGNTCCTTCTCATTACATTAAGATTATAGTCAGTGAATCATCAAATTGAAAAAAAAAATATATTATATAAAATAGGAGCAATTATATTCTTTATCCTTTTTACAAGTGATAAAGAACATTGGCTAATCCAGAGTTTATTCCCTAAATCTGTGCTTAAGCTGGGACGACACTGGCTCTCACTCTAGATTTCCCATGTTCCCCTCTCCTGAGGGTTAACATCTCGCTTTAGTTTCTAAAGGCCTGGAGAAAATTGGGGATCTTAGTCCGTCACCATAAAATCTCTAATTCTATGCCAATCAATGAATTTTTCCATCTTAGTTTGCACTCAACCCAATGGACTACTTTCTCATCCATGAAATTGAATGTTATTCTTAATTTGTCGTGGAAAACATTGCCCATTTGGATCATATAAGAGTGGATCAATTTCAAGTTTTGATGGGCTTTGCGGTATGGCCGTGAAATGCTCTGGTTTTTTAGCTCAAAATTATGGTTAGAAAGTGGGAATGCAGGGCNCGAATGTTATTCTTAATTTGTCGTGGAAAAAATTGCCCATTTGGATCATATGTTTCACAATAAATTTTAACAATTTAATTGGTTAGATCAAAATTAAATGAATTTCAAAGTTTGAATCATCACAAATATGAAATTAAAATATTACACAACAATCTTGATTCTTCACATGACCATTTGTTTTTGTAGGGATATTCTAAGTGGCTTTAATATGAATAATTTGCAATTTTAGAGAATCAAAAATCTTAGACTTGACTACTAGATATTCTTATACCTATAGTGTTAACTGGAGTTATTTTACCTTTTTCTTAATTTATACTATTATATTTAGTGTACTAAAATATGAAAATCTAGAAGTTAAAATCTTTGTCATGAGTCATATTTTTTTATGTAATAAAGAAGTTACTTGAGGACAAGTAACATTAAAGTTTGGGGGATTTTGATACACCAAAAATATATGCATTTTTAGGCCCATATTTTGTACTCATTTTTGTAATATTGTACTTTAAAGAAATGTATTTTTTATGTTTTATTGCAAGTTGTTGATTTTTAGGACTTGGGGCAAAAAGGAAGCAAAAAGGATAGAATTTGAAGTCAAAATGGAGTTTTTGAAGAATTATTCAGAGCTGAGGGCACCATTTGACAGGGAACGCTGTCTAAAATAAATGGACACCAGTGTCAATGCAGACCCTATTTCTATAAGATTTGACAAATTTGGATGCTTTTTGAAGAGTTTTTGGATGCACATATTGGAAACTGACCTTAGGCTCTATTTAGAGCCAAAATTGATCAGAAAAGACCCCCCCTCTTTGCGCCCCTTTGCACACTTCAACCACTTTCCACTATCTTCCATGCTATTCCACATTTCATATAGCCACTTAGAGTCCATTAGTCATTTATTTTCTTTATAAATTTGAGTTTTTATGGTGATTTTAAGTGTGAATTCTTCTCTAAGAGTGTTGGAGAGGGAGAGAAAGTGAGAGATTTTTTTCCTACATTTTCTAAGAGAGGCTACAAGGGATTTGCTTTGAGAAAGAGTTTCAGATAAGTGTTTGTTTGTTTATTATTGTTGTATAAACTTTCTTTTATATATGAAATTTGTGTTTTGTTATGTATTTCTCATGAATTCTGAGTAGTTTCCTTTATCTTTCTCCTTACTCTGAGATATAGTGAAATGAAGAGATAATTTGCATGTGAAAATGTTAAAATATAAAATAAATTGTCATGATTTTTCAACTCCGTTCTTAATTTACTTTTCAATATGGCCAATTAAATTGTTAAAATATATTGTGAAACATATGATCCAGGAAAAGGAGTATGAGTTCTACAATAGAGTGAGAATCACATTTAATTCCATGAAGGAGTATTTTGTTCATGGAATTAAGTGCAAATAAATAGGGAAATATACATTGTTGGGCGTAGAATTGAAGATTTTAGGGCGAGACTAAAATCCCCAATTCAATCTTAGTGTTTAAGAGCTAAAGCAAAAGTTAACCTTCAGGGGAAGGGAAGTGGGAGCTCTGGAGTGAGAGCCAGTATCCTCCTAGCCTAGCTACGGATTTAGGGACTAAACCTGAGATTAGCCAATGATTTTCTATAACACTGAATCAGGGTGGAGAATTAAAATTGCTCCTATTTAGAACAATACATATTTAAACCATTTATCTCATCTCATTTCACCAAAAAATCATTATAGTGGGAAAGATGTTTTTTCATATTAGAAAACTTCATCACATAAACATAGTTTAGTAGTTGCTGATTTAAACTCTGCATTTAAATTTTACTAGTAGTTAATATTTTAGTTCTAATAGTATTTAATAATTTAGTTCTGATAGTATCTCAAACATTTGAAATTAGTGACAGTAATTTAATTTTATTTCTATGAATTTCCTAGTTAATTTATCATTTCAAATTTAAACCTTCCTGTGGGATCGATATTTGGGACTTAAATAGAAAGCCTTATATTACTTGATAATGATACGTACACTTGTGTAGAATCCCAACATTAAGTGCTTAACATTATTATTCATAAAATACCACATCAATTTTTTGGCATCATTGTAAAGCAGAGTCAACTTTATAAATTTTACACAACTAGATTTTTAGGGATCAGGTTTTGGCGTCGTTGCAGGGGAAGGCAACGGTAAATTAAATAGATTTAGTAAATTAGGAAATTTAGAGATAAAATATAAAAATTAAAAAAATATCATATATATATATATATATATATAATCAAAAATTCAAAAAAATTTATATAGCTAAGAGTATTTTTCAGAAATTTTTCTTTGCTTATTATATTTGTATATGTGAATTATTGGATCTGAAGGTTTAGTACCTTACAATTTGAAATTAGAACGTATTATTTGAAAAATTCAAAAACAACAAAAAGAAATTAAAAATTTGAACAAAATGTCGAATAACTTAAATAATCAACTAAATGAAAATCCACAAAGACCTTTAAAAGATTATGTTAATTCTACAACCGTTGAACTTCACTTAACTATTCAAAATCCTGATGTTATTGCTAATTCATTTGAGCTTAAACCTCCTATTATCCAAATGGTACAAAATAATCAGTTCTAAGGAACACCTACTGAAGATCCTAACTTACGTCTTGCTAGTTTTCTTGAAATATATGCTACTTTTAAATATGATGGAGTGTTTAATGATGTTATTAGGATTAGACTTTTTATTTTTTCATTAAGGGATAAATCTAAAGCTTGGTTAAATTTATTAGCACCTGGATCTTTCAAAACTTGGGGAGAACTATCACAAAATGTTTGGCTAAATATTTTCCACCCTAAAAAACTGCTAAGTTTAGAAATGATATTACATCTTTTTGTCAGTTTGAAGGGGAATCGATATATGAAGTATGCGAAAGATTTAAGGATCTCCTTACAAAAGGTCCACACCATGCTTTACTAGAGTGGTTAATAATTCAAACTTTTTACAATGGATTAGTAGGATCACTTAAATCTATTATAGATGCTGCTACATGAGGATCCATAATGTCAAAACCTTTTGATGAAACATACTCTTTAATAGAATAAATGACTATTAACAATTTTTAATGGCCCTGTGAACAGGTAAATCCTAATAGAGTAGCTAGTATTCAAGACTCTGATGTAATGTTTGTTTTAGCATCTCAAATTGTTGTTATATCAAAAAATATTGATCAAATTAGAGTGAACTATTCTCAAATGCCACCAGTATTAGAAGAAAATTCACTAAAGCAGATAATTGATACTCAATCATCTTATGAAACTTTGAATGCTATAAATAATTGACATAACAATCCGTATTCTAATTATTACAGCCATGGATGGAAAAATCACCCAAATTTTAGTTGGAATAATTATAACAATTCGGTGAACCCCTCAGGAAATTTAAACAACCAAGGAAATCCTAATTATTAACCTTATTATCCTCATGGATTTAACCCTAACTCACAAGTTAAGGAAAAGAAGTTAACAATGGAAGAAGTAATGTTGAATATGGGAAATCAAATACAAAATCAAAAGGCTGCTATTAGAAATATTGAAAATCAATTAGGACATATTACTATTGCACTTAGTAACAGACCTTCATGAAATCTTCCAAGTACTGTGGAAGTTAATCTAACAGATCAAAATAAAGAGCAAATTAAAGCTATTCAATTACAAATTGGAAAAGAAGTTGAAACAAGATTCCAAATAGAAATTGAAGTTGATGAGGAGAAGGAAGAGATTGAAAGTGACCATAATGAAAATGAACAAATTCAAGTTTCTTTAGAAAACCCATTGCCTCCGTTTCCTCAACGATTGAAGCAGAAGAATAAAGATAAACAATTTACAAAATTTTTAGAAATCCTTAAAAAGTTAACGATAAACATTCCTTTCATTGAAGCTCTAGAACAAATGTCAAGTTATGTGAAATTTATGAAATATATACTAAACAAGAAAAGGATCTTTGTAGATCATGAGACCGTTATACTTAGTGAAGAGTGTAGTGCTATTATTATTTAGAAAAAAATTCTTAAAAAGTTCAAAGACCCTGGTAGTTTTACTATACCTTATGCAATTGGTGAAAAGTTTTTTTGGAAAAGCCTTGTATGATTTAGGAGCGAGTATCAATCTTATGCCTCTATCAATTTTTAAACATTTAGATTTGGGAAAGATTTCGCCAACCACTATAACTCTTCAGTTAGTTGATCGACCAATAACTTATTCTAAAGGAGTTATAGAAGATTTAATAATAAAAATGGATAAATTTATTTTTTCTGTAGACATTATAATATTAGATATGGAGGAAGATGAAAAGATTCCTATTATTTTGAAGAGATCGTTTCTTGTAATAGGAAGATCTATGATAGAAGTGAAAAAATGAGAATTAATAATGAGAGTTAATGATCAAAAAGTAACATTTAATATTCCAAAAGCTATGAAATATCTTGCAATAGAAAAAGATAATGAATATTTTAGGATGAAAGTTACTAATTATCTGAGTAATGAGCAATTTAAGAAAGTGTTTGAAGAAAAATTAAGGCAAGAAGAATTTAGTAAGAATGAGAATGAAATAAAAGAAGAGAATTTAGATTATATTCAGTATAAATTTGAAACTTTAGATTTGTTGGAAAATGATAATAAAATTCTTATTCCTTCAAGTATTAAACCACCTGAACATGAATTGAAAGTATTACCTGCCCATTTAAAATATGTATTTTTAGGAGATTCATCTACATTACCTGTTATTCTATCTTCTGAATTAACTGAAATTCAAGAACAAAAATTAATTGAAATGTTGAAAAGATATAAAAAGGCTTTTGGATGGACTTTAGCAAATATTAAAGGAATTAGTCCTTCAATTTGTATGCATAGAATTCTATTAGATGAACAATACAAACCTAAAGCTAATCCTCAGAGGAGATTAAACCCAATATTGAAAGAATTTATTAAAAAATAAATCTTAAAATGATTAGATGCTGGAATTATATATCTTATTTCAGACACTGCTTGGGTGAGTCCAATTCACTGTGTTCCAAAGAAAGGAGAGTGACCATTGAAGTAAATTAGAAAAATGAATTAATACCAATAAGACAAGTTACAATTTTCAAGATCACTTTCCTTTACTCTTTCTATACCAAATATTAGATTGATTGGCTGGAAACAAATATTATTGCTTTTTAGATGGATATAATGGGTATGCTCAAATTCTAATTGCTCCTGAGGATCAAGAGAAGACAACATTTATAATCCCTTATGGAACATTTGCATTTCGTAGAATGCCTTTTGGACTTTGCAATGCACTTGTGACATTTCAAAAATGTATGATGTCAATTTTTAGTAATTTGATTAAACTTGGAATAGAAGTATTTATGGATGATTTCTCTATATTTAGGACTTCATTTGAATTATGTTTAAACAATTTAGAAAAAGTTCTAGAATTATGTGAAAAAATCAACCTAGTACTAAATTGGGAAAAATGTCAATTTATGGTTGCATGAGGAATTGTACTTCGACATAAAATTTCTGAAAATGACATGGAAGTAGATCCTGCAAAAACTCAAGTTATTTAAAAATTACCACCTCCTACTATGTTTAGAGGGGTAAGAAGTTTTCTAGGACATGTTGGTTTATACAGGCGTTACATAAAAAGTTTTTCAATAATATCTAAACCATTATGCCAAATTTTAGAAAAAAACACAAAATTTAATTGTAATGAGGAATGCATAAAAGTATTTGAATTATTGAATGAAAAATTAATCACTGCACCTGTAATAGTTCCACCTAATTGGGAGAAATAATTTGAAATAATGTGCGATGTTAGTGATTATGCTATTGGAGTTGTGTTAGGACAAAGGCACAACAAAGTTTTTAAAGTAATATATTATGCTAGTAAAACTCTAAATGATGTTCAAATTAATTACACTACTACTGAAAGAGAGTTATTAGCTTTTTTTATGCCTTTGATAAATTTAGATCTTATTTGATTGGAACCAAATGTATAGTTCATGCAGATCATTCTGTTACCAAATACTTGATGCCAAAAAAGCATGCTAACCAAGGTTAATTAGATGGATACCTCTATTGTGAGAGTTCAATTTTATTGTAGTTGATAGAAAGGAAAATGATAATCAAATAGCTAATCATTTGTTTAGACTAAAAAAAGAAATATTAACTAATTTTGCAAATAAAATTTTAGAAAATCTTTTTTATTAACAATTATATAATATTGATGAACTGAATATACCACGGTATGTCGATATAGTAAATTATATTGTATGTGATATTCTACCACCAAATATTAGGATTCAACAATTAAACAAATTTATATATGATTCAAAATTCTAATTTTGGGATGACCCATATTTATATAAACAATGTAAAGATCTAATTATTAGGAGGTGTGTGCCTTATGAAGAAACTCAACAGATAATTGAAAGGTCAAATTATGAATTTGAAGGATATTTTGGAACAAATAGAACTGCATATAAAATTTTGTAAGTTGGATTTTATTGGCCTACTCTTTTTATAAATGTTAATGAATATATTAAAACATGTGATCGATGTTAGCGGGTAGGAAATAGTTCTAGAAGAAATGAAATGCCGCTAAATTACACATTGGAAGTTGAAATTTTTGATGTGTGGGGATTAGATTTTATGGGATCATTTATGCCTTCATTTGGAAACTTATATATATTACTTTTTGTTAATTATATTTCCAAATGGATTGAAGCTGTTATTGTACCTAAATGTGATGCTCGGAGTGTTTCTAAATTTTTAAATAAAAATATTTTTACAAGATATGTAATGCTGAGAGTAATTATTACAGATGGAGGATCCCATTTTAGAAATAAGAGAATCAAGAAATTGATTTAAAAATATGAAATTATGCATATATTCTCTAATGTTTATCATCCTCAGACCAGTAGTCTAGTAGAAATATCAAATCGTGAAATAAAACAAATTTTAGAAAAAGCTATAAATCCTTATAAATTGGATTGGTGTGCTAGATTAGATATTGCATTATGGGCATGTTAAACTACTTATAAGACTCCTATTAGAATGTCCCCATATAGACTTATTTTTGGAAAAACATGTCACTTACCAGTAGAATTGGAGCATAAAACATTTTGGGCTATTAAAGAATTTAATTTTAATCTAAAAGATGCTGGTGAGAAAATATTGTAGCAACTTAATGAACTTGAGGGTATTAGAAATGAAGCATATGACAATGCAAATATCTATAAAGAGAAAATGAAAATATGACATGATCGGAAAATTATTAAAAAGAAGTTTGAACATGGACAAGAAGTTTTATTATATAATATAAGATTGAGATTATTTCCAGGAAAACTGAAATCCATATGGTTAGGATCATTTAAAGTAATTAAAGTCTATCATTATGGAACTGTTGTTATTAAAGATCCTAAAATTGTAAAGATATTTAAAGTTAGTGGGCATCGATTGAAACATTATTATAAAAGACACATGCCACAATTTAAGGAAATTTTAATGTTAAGTCATCCTGATTAGACAATGGTACGCTGGGCTGACAAAGTAAAACCAAGCGCATTGTGGGAGGCAACCCATATATAAATCTATATATATCTATATATTACTATTTTGTTTAATAAGTGTTTTTAGGAAATAATAATATTTTTCAATCCTAGACAATTTTATTTATCATAAATTAGACAAATATTGGTATTGGAAGAAAAATTTGGAATCGAATTGAACAAAAAAATAGAAGACGCTATTTTGGCCTCTAGCGCCAGAATGGGCACCAATGGAGGCCATCTACATGGACCATTGCATCGACAGCGCCATCGGGAGCATTGAAAGCGCTCTGAGCAATTTTGCATGTTCAGGACGAATATGGCGGACTTTTGCGGGATTGGACTCCTAAATAACTGCCGAGAGGTGTTTTTAAAGGCCTAAAAACTGCCTGGATGACCAAAAACTTCCAAATTTTAAATTCCATGGCTTCTAATTTTAGAAATACTTCCAGGTATGGAGTTTTCAATAGAAGAAAGTTCATCAACTTTTACACACAGAGATTATATGACAAAGTGAAAGGGAAAAGCCCATTGATGTGGGATCGATTATTTTCAAAAGATTAGTAGAGTTACAAAAGAAAGTGTTATTTTAAACTATTGCATTTAAATGGAAAATCCCATTGATGTGTGATTGATTATTTTCAAATATATTATGGGTATTATTATGAATAGACATATATATGGACTGGGGCATCCTTCCACAATTTTCTTACTTTGCAGTCAATCTCAAGTGCCATATGAAAGTTGGGAGAAAGTATTATTACCTTGGGAGCCCATGATTATTGATGATAATTATAGTATTGGGAATGGTAATGAAGCATTAGATATTATCTTGGATCATTCATCACATGCTTCAACACAATTAATGCCACAAACAATTGGACATCCCTTGGTTTTAAAGAGAAAATGAAGAAAATAGAAAGAGAACTTCAGAGTATTATTAATGCAATAGAAAATATTAACTACCTTTTTGATCACCTAGATTTGAGGATGAACTAGAACTTTGATCATACTGGAACAATTGAAGCAGGATTGGTGCAGATGTTCAAGAAAAATGGATGGATCGATGAAAATTTGATTGATTAATTCCCGTACCGACCCTTCTACAATTTGTAAGTCCATTACCAGTATATGGGAGATATTAGAGGAGGAGAATGTACGGAAGATGAAATAGAATAATTGAAGAAGTTGGGCCCTCTATTATTTTAAAGTAATTATTTTTTTAATATGATTATGTGGATTTACTTTACTTTACTTTGCTTTAAAACTCTATTAACTTTGATTGTGTGTATAGTTTTATGTCAGTGTTCTAGTTTTATGGCTTGATTTTGACGCTGAATTATAAATTAGTGTGCTTTATGTATGTGAAAGTGTGATTAGAAAAATGTATTTGTAAAAAATGTATTTTCATACATAAAAGTTAGTTTCGTGTTGTTTA
Source organism: Phalaenopsis hybrid cultivar (assembly GCA_002079205.1). Classification (NCBI taxonomy): domain Eukaryota; kingdom Viridiplantae; phylum Streptophyta; class Magnoliopsida; order Asparagales; family Orchidaceae; genus Phalaenopsis; species Phalaenopsis hybrid cultivar. Next base: position 207,647 of record JXCR01146509.1, read on the forward strand.
TGAAAATGCTTGTTTGTGAATTATTTTAAGTGAAAAGTAGTGTTCAAAAAGACTAAATAGACTTTGGAGTGAATTGAAAAAAAGCTGAAAATTGCAAAAATAAAAAAGGGTGAATTTTAGGCCACAGGCGCCGACGGCGCCATCGACCTGAAAAACCACCCAAACCCCTTAAATCTTACAATTTACACAGTAAAAACACCATTTTTACCCTCCTGATCATCTTCAAGCTCTGATTTTTGCACCTAGGACTGACTATTGCTTGGATATGAGGCAATTTTAAGGTAAAGGAAGTTCAAATTTCATCTTATCTAGGTAAGAGCTACACTTTGAACTCAAAATTTTTTATTTTCACCAAGGATTTATACATTGCCCACATCCAAAATTTTCAATTTTTTTAGAATATTTTGAGGAAATCCTTTGGTGAAGAACTCTCACTTAGTAGATTTAAGTTTAAAACGTTCCACATTGTGATTTTCAAAATTTTTGAGAATTTATTTGGATTTTATCAATTTTTTTCAAATTATCATGGCACCGAGAATGAGCAAGGGAAAGAGAAAGGTGGATTTTGATGATAAAAAGTTTGTCAATTACAACATATTTTTCAATAGTCTACTTGCAACTAAGAAAACAATTCGAGGATTTAAAAATCTAGGTGAAGAAATCAAAAGATTAATCAATGCTCGATAGTAGGAGAATTTTTGTTACTTTATTGTCAAGGCTATTATTGGTGTAATGATGGAGTTCTATGCCAACATTAAGGAAACTTCTGAAGACTATGTGTTTATTCGTGGGAAAATGGTAGAATTTACTCCAAGGAAAATTAATGAATTTTATCAGTTAGAGAATGTGTATAGCTGACAGCACAAATCATTTTCTGCTACAAATGAGGCCTTAGATGAAGTTATTTCTTTTCTTACTGATGAAAGAGGAACTTGGAAGGTGAAGAATAATGTTAAGGTAAACCTTCCTCTTTCTATGTTAAATGTAGTATCTAAGGTCTGGCACTACTTTATTTCTGGTAGAATGATACCAACAAATCATCATAGTGAGGTTATAAAGGATAGAGCCATCTTGAGCTTCTGTGTCCAACAGATGAAAAGGATAGATGTAGGCTCTATTTTTTATAGAAACACTCATTTTATTACTTTGGGAGGGACTATTGGTGGTTTAGCACACCCTACTCTGATCTTCAAACTATGTGAATAGGCAGTAGTTGATTTTAGAATGAATGAGGAGAGGATTGAACCTCTAAAACCTATTGGACCTGCCAATATTAAGACTTATGAATCTCATGCTGGATGGAGATCTGAAAGTAGGAGTAGGGACATTCCTTCTACTTCAAGTACCACTACTTCTATTACCCCTACTCTCTAAGAACTTGTGGAGCAGATGATGATCCAACAGGGAGATATCTTGAGAATGGAAAGCCATATGAAAAATATGGAGGCAAGAAATGCACACAATGATGATTTGACAAGGAAAAAGTTTGAATATGTTGTTGCCTATGATGATGCGATGGTCAGATACATGAGGGGTGACCACTCAGTTCAATTTCCTACTCACCCCATTTTTACCCCATATCAGCAGCAAATTTGGATGTGGAAGAAGAAGATGATGTTGATTGGTAATGTTTTAGTTTGATTTTTGTTTAGTTTATGTTTGGTTTTACTATATTGTTGTGACTATTTATTTTTAGAGTATGACACTTTGCTTTATTTTAAATATTATGCTGTATTACGAAAGTAGATTTGTGAAACTATTTTTACATTGGAAATCATTTTAGTACTATTGTTAGTTTTTAGTACTTGGTTGAATGTATTTGTAGTTAACTCTTTCTCAGCAAATTTTTATATGTATTATTTGTTATTTAATGTTTTAAGTCTTGTAGCTTTTCATATTAGCACCTGCAATATTTCAGAGTTAGCTTTCAAATCAGAACCTTTAGCAGGCAAGTCTTTTTTTTATGTATTAAATGTTTTCTTTCACCCTTTATTTTTTCAAATATTCATGCTAAATCTTTTAAAAATTTAAGTTTGGGGGGGAAATGAAATTTCTTTTTTAAATAAAAGAAACATAGTTTTATTTGTCCTCAATTAGTTGTATTTTCAAAATTTTTAAAATTTAACATGGCCATTGGTATTAGAGGGTAACTTTAGATAACTATATTTATGTTTCTAAATATATAGTAAACTTAAGTAAAAAAAAATTCAATAATAAAGGTTTATTTTAGATAGTAAGATATTTGGTATGAGAGAATAAGACTATTTTTTCTATTGTAAGTAAGGGAATTTATATTTTTGAAATATTAAAAATCTTAGAGATTCATGTAAGAAGAAAAGAATAAAACTTTATGAAAAATTGTTAAGCTGATATAACCTTATAAGTGAAGGAATGTGAAAAGTTTTTAACTTTAAGAAGAAGTAGTGAAGTTCAAAATCATTAAAGGCTATCCAGATATAATAATCCTCACATAAAAAAAAGAACAAAAGAAAAGAAAAAGGGATTGAAAATGATCCTGAAAAGAAAAGAAAAGAAAAGGAAAGAAAGAAAAAGAAAGAAAAGAAAAAGATGTGAGGAGAAGCTTGAGGAGATGTCTAATTAAAAATTGGCTTCACTTGAATCAACTTAAAGAAGAAGGATTGGCTATATTTTCTAAACTTATATTTCAGTATTAGCATATTTACTAGTAAAGTTTCATGAACCTTTTTCATATGGATATTCTAAGTGGCTTTAATATGAATAATTTTTAGATTTCCTTGAAAAGAATAAAGAATCAAAAATCTTAGACTTGACTGCTATATATTCTTATACCCTTAGTATTAACTGGAGTTATTTTACATTTTTCTTAAGTTATACTATTGTATTTAGTGGACTAAAATATGGAAATCTAGAAGTTAAAATCTTTGTCATGAGTCATATATTTATCTAATAAAAAAGTTACTTGAGGACAAGTAACATTTAAGTTTGGAGGACTTTGATACATTAAAAATATATGCATTTTTAGACTCATATTTTATACTCATTTTTGGTAATATTGCACTTTAAAGGAAAGTATTTTTTATGTTTTATTACAGGTTATTGATTTTTAGGACTTGGAGCAAAAAGAAAGTAAAAAGGATGGAATTTGGAGTCAAAATTGAGTTTATGAAGAATTGTTCAGCGCCAACGGTGTCATTTGACAAAGAGCATTGTCTAAATTAAATGGCCACTGGCGTCGATGGCGCCAGTGTCGATGCAGACCCTATATCTAGAAGATTCAATGAATTTGGATTTTTTTTGAAGAGTTATTGGAGCATCTATTGGAAAATAGACCTTATGATCTATTTAGAGCCGAAATTGATCGGAAAAGACCCCGCCCCCCCTTTGCGCCCCTTCGCACCCTTCAACTACTTTCCACTCTCTTCAACGCTATTCCACAATCCATATTGCCATTTAGAGTCATTTAATTATTTATTTTCCTTATAGTCTTGAATTTTTGTGGTTATTTTTAGAGTGAATTCTTCTCTAAGAGTGTTGGAGAGGGAGAGAAGTGAGAGATTTCTTCTTCCTACATTTTCTCAAAGAGGCTACAAGGGATTTTCTTTGAGAAAAAGTTTTAGATAAGTGTTGTTTGTTTATTATTATTGTATGAAATTTCTTTTATATATGAAAATTTTGTTTCATTGTATCTTTCTCATGAAGTCTGTGTAGTTTCCTTTATCTTTCTCCCTACTCTGAGATTTGATAAAATGAAGAGATAATTTGGATGTGTCAATGTTAAAATATAAAATAAATTCTGATGGTTTTTCAACTCTCTTCTTAATTTACTTTTTGATCTGACCAGTTGAATTGTCAAAATATGTTGTAATAAATATGATCTAGGAAATGGAGTATGAGTTCTACAGTAGAGTGAGAATTACATTTAATTCCATGAAGGAGTATTTCGTTCATGGAATTAAGTGCAAATAAATAAGGAAATATACATTGTTGGATGTAGAATTGGAGATTTTGGGGTAACAGACTAAAACCCCTAATTTGATCTTAGTTTTTAATAACTAAAGTGAGAGTTAGCCTTCAGGGGAAGGGAAGTGGGAGCTCTGGAGTGAGAGCCAGTATACTTCTAGCCTAACCACAGATTTAGGGACTAAACCTGAGATTAGCCATTGATTTTTATAACATTGAATCAGGGTAGAGAATTAAAATTGTTTTTGTTTGGCACAATACATATTTAAACCACTTATCTCATCTCATTTCACCAAAAACTCATTATAGTGGGAAAGATGCTTTTTCATATTAGAAAACTTCAGCACATAAACATAGTTTAGTAGTTACTTTTTAAACTTTACATTTAAATTTTGCTAGTAGTTAATAATTTAGTTCTAATAGTATCTCCAACATTCAAAATTAATGACAGTAATTTCATTTTATTTCTGTGAATTTTCCTAGTTAATTTATCATTTCAAATTTAAACCTTCCTCGTGGGATCAGTATTTGGGACTTAGATATAAAGTCTTGTATTACTTGATAAGGATGCTTATACTTGCATAGAATGCCAACATTAAGTGCTTACTGTTATTATTCATAAAATACCACATCAAGTTTTTGGCATCATTCTAAAGTGGAGTCAACTTTATAAATTTTACACAACTATATTTTTGGGGATCAATCACCAAGTATAAGTCTTAAATACAAATGAAATTTTGAATATTTTTTTTGGTATATCAGCGGGCTACCTTGAAGTCCTACGGATTTTTTGTTGTTTAACAAAAGGAAAGTTTAGTTATTTAAGATCTTGTTTTCTCTCTTGAAGATATTCTTCTCTTGCATCCTTGTCGTGCTGCCCACAAAGTTTGCTCCAAGCTCCCTGTTTTAGCAGCTCCAATGTTCATATTTTATGTCTTTTTTTTATTTTTTTTATTATTTTTGAATTAGATAACCTTATTAAAGGGTGTGTGTTCATATGTTATAGTGATTCATCTTAGATAAACAAACTATTGTTTTATATCTTAAAAGTCTGGCAAAATAGAATGTACATGACTAAAGCATGTTGTAGAACACAGTAAAGAAAAGAAATAAACTAAAGCATTGCCTACCTGAGACTCTACTACTACTACAAAAAGGGTCAATACAACAATCATAATATAAAAAAGCATAAGAAATTTATGAAAATTTAGAAAATTTAAGCAAATCATAAGAAAATACAATATGAGGAAATGCAAATAAATCTTAAGAAGAACATGAAACAAGAAAACCAAACTCATTATCACATATAAAAGACCAAGATAAATGTAATACTTTAGTAGAGGTGGGAGCTCGGTGCTTGATTGTGGGCTTTATAATTCCAACCCTAGATAAGAGCTACCAACCTAATAATGTAAAGAGGGTGATTCTTGGTTTTAATCAAGATGATTAATAGGTGGACCCTTATAAGATCTCAAAAATTCTTTAACTTTTTCATGCATGTAGAATTTACTTAGCAAACAAATTTATTGTTGTCACAAGAAAGGATGTATTTTGTTATATCATAAAAAGTATGTTTTGGAAAAATTAGGTTGTCAAGAAGTTAATTCCCTTGATTAGACTAAAACTGCCATCAGCCAAAGAGAACTAGAGGCAACATTCTTACCAAGAGTTTGGGAATAGTACCATCAGTCCTATTCTCTCTCCCAAAGGATCCATGAGGTCAGAGATACTATTCTAATATCCTACTTTTAACACACATAAGCATTATCATCATCGCCCTCGCCACCTAGACCTTTGAATTACACAAGTTAAAGGATTCATATGTGACATTAACAAATATCCCCAGTTGCTCATAAGGATTTGGATACCTTATCCAAGATCCAAAACCTCGAGCGTTGGGTCAATAATGTAGGATAAGTAGTGTAGGGTATTTTATTTAGAAGCGTGAATTAACGAGTCCCAATTCATATCTTAGTGGGTCCCTATTTATTTTATCTTTGTTTTGGTTTTTAGTGGTTTTTTTTTTTATTTTTAGGATGATTTTATTCAAAAAATTAGAATAAATTTAGTTGTCCTTCAAAATATCCAAGAATTATTCCAAAGTGTTCGGGGAATGACCCTAAAAGACTCTAGGAGTTCCTAGATCATTTCGAGTTCACTTAACTTTATTATATTATTGAAATAGTCATCCTTGGTTATAGTTATGATGTTTTAATTCGTGCTTAATGAACTTCAATGTTGTAGTCATCCCATGAGTGGGGTATCTAGTCATTCATTTGATGTTAAGTGTGGGAATTATGTGTGTGGGCACCGTTGAGGGCAAATTATGTTGTTAAGAAATCATTATCCTTTCACTTGGAATTGAACTTGTAGTGTTCTAAAGATGTGATTAATTATATTTTATTTTCTAAACCTCATTAAATGATTGTATATCAATCCATAAGTTTACTACTAAGCTCTTAAGTCTTTTATGGGTAAACTTATAATTTTGAAAAGGTCTTAATGTAATGTGTTGAATCCTTATTAAAGAGATTTTATTATTACTTAACCATTGATTTGGGGCACTAAATTAGTAAATTATTGTCATCCTAACTTATGTCCCTCACATTTGAATCATCCAATTTTAATTGTATTCCAAACTTCAATAATTTCAATAATTTCAATTTTATGTTTTTGTAGAAGATAGTGTGGATAGGTTCCTACCCTTTAACCCTTTTTGTTTCAGTTATCTTGAAGGGTCAATAATCATAAATATTGCCCTTTTACCCTCTAGTTTGACCTAAATCTTAATTAAGGTATGGAATTCTAAAGTTACCATTTTGCCCCTAGGGCTTTCTACTTCATAATTATTTCAATTAAATTTAAATGACTTTAAAACGTTATTGTTATTCTACCCATGGGTTAATTGAAATATTAGAAGAGGATTTATATTTTTCTAATTTTTATTTAATTTTTAATAATCATTTTAGTTGAAAAATAAGAATTTTTAATGATATTTAATTTAACTAACATATACTTTGTATCTTTAGGAAAATTCTTGGAGGTTTACTTAGGTCAGAGGACTACTTGGAATACCTTATGTGAATTTTTGAATATATTTTAATATTATAATTTTTAATTGATTTTAATGGGTAAATAAATAAAATAAAGATTTTTTAAACTAAAAAAATTCATTTTTATATTTTCTTATAAGTCTCTCCAACTTCAAAGAACTTAGAAAAATTTATTTTATATTTTTATGATTTTATTTGATTTTTTATAATTATTTTATTCACAAATAATGGAAATACCATTTTAAATACTAAAAGTACTTATTTATACTTTTAAAAATTTTTAAACACATTCTTGAGTTGTTCTCTATGGTTGAATTGATATTCATGACAATTGGAAACATTTTCATATTTTTTGTGATTTTTTGATATTTTTAGTTATTTTAAAATTAAATGCCTAAAAATTAACATTTCATTTTAACTTTAATTTTATTTTTCTTAGTTTCCTTTAGTCTGAAGGAACATTCCAAACCCATTTTTATAATTTTTTACTTTTTATTTTATTTTTGTAATTATTTGAACCCAAAATTCCTATTTACTTAGAAAATACATTTTTAACTCAAAATAATTTTTATAAGTTTTAAATTTTTACGAATGTCTTGTAAGGTGATTACCTTCAATTTGGACCATTTTAATGATTTTTTTAATTACTTTTTATTTTTCATTTTTTTGGTATTTTCATTAACTTTTTAATAAAAAAAAATATTTTAAATTTTTTAATTTTTATTTTTATTTTTCTTAGAGTNGTCACTTGAATCAACTTAAAAAAGAAGGCTTGGCTACATTTTTCTAAACTTATATTTCAGTATTAGCATAATTACTAGTAAAGTTTCATGAAGTTCTTTTTCATATGGATATTCTAAGTGACTTTAATATGAATAGTTTGTAGATTTCCTTGAAAAGAATAGAGAATCAAAAATCTTAGACTTGATTGCTAGATACTCTTATACTTTTAGTATTAACTGGAGTTATTTTACATTTTTCTTAAGTTATACTATTGTATTTAGTAGAATAAAATATGGAAATATAGAAGTTAAAATCTTTGTCATGAGTCATATTTTTATGTAATAAAGAAGTTATTTGAGGACAAGTAACATTTAAGTTTGGAGGATTTTGATACACTAAAAATATATGCATTTTTAGACTCATATTTTATACTCATTTTGTTGTAATATTGCACTTTAAATGAAAGTATTTTTCATGTTTTATTACAGGTTATTGATTTTTAAACTTGGAGCAAAAAGAAAGCAAAAAGGATGGAATTTGGAGTCAAAATTGAGTTTTTGAAGAATTGTTCAGCGCCGACCGTGCCATTTGACAAAGAGCACTGTCTAAATTAAATGGCCATTGGTGTCAATGGCACCAGTGTCAATGTAGACCCTATATCTAGAAGATTCGATGAATTTGGATTTTTTTTTGAAGATTTTTTGGATGCACCTATTGGAAAACCGACCTTATGAAAACTTCATCACATAAGCATAGTTTAGTAGTTACTATTTTAAACTTTACATTTAAATTTTGCTAGTAGTTAATAATTTAGTTATAATAGTATCTCCAACATTCAAAATTAGTGACAGTAATTTCATTTTATTTTTGTGAATTTCCTAGTTAATTTATCATTTCAAATTTAAACCTTTCTCGTGGGATCAATATTTGAGACTTAGATAGAAAGTCTGTATTACTTGATAACGATACTTATACTTGCATAGAATACCAACATTAAGTGCTTAACGCTATTATTCATAAAATACCACATCAAGTTTTGGCATCGCTGTAAAGTGGAGTCAACTTTATAAATTTTACACAACTATATTGTCGGGGATCAATCACTAAATATAAGTCTTAACTACAAAAGAAAATTTGAATATTTTTTTGGTTTATCAGCGGACTACCTCAAAGTCACACGGATTTTTTGTTGTTTAACAAAAGGAAAGTTTAGTTGTTTAAGATCTTGTTTTCTCTCTTGAAGATATTCTTCTCTTGCATCCTTGTCGTGTTGCCCACAAAGTTTGCTCCAAGCTCCTTATTTTAGTAGCTCCAATGTTCATATTTTATGTCTTTTTTTATTGTTTTTGTTATTGTTGAATTAGATAACCTTATTAAAGGGCGTGTGTTCATATGTTATAGTGATTCAATGTAGATAAACAGACTATTGTTTTATATCTTAAAAGTCTGGCAAAACAGAATGTACATGCCTAAAGTATGTTGTAGAACACAGTAAAGAAAAGAAATAAACTAAAGCATTGCCTACCTGAGACTCTGCTACTACTGCAAAAAGGGTCAGTACAACAATAATAATATAATAAAGCACTAGAAATTTAAGGAAATTTAGAAAATTTAAGCAAATCATAAGAAAATGCGATATGAGGAAATGCAAATAAATCTTAAGAAGAACACGAATCAAGAAAAACCAAACTTGTTATCACATATGAAAGACCAGGATAAATGTAAGACTTTAGTAGAGGTGGGAGCTCGGTGCTTGACTGTGGGCTTTATAATTCCAACCCTAGATAAGAGCTACCAACCTAGTAATTTAAAGAGGGTGATTCTTGGTTTTAATCAAGATGATTAATAGGTGGACCTTTACAAGATCTTAAAAAATTCTTTAACCTTTTCATGCATGTAGAATTTACTTAGCAAAAAAATTTATTATTGTCACAAGAAAGGATATATTTTGTTATATCATAAAAAGTATGTTTTGGAAAAATTAAGTTGTCAAGAAGTTACTTCCCTTGATTAGACTAAAGCTGCCATCAACCAAAGAGAACTAGAGCAACATTCTTATCAAGAGTTTGGGAATAGTACCATCAGTCCTATTCTCTCTCCCAAAGGATCCATGAGGTCGTAGATACTATTCTAATATCCTACTTTTAACACACATAAGCATTATCATCATCGCCCTCCCCACCTAGACCTCCGAATTACACAAGTCAAATAATCCATATGTGACATTAACAAATATCCCCAGTTGTTCATAAGGATTTGGATACCTTATTCAAGATCCAAAACCTCGATCGTTGGGTCAATAATGTAGGATAAGTAGTATAGGGTACTTTATTTGGAAGTGTGAATTAATGAGTCCCAATTCAATCTTAGTGGATCCCTATTTATTTTATCTTTGTTTTGGTTTTTTGTGGTTTTTTTTTTATTTTTAGGATGATTTTATTCAACAAATTAGAATAAATTTAGTTTTCCTTCAAAATATCCAAGAATCATTCCAAAGTGTTCGGGGAATGACCCTAAAAATCTCTAGGAGTTCCTAGATCATTTTGAGTTCACTTAACTATATTATATTATTGAATTAATCATCCTTGGTTATAGTTATGGTGTTTTAATTTGCGCTCAATGAACTTCAATGTTGTAATCATCCATGAGCGGGGTATCTAGTCATTCATTTGATGTTAAGTGTGGGAATTAAGTGTGTGGGCACCGTTGAGGGCAAATTATGTTATTAAGAAATCCTTATCCTTTCACTTGGAATTGATCTTGTAGTGTTCTAAAGATGTGATTAGTTATATTTTATTTTCTAAACCTCATTAAATGATTGTATATCAATCTATAAGTTTACTACTAAGCTCTTAAGTCTTTTATGGGTAAACTTATAATTTTGAAAAAGGTCTTAATGTAATGTGTTGAATCCTTATTAAAGAGATTTTACTATTACTTAACATTGATTTGGGGCACCAAATTAGTAAATTATTGTCATCCTAACTTATGTTCCCATATTTGAATCATCCAATTTTAATTGTATTCCAAACTTCAATAATTTGAATTATTTCAATTATATATTTTTGTAGAAGATAGTGTGGAAAGGTTCCTACCCTTTAACCCTTTTTGTTTCAGTTATCTTGAAGGGTCAATAATCATAAATATTGCCCTTTTACCCTCTGGTTTGACCTAAATCTTAATTAAGGTATGAAATTCTAAAGTTACCATTTTGCTCCTAGGGCTTTCTACTTCATAATTATTTCAATTAAATTCAAATGACTTTAAAACATTATTGTTGTTCTACTCATGGGTTAATTGAAATATTAGGGGAGGATTTATATTTTTCTAATTTTTATTTAATTTTTAATAATTATTTTAGTTCAAAAATAAGAATTTTTAATGATATTTAATTTAACTAACATATACTTTGTATCCTTGGGGAAATTCTTGGAGGTTTAATTAGGTCAGAGGACTACTTGGAATACCTTATGTGAATTTTTTAATATATTTTAATATTATAAATTTTAATTGATTTTAATGGGTAAATAAATAGAATAAAGATTTTTTAAATTAAAAAAATTCATTTTTATAGTTTCTTATAAGTCTCTCTAACTTCAAAGAACTTAGAAAAATTTTATACTTTTTATTTTATTTTTTGTAATTATTTGAACCCAAAATTCCTATTTACTTAGAAAATACATTTTTAACTCAAAATAATTTTTATAAGTTTTAAATTTTTACAAATCTCTCATAAGGTGATTACCTTCAATTTGGACCATTTTAATGATTTTTTTGAATTACTTTTTATTTTTCTTTTTTTTGGTATTTTTATTAACTTTTTAATAAGAAAAAACATTTTAAATTTAAAATTTTTATTTTTACTTTTCTTAGGGTACACTAACCATAGTGAACTTACCAAATCAAACTTTGTATTTTTCTGATATGTAGTTTAATTTTTATGATTTTTCTAATTAAAATAATGCTAATAATCCTAAAAAATATGGATTTTGGTTATAAGTATGTTTTCTGATCTTGAAAAAACTTGAGAAGGTTCCCCATATCATTAGGAATAATCCATCAAAATTTTGTCTATTTTGGATAATTATTTAATTTATTATAATTTAATTACTCTCTGGAGTATTTATTTAATTAAAAATAAAATATTTAATAAATATTTTTAATTTTTGGTTCAATAATTTTTTTCTATCTACTGAGCACAGCTGTATTTTTATTTTATTTTTATGATATTTCTACACTAAAATATGAATTTTTAAAGTTTTTGAATTAATTTAATTCCAAAATACCTTATTTTTCTACTTATCCATGTTGGTCACCACATCAAACCTCAGGCCCATCGAATGAACATGTGTTGTCTATCGATTCACTATACTTTACACCTCAGTTGCCACGCTGCCTGCAGTTCCTGTTCCATCTTCTCATTTGACATGATTTGGTTCATCCATTCAATACACACAGAAACGAACGACATCCGTTTGTCATCCCAAACACACCCTAACTCGAGAACCGCCCAAGTTCTAACCTTGATATCTCACTCAATACTCAAGTAAATTAAGTGTGTTTTGTTCCTACACATTTATCTAAGTGAGACGAACACATATATATGGCTAGTTAAGGAATGTAAACTTTCTTCACAAAGGTCCAAACCGAGCATAAAATTAGGGATTTTGAATTATACCTTTGCCCAAGAGGTGAGGCCTCATTGAGTTTGTTCTTGAGCTTTGCCTTGGTTTCTTAAACCTTCTTAAAATATCAGCTTTTTCTGTGATGAAGCCTTCGTATGGTCTTGATTAGAGGGTGGCTTGTGTTTGGTCTAGGTCTTAGTCAGAGTGCCCGGAAAGGGATGATTTTTGTGGGGGAAGTCTCCTTAAGCTCTAGTGAAGCTTAAGAGTGGGTCAACTTGAAGTTTTGATGGACTTTGTGGTATGGCCGTGAAATGCTCTAGTTTTTTAGCTCAAAATTATAGTTAGAAAGTGGGAATGCAGAGCTAAAAATGATTGAAATGAGCTTAGGGAGGGTGCATATGAATTTTGGAGTGATTTTGGTAGAGTTTCCTTATTGTTTGTGCATCATCCTCTTTTTGGCAAGAGGTGGTGTCCTATTTATAGAAGAGGAAAGGGGGTTTTAATTGGACAAGCTGAGGTGTTTAAAATATTGCTTATGTGGAGTGCTGACTAGGTTAGAAATCCTATTGGAATGATCCAAATTGGATAGGTTTAATTTTTGGTTTGAGTCATGTTAGCTCTCCTTGGGCTTAGATTTTTCAGTAGCTAAGGTGGTTGGCTAGCCAGGGAGAGGTCACCATACTGCTAAGGAAAGATTGGAGTGGAGGAATGTGAAATCAATTGGGGCTTTCCATGTGTAAAGGTGGTTAATTGAAATGTAAAAACGTTTGGGCCAGGTTTGGGTCAACCATATTTTAGGTCCATGTAAATGGACTTTGATAGCTTCCCATGGTCGACCAAGCTCAGGTGGATGAGCTGAAATGGTGTGGAGAAGTCCCCATTCAAGAGATTAGGGCTAAACATATAGTGAAGCATTAAAAGAGTTAAAAAAATTTTCAAGTGAGCTTAGAGGAGTCTCCTCCTTTTGCCACTTTAAGCATGGTGACATGGCAATGGCTCATATGGCTTGCATGTTGCTTAGTGGTGGATCCATGGCTTTTCGTGGCTTGGCTTATTTGCATGAGAATGGATTTTTGAATTTTGTGTAATTTTGAGGGGATTTGTCATGAGGCTAATTATGGAAGGATTTAATCATGCATATGGTATCAAATTTTAATTCAGTTGAATGGATGATGAGAAGCATTTGTCATGTGGACTAGATGATTAATTGTCAAACATGATGGGCCGGATGATTAATTGTCAAGAAAGGGGATTCATTTTGAGCTTAAATGTAATGAAATAGAGTTGGGTTTGATGGATATGGCTTTGAAATGGGTTTGATAGAAATTGGGGATAAATTGGGAATTTTGTTGAAAATTAGGTTACTTTGGTAATTTTTGTAAGTTTAGGGAAATTTGAATATTTTTAGGAGTGTGGAGTATTTTAGGTCAAATGGGTAATTTAGAAGAATTTAAAATTAATTTTTTGAATGAGAAATTAGTATTTTGGACCTTTGAGGCATTTTGGGAATTTTAAGAACTTTGGTTAATTTTGGGAGATTTGGGTAATTTGCGTAATTTAAAGTAGTTTAGAATGACTTTTGGTGGGTGATTGGAAATTTGGGTCATTTTGGCAATTTTTTGGTTCCAAGGGTATTTTGGTAAGTTTGGGGGAATTTTAGGTAGTGTGAACATGCAAGCCATGAAACCTCCCTAAGCCAATGATCCATAGGAGAACCCATTTTAGATCTTCCACATGTTGGTCCTAGCCATTGTAACCAAAGTTCAAGGGTTTGGGACTACCCATATGAGTTTCTAAAAAAGAGTTAGGAGGTAGGTCGGGTATAAGTGACTTTAGGGTTTAGGGAATTGGGATAGGTTCAAGTGTGTGTGTGTGAGAGGCCAGGACCAAGCCACCTAGGGTCATCCTAAGGGTCCACTAATCCTATAGGAACTCTTTCGTAAGTCTTCACATGTTGGTCCTGACCACCTTAACCAAGGCTAAAGGCTTGATACCACTCATGTGTGACTTCACATGAAGAGTCTAGAAGTGTATAGAATTTCTATGTGGGAAAATTCCAACAGTAGTCCTCTAGGATAGTCAATAGAAAAGTCCTATGGTCAGATCCTAGGCTTCTAAGAAAGAAAGATTCAACCTTATCAAAAATGAGGTCAGCAAATGAACCCCTAATAGGTGTGGTGTGCTGAACAAGCAGTCACATGCATTGATGTTGACTAAAATGATCAAAAAAACCAATACAATTTTCTAGGCTCTCACACTTAGAATGGTGTTGAGAATTGAATGAAATTTCAAACATGAGCAAACTGGGCTCAAATCGAAGATGAGGTTGTTTCTCTTAGGGATTAGTAGGTGTTTTTCAATTTATAGCTATGAATTTGAGTATTCAAATTTGAATGTTGATTTGATTTATCTTTTTATTTCAATTAATTTTATGGATTTTAATGAGATTAAAATTTAAGTGAAGGAAAAGATCAGATTGAGAAGGAAAACATTAGGAATAATACCCAACGCCAGAGTTCATCGGAGAAAATTTTAATTAGAAGGAATTTTGGTGACCGACATGGGATTCACACTGAATTGCAAGGATTGCAATAGGAATGGATCATAATACAATGTGGCATTAGATGTAAAATTCTTGACCTCTAGAACTTGATTTGAAATGTTGCAATAGGAAGCGATTCTAAAGCAACACAAAATCAGATGTAAAATTTTCAACCTCTAAAATTTGATTTGAAATGTTGCAATAGGAGGAGATCCTAAAGCGAAGTGGATCACATATAAAATTTTCAAAATATAAAATTTGATTTAAAAGGCTGCGATAGAAGAAGACCCTAAAGCAACACAGAATCAGATGTAAGATTCTCAACCTCTAGAACTTGATTTGAAAGATTGTAATAGGAGAAGATGCTAAAGCGATGAGGAATCAAAAGTAAGATCTTCAACCTCTAGAATTTGATTTGAAGGGTTTCAATAGGAAGAGATCTTAAAGCAATGCAGAATTGGATGTAAGGTCCTTAACCTCTAGAATTTGATTTGAAAGATTGGTATAGGAGGAGAACCTAAAGCCACACGGAATCAGATGTAAGATCCTCAACCTTTAGAACTTGATTTGAAAGGTTGCAATAGGAAGAGATCCTAAAGCCACGCGGAATCAGATGTAAAATCCTCAACCTCTATAACTTGATTTGAAAGGTTGTGATAGGAGGAGATCTTAAAGCAATGCAAAATCGGATGAAAAATCCTTAACCTCTAAAAATTGATTTGAAAGTTTGCGAAAGGAGGAAATCCTAAAGCAACGTGGAGACAGATGTAAAATTGTCAACCTCTGGAATTTGATTTAAACGGTTGCAATAGGAAGTGATCCTAAAGCAATGCGAAATTGAATGTAAAATCCTCAACCTCTATAATTTGATTGAATTTTGTGAAAATTATGTAAAATTGGTTAAAAAAACAAAAGAAATAAAAGACACAATTTATCTCACAATCCTTCCCAAACAAATTCTTAGAAGTTCTCTTTAAGCATTTCTCTCCTTACAAGCACTCGCAATTCTCTCTTAAAAGTGTAATGAAGAAGAAATCTCTCACCTTCCCTCTCCTCTTACAATCCTTGAATAAAATCTTCAAGCCCTTGACTTTCTCTCTCTTTCTCTCTCTCTCTCTCTCTCTTTCTCTCTTTCGCCCCCTTACACGTCACCTCCTTTTTGTTCTTCAAAACCTATCTTTTATTAAAGGTTACCTCCCTCTAAAAAGAATTCAAAATTCCCTCCAAAATTTTATCTAAAACTCATCCCTTTTGAATTCAAAAGACATGTTCATTGTTCCAAGAGACATATTCCTTCATAAAAGAACCTTTGAAAGTGTCTAGAATCATTGAATCACTCCAAGGGGTGTTTAGAATAAGTATCTCTTTTAAAATTCACACAAAATTCATTCTGAACCTTATTATTTCTCAAAAAGTTGTCTCTGACACATCTGGGGCCAGCTTGCTTAAGTCCATGTTGTGGGTTTTGGCACTTCAGGCATCAAATCTGGTCAATCTGGTGCAAGCTCTCTTTCAAATGGCGCTTCCAGTGCCACACTGGCACATCTAGCACCATCTTTTTTTATAATGGAGCTTCTAACTACAATCTAGCGCATTTGGCGCTAGAATTCCCAAATTTTGCTATTTTAGCTCCAAATTTTATCCTTTTTGCTACTTTTGCTCCAAATGCCTAAAATTGATATACCTACAACAAAAAACATAAAAATCTCTATCTTTAAAGTGCATTATCACTAAAAATAAGCATAAATTGTTACTTAAAATAACATATTATTTTGATTTATCAAGTCTCCACATGTTTGTTTGGTCTTAGAGTTAGCCCAGGGTGGTGTGGTCTTGGTCAGTATTGCACTCACACACTTGAACCCCCTACCTCCACTCACAACCCAAAATCCTAAACCAAGCACACTTAGCATGATTCCCTACTCTTTTGTAAACTCGTGTGGGTGGTCCCCCAATGGCTAGGATGGCTAGGAACAACGTAGGGAGGATCTAAAATAGAGGATTTATTTGGTCTCATAGCACCATAAGGGTAATTTTGAGATTAGCCTCCTCAGTAAACCCCAATTTCACAAAAAATTTCCAATTTTGGTCTTTTAGCCCCAAACTTTTCCACAATTACCAAAATGTCCCTAGAACCCTTAAATTCCAAAAGTAGCCCAAATCTTCAAATCCTCTCCAAAAAACATGTCAAACCATTTTAAACCACTCAAATTGCTCAAAAGCACCAGAATTTCCCGAAAATTCCGAAAATACCCCCAAAATTATCCAAATTAGCAAAATACCCCTCATGCACCAAAAATCCCCAAAATTTCCAGAGTCACTCTAAATGACCCTAAAATCAATCCTAACCACCTAATGGGTCCAATTTGACCAAATTGACTAATTTAGACCAAACTCCTAAATTTGCCCTTAAAGGCCCAAATTCCCCAAATCCATCCCAATTTCCCTAAATTCACTCCAATTTCATCCAATGTCAAACCTAATTCACTCACCAACATGTTCAATCCCAATCTACATTAATTTAAAATCCAATTGACTTAACCTCCAAGTCCTAATTTCAATTTTGAGCCAAAATCTCCAATTTGACCATACCCTTAAAATTTTATCAAATTGAATCACATATCCAATCCAATTTCCCCAATTTTGAATCCTAAATTCTTCATAACATTCCTCTAGACCAAATTTGAACCTTTAATTTGCCTAGACCCCAACCCGAACCTAACACAAATCCAAGTTAAGTCAAACCCCCAATTTTCTCCCAAATTTCCAAATTTCATCAAATTAAACTCCATAACCTCTCAAATTCCACCCAATTGACTTCCCAATCACTCATGACAATATTCTACACCAAATTGAACCTTTAATTTAACTAAATATAAGCCCTAGCAAAGTCAAATCCAAGTACAAGTCTAAGCCATGATCTTGAACCCAAACCCTAAATTTACTTCAAGCCATTTGGTCTAGCCCAACCTTGGTCACCACAACCACAATTTGGACCTTAAGAAATAACCTAGATGCACCTAGGCCACCCTAGTGGCGTCATGGAGCAAGGGTCCCTTGAATTAAGGGATTTCTTCTGAAAAATTACTAAGCCCAAAGGATCCTTGCCTCCAGCCTTCCAAGCTCCCAAGGTTATCACCATTAACTCCCCATGAGCTCCCTAACTCAGCTAGCCACCAGCTGAGCCCTAGTCGGTCAGACTAGTTGTCAAAAAACACCATGCCCAAAAGGTCCTAAATGGTTCAAACCCAAAAATTGGGACTCCCTGAGCTGGCTGACTCTTATTGGCCAATCACACTCTTTATCCCTCTACATAAGTGTCCTCTCTGCCACCCTAGCTTACCCTGATGGCAATCATGACTCCTTTTATAAATTGAGCACCTCTCATGGCCCAAGAGAATGACCATCCAATTCCTTGGGTAAACTCTGTTAAAATCTTTCTAAAGCTTCTCCAAACCTTCTTGAGTTCAATCCCACTATCCTCTATTATCCATAGCCACTATTTTGCTAGAATTTTGAGCTCAAAATCTAGGGCAGTTTTTTGTCATCCCACCAAACTCCAACTTGACTTGCTCCTGAGCTTCACTAGAGAAAAAGGATAACTTCCCTATTGAAAGCCCCATCCATTGAGCCCTCTGCACCATACCTTGACCAAGGCTGCACCACCCACCAATCGAACTTTTGCATAAACTCAACCTTTGCTTAAACCAACAATTGGAGTACATTTGTGGACTCACAAAGAAGCTTTATAAAACACTCAATTGAGGCCTCGCCTCTTGTGCTAAGGTATACACCATTTCCCCCAAATTCGAGCTCAATTTGGGCTTTTATGAAGAAATGTTTAATTCCATACATGATCAACTGTATAGATATGTTCATCTTGTTTAGATGCACGTGTAGGAACAAATAAGAGTGATTTAGTTAAGAATTGAGTGAGATCAAATTATTCTAGTGTGGATGGTTCTCGGTTTAGAACAGATGGGGACGATGAATGAATGTCTTCCATTCACGCGTGTACCGAATCAATGGACCATATGACATTGGACGGGAGATGGGGACATAATGTGTGGGCTGATTCAATGATAATGCAGAAGACGACATTAAATGAGAGTGATCCACGTGGGCTTTCGGAGCTGTCGAGGATCATATCAGCGTCGCATGGATAAGTAGGTAATTAGGGCCTTTTTTAACTTAATTAAATACTGAAACTTCAAAAAATCATAACTTGGTGTAGAAAAAATATAAAAATAAAATAAAAATACTCAATTACTCAATGAAGAGATAAGAAAATTATGAAGTAAAAGTAAAAATAATTTGTCATTATTTTATTTTTAATTAATTTAACACTCTAGAGCTCATTTTAATTCTATTTAATTAAATATTAATCCATGACTTGAAATTTAGAGGGTTTGTTCCACATGTGATTAGGAGTGTTCTCTGGTTTTTCTAAAGTCAAAGAACATCCCTAACTATAAAATCCCTATTTTTCAAGGCTATTTGCCTTTTTTTGTTTAAAATAATTATATAAATAAAAATAAAGATGAGAAAAATATGGGACTTATTTTGGTAGGTTCGGTGTGGTCTGAAACCCTAGGAAAAAATATAAAATGAGTTTAAATAATTTAGTACATTATGTCATGTAATTAATCTTTAAAACCCATAAAAATTTATATAAATAAAATATAATTTAAAAAATCATAAAAATTAATTTACAGTGAAGATAATGATAATTTTAAGTTCCTGTAAAAATTTGAAATCAATTTAAAATGTATTTGATCCTTCTTTATAACCTCCTTTGGCTTCTTAGGCTCAGACAATCTGAACTCAAGCTTTTTCATTAAGTTCTGGAACATCTTCACTACGGCTTCATCTTCAAAGGAGTATACTCTATTCAACCAATCTGACAATGATAAACCTTGCCTTCCTTCTGTTCTGTACGGTCTCTATTGAAACGATTGATGGTAAGGCTGGTTGTACTGCTGACCATACTACTGCGAGGGCTGACCGTGTTGTGTTGGCTACTGGTAATCCTGACGAGACTGCTCAGTCTGAATCCTTATTGGTTACTTGCCTTTATCCATTTTTGCCACTGTATCATATTTTTTTTGAATGCCTTAACCGGTCTAGACTTTTTAGTCTTTTCCAAAAATCCATATGATTAACCTCCTCTTGTAAGCTATTGGTCTTGCTAAGTAGTTTCTCAAATGACTTAGGGATACCCTTAAGTAAGATCTCAATTTCTTGTTGCTCCTTGAGCTGAGGCTCACACTTCATGCTTAATTTTGTCCATCTCAAAATGTAGTCCACCAAGGTCTTGATGGACATCTATCGCTCCACCACGAGATATTTTATGTTAACATGGTGTTGAGCTTCAATGAATCTTTTCCCAAACAAGTTTCCAATTCTACAAATTTCTTGATTGATTCATTATACAACTCTATGTACCAATCAAATGTGATCCTTAAAAGGCTGCTCATAAATTGACTCAATAATAATTCTTTATTACACCCCCCCCCGTCGCTTTCCAGTAGCTTGTCTGGAAGTGCATAACGTGCTGTCAAGGGTTTCATGTTCCATCAAAAGAGATGAAGGTGAGTGGCACAAAGCCCTTGGGATATGATAAGGCATTGAATTCCTTTGGGTAAGGTCTACCATTTGAAATCTATGCACCCTCTTTAGATTAGGCTAAAGCTACCCTCACTTGTTGTTCAACCATTTTTTTAATATCTCTTTCTGGTATCAAATTTTGGGATGAATCCTTCTTTAGCGGCTCATCTCTGTTGGTGGAAGCAACTTCTTTCCTTTCATCTGTAATGTGGACAATCTTGGGCTCGTTCACTTACGAAGACGCTATCTGTTGTGATTGTGACTATCAATGCATTGTAGTCATGGCAGCCATGGTGGCAATCATCTCCTTTATTCTCTTTTTCATCCACCTAATTTTTTCATCTCTCAGTTGAATGGTGCTTTGCAAGTCTTCTAAAGCGTTCTCCTTAACAAAAGGTGGAGCATCATGTGCAGATGTTATGGCCCTGGTTTCAATGACGTTGAACTCTGTGAACTCCTCATCCATGTAATCTAACAAGTTACAATCCTCATTATCAATGTCCATTCCCCATTCTTTCACCAATTATGTGATCTCCATTGTGGGCTTCTTCACTTTATCATCAAATTCTCTTACTTTTGCTACCTTAAGATCAGTCAGCTTTTCTTGAGAATCATCTCTTTTTGTGATGGGCTCTAAGGCAACAACAGCAGCAATGGTCGGAGTATCGGACTCTTGATCCTACTCAAGGGAACACTTCGCAGGCCTCTCTAAAGGTACCGATGCGGTAACCTTAAGTATCCACACTTTCTTCCTTGACACTGATGCTTTGAGACGGGATGTCTCGGAGATGACATCAACGCATTGAAAGGAAGTATGCTCCCTAACATGCAAACCAAATATAGCAGTGAATGATCTCCTTCCAATATTCTTCTTTTGAAGTTCTTCACAAATGGCAACAGATGGTACTCTTGGACCCAGACAAGATATGATTGGTCTACACTCTGTAGGTTTCAGAGTATTTGTAGTATCATCATTAACAGTGGCAACAATATTAACATGGTTTCCCAAATTGAATCTGGTGAGGATGCAAGCTGGCGGGGCTTCTTTTGTTTTCTGACACTATTAGCCCTTCCTTAAGATCTTAGTTTTCATCTGCGGTGATACAACACATCTCATTCTCTTTAGTATTTTGGCAATGAAACGACCTTCTTTCTTGGCTAACTTACATGAGATTATTTCATATTTGACTATTGGGAGAGGACTTTGAAAGATTACCAATGAGAGGAGCGTAAATTTCCCATCTTCAAAGTTACGTGCAACTTAAAAGGTCTGGCACTATTTTATTTCTACTCATCTTCTTTCGACCAATCATCTCAGTGAAGTGACAAGAGAGAGCATGTTGAATTATTGTATTTAAAAGGGAAAGCTCATCAACATAGGGGCTTTGATCTATCACACTATCATTAGTTCAGCTGCTGCTGCTACTACTGCAGGTATGAGATTTGCTTTCTTGATATTTTCATTATGCGAGCAGGCTGGAGTGAAGTATGATACTTGGGAGGAAGTTCTATTATCTCTAAAGCCCATCACGAAGGTGAATGTGAAGACTTATTCTGAGCATTCAATTTTTGGCTGGAGAGGAGGATTTTCTAGGAGCTATGGATTATAGACGTCTGCTGCATCTTCATCATGACCATCTACTTCATATGCTTCTACATCTAAAGGTGATACCAAGACTCAAAATGAGTTATTGCAGAAGATGATGAATAATATCAATTTTACCACTGGTAAGGTACAAAATTTAAAGTGTTTTGCATATCATACTAATAGTTATAATAGAAGGAAGAGTGACTATGAAGAGAAATTCCTTTCATCTTTGGAAAGCCTGATTAGAGGTGAACCAGGAGTGCAATTTCCTCTATATCCTCGATATCCTGATTATGAGCCTGCAAAAAAATGGTACAACGGTGATTCTAAGGATGAAGAGTAGAGCTGATAGATTCATTTTATGATTGTAATATGATGTGAATTATGTGGTCTGAGCTTGCTACATATACATTTGTGTGTTGTTTTGGACTATATTATGTTTTGGATGTTTATATTTTATTATTATGACATTTTTGGTAGTTAATATTTTATTTTTAAATTTTAGGGTAGTAGCTGTTGTTTTGTGTTTAATACTGTGATTTAGTTAGTTTAGAACTTACCTTAATTTCATATCTGTTATAAAGTAGAAAATATTGCTAGCTTAGATCTAAAACTTAAAATTCAGAAACTACTGCCCTCTATTTTTCTTTTATCATGTTAGTGTGTTGTTTGTTTTTATACCCACTCTTTAGAAGTCTATTAAATCTTTACATATTAAACTAAAATGAAAATATAGAAAATTTGATCAAAATTTTATTTTACTCTTGTCTTTAGTTATACTTGTATCATTAAGGTTTAAAATTCCTATTAGCATGTTATTTTTAAATTTTCATTCCTGCTTGCATATATATATATAT
>JXCR01146509.1:230608-252704 GCA_002079205.1 Phalaenopsis hybrid cultivar
ATGCTAAACTGTTTATCTGTTAAAAATTTAAGTTTGGGGGGATTAAAAATATTTTTAAAACTAGAATTTATTTATTCTCAAATGTACTACAAGTGGATTTGAATTTTAAAAAAAAAATTAATTATGTATATGAAGTTATATTAGGGAAGTAAATTTTGATTTTAGAAATGAGTAAGAAAATTTAGTTAAAATTTTAAGTAATGAAGAAAAACTTTAAGTTAAAAAATTTTTTGGCATAGAAAATGATTAATATAAGTGACTATCTTTAGTAAGAAAAATAGTATTTTTAAAAAATTTAAATACTTTAGACTTTTATTCTTAATACTTAAATTTCTTTTATTAAAATGATTTTCAAAACCATTATTATATCTGTAAATAAAAGTATTATATCAAGACTTTACTTTAGGAAAGGAGAAGTGGGTATCAAAATCATTAAGGGTCTATCCCGATATAGTAATCCTTGCCTGAAAAAGAAAAAGAAAAAGAAGAAAAAATAGAAAAGAAAAAGAAAAGAAAAGAAAAGAATTGTAAGGGAGGAGAAGCTTGAGGATTAGTGCCTAATCAAAACTTGGTTCTACATTTGATCTTTTTATAGTATAAAACTTTGATAAGATCTTAAGCTTATAAATATAATATAGTAAGTAAAATTATTTTTAATAAAAACTTTTAAGTAGAGAAAATAAAAGAACTAAAATCTAAATTTAGAGAACCTTACAATATTTCTTAACTAGATAGAAACTCATATTTCATTATTCTTAACATAAGACTACTTTTGGTTTTAATTGACACTTGTTATTGGTTTAACAATGATTTCTTCTTTAAAACTAAAGTGTGGTTTTGTTTTCTCCATGGATTTTGAGTAGTTTTTTTTATCTTTCATCTTAAAATGATAATTAATTAAGTTTTGGATGGAAGTTGTGGAGAGTATTGATCTTTAACGTTGGAAGAAGTTGTGATGATTTAAATCCATTCACTTCATTTACTTCTTGATTTGGCAAATCCAGATATTAAAATTTATTGTGAGAACATGTAAGAACCGAGCTGGTATTGTTTCAGTCAACAATTGGAAAGAATCACATGAGGTTGTATGAATGAGAATGTAATTCATATGATTTAGTAAAATAATTAAGGAAATATCATTAATGGGTGTAGAGTTAGAGGACTTTAAAGTGATAGGTTAAAGCCCCCAACTTGGTTTATTATTTTAGGTTTGATGAGAGAATGTTAGCCCCCAGGTGGAGGGAATCGAGGTAACTCTAGAGTGAGAGCTAGTATCTTCCCTGATGTTAGCCTCCAGGTGGAGGGAATCAAGGGAACTCTTGAGTGAGAGTTATATCTTCCCTACCTAGCCGGTCTTCAGAACTATTCAAACTTTAAATTAGGCAATGTTCTTTATAGCATCTCTAGTAAGAGTAAAGAGTATTATTGCTCCTATTTGGCACAGCACAACTTGCATACTTCCACAGCAGAATTCCTATACTTATTTCTTATTCATGATAAGAAGAAAGATATTTTCATATTAAATAATTTTCTTCTACAAAAACTTTAGTTATCCTTTTTTTGTTTTCTTAAAATATCAAAAATACCAAAAATATTTAAATTTTAAATTCCAGCAAAAAAATTTTTTAGTTTAAGTAATTATCTTTTTAGAAATAGAAAAACTTTCTAAAAAGTGCATATTGCATAATCTTCCCAGTGTGTTCGATATTCAGGTCTTAATCAAAAAGTTCTATATTACTTGAGAATGACACGTATACTTGTGTAGTATCCCAATATAAATATATAAAAATTAAAAAAATTAAATTCTTATTTTTCTTCATAATCAAGTTTTTGGTTTTGTTGCAAAATAAGGAAATATAAGTAAAAAATACCATCTGAACTATTGTTATACTGCGCATAAGAATTAAGCATACAGGGATCACATATCCTCTAGGTTTCAACAGTAATCCACAATTTAAGGAGAAGAAATTTTCTAAAAAAGAAGTGGTGTTAAGTCAAAGAGTTACAATTAGAAATATTGAGAATCAACTTGAGCAAATAACAAATTCATTAAGTAATAGATCCCAAGGAACACTTCCTAGTAATATTAAAATAAATCCAAAACACCAGAATAAATAGAAAGTAAAAGTCGTTCAACTTAGAAGCAGAAGAGAGTTGGAAGGTAGGGTTAAAAAAGAAACTGAAGTAGAGAGAAGAAATTGAAGAATCAAAAGAAGACGCTCTAAAAGATTCTGAAAGAACTATTTCTTTGCTAAAAACTGATTTAGAAAAACCACCACCTCCATTTCCTCAGAGACTTTGTCAACAGAAGTTGGATAAGCATTTTTCAAAATTTCTGAAAATTTTAAAGAAGCTTATAATTAATATTCCATTTATTGAAGCTTTAGAATAAATGCCAAGCTATGTAAGCTTTATGAAGGATATTCTCAACAGGAAAAAGAAGTTTGAAGATAATGAGACTGTTGCACTTAGTGAGGAGTACAGTGCTATAATTCTGAAAAAGCTTCCTAAAAGCTTAAAGATCCTGGTAGCTTTGCAATTCCATGTGAGATGGGAGACAAATTTTATGGGAAAGCTTTATGTGATTTAGGTGAATGCATTAACCTTATGTCATTATCAATATTAACCTTATACTCTAACTTTGCAGTTAGCAGATCGTTCGATAATGTACCATAAAGGAGTTATAGAAGATGTCCTAATGAAAATGGATCAATTTATTTTTCCTGTTGATTTCATTGTGCTGGATATGGAGGATGATAAAGAGATACATATTATTTTGGGGAGGCATTTCCTAGCCATAGGAAGAGCAATGATAGATCTGCGAAACGGGGATTAATTATGTGCGTCAATGATCAAAATATTACTTTTAACATTTCAAGATGAATGAAATATCCAGCAAAAGGTAAAAATGATGAATGCTATGGAATGGATTTTATAAGTTATCTGAGTGAATGTCATTTCAGAACTAATTAGGAAGAAAAATCTGAAGTAAAAGAATTGAAAAAAGTGCAAGAAGAGGAATTAGATCAACATGAAGATTTTTTTAAGGAAGATTTAAACTATGTTCGAGAAAGTTTTGAAATTTTGGACATGATAGAAAAAGATAAATCATTTTGTCCATCAATTGAAAAACCTCCAAAAATTTAGTTGAAATTACTTCCTGATCATTTAAAATATGACTTTTTAGGTAATTCCTCTACTTTACCGGTTATAATTTTTTCAAAGTTAATAATGGAAGAAGAAGAAAGATTGATGAAAATTTTGAAAAATTTAAAGAAAGCTTTCGGATGGAAAATAACTGATATTAAAGGAATCAGTATTTCAATTAGTATGCATAGAATTCATATGGAAGAAAACTACAAACCTAGGGCTGATCCTCAAAGGAGATTGAATCATGTCATGAAAGAAGTTGTAGGGAAAGAAATTTTAAAGTGGTTAGATGCTGAAATTATCTACCCTATTCCAGATAGTTCATGGGTTATTCAAATTCACGGTGTTCCAAAGAAAGGAGGAGTAACTGTGACTGTGAATGAATATAATGAATTAATACCTACTAGACAAGTCACAAGGTGGCGAATTTGCATTGATTATAGAAAATTAAATCTTGCCACTATGAAAGATCATTTTGCATTACCCTTTCTA
Source organism: Phalaenopsis hybrid cultivar (assembly GCA_002079205.1). NCBI lineage: Eukaryota > Viridiplantae > Streptophyta > Magnoliopsida > Asparagales > Orchidaceae > Phalaenopsis > Phalaenopsis hybrid cultivar. Next base: position 234,251 of record JXCR01146509.1, read on the forward strand.
GATCAAATGTTGAATAGACTAGCTGGCCATAAATACTTTTGTTTTCTAGATAGATATGTTAGTTATCATCAAATTGAAATAACTCTTGAGGATCGAGAGAAAATAACTTTTACCAGTTCTTATGGTACATTTTCTTTTAGAAGAATGCCCTTTGGTTTATGTAATACCCCTGCTACATTTCAAAGATGTATAATGGCAATTTTTTTGTGATTTAATTGAAAAAGGGATGGAAGTCTTTATAGAAGATTTTTCAGTTTTGAAACTTCATTTAACTCATGTTTAAAACATTTATCAAAAGTTTTTAAGCGCTGTGAAGAAAAAAATTTATTCCTTAATTAGAAAAAATGTCAATTTATTGTAGTAGGAGGAATTGTATTAGGACATCAAATATCAGAAAATGGTATGGAAGTAGATCTTGCTGAAAGTCAAGTGATCGCTAATTTACCTTATCCAACAAATGTAAGGGAAATTAGGAGTTTTTTAAGACATCTTAGATTCTACAGACGATATATTAAAGACTTCTAAAAAATTTCTAAGGATTTATATCATTTATTGGAGAAATATGCAATTTTTAATTTTGATGAAGCGTGCCTAAAAGCTTTTGAGTTATAAAAAGAAAAATTAATCACCGCACCAATTATAGTTTCACCAGATTGGGGAAAATCTTTTGAACTGATGTGTGATGCTAGTGATAATGCTCTTGGAGTTGTTTTAAGACGAAGATATGATAAAATTTTCAAAGTAATTTACTATGTTAGTAAAACTCTTAATGAAACCCAAATTAATTATACAACAACTAAAAAAGAGGTATTAGCAATAGTATATACCTTTGATAAATTTAGATCATATTTAATTGGAACTCATTGTGTAGTGCATATAGATCATTATGTTATTAAGTACTTGATGAAAAAGAAGGATGCTAAACCATGACTTATAAGATGGATTCTTCTTTTGCAAGAATTTGATTTTGAAATAGTAGATAGGAAGGGGACTGAAAATTAAATTGTTGATCATTTGTCCAGACTTGAGTTAGAAAAACCACTCTATTTTGAAAAAGAAATTAATGAAAATTTTTCAGATGAAAAACTATTCAATATTATTGAGTGGTGTGTTTCGTAGTATGCCTTCATTGTGAACTTGCTTGTAAGTGATATTATACCCTATGGAATGACATACCATTAGAAGAGGAAATTTATATCTGAAGTTAAGACTTATTTTTGGAATGACCCATTTTTAAATAAACAAGGAAAGGATCTGATTATTCAAAGATGTGTACCTTTAGAAGAAACTTATGAAATTATCCAAAAATGTCATAATTCTGGGGGACAGTGTTGATAAAACAACATACAAAATTTTATAATCTGGATTCTATTGGCCTACAATTTTTAGAGATGTTAATGCTTATATTAATGTTGATAAAACAACATACAAAATTTTACAATTTGAATTTTATTGGCCTACAATTTTTAGAGATGTTGATAAAATTGCATACAAAATTTTACAATATGGATTTTATTGGCCTACTATCTTTAGATATGTTAATGATTATATCAAAGCTTAAGATAGATGTCAACGAGTAGGCCATATTTCTAGGAGAAATGAGATGCCCCTCAATTATATGCTAGAAGTTGAAATATTTGATGTTGGGGATTAGATTTCATGGGACAATTTGTACCATCTTTCGGAAATTTATATATACTGTTAGCAATGGATTATGTATCCAAAGGGATAGAAGTTGTTGCTTTACCTCGATTTGATGCTCAAAGTGTTGCAAAATTTTTGAAAATGAACATATTTTGTAGATTTGGGATGTCGAGAGTTATCTTAATTGATGGGGGAAAGTCATTTCAGAAATGCCATAATGGGAAAACTATTAAAGAAATATCGTATAAACCATAGAATTGCTACTACTTATCATCCTCAGAAAAGTGGTTTGGTTAAATTATCCTATCAAAAAATCAAAAGAATTATGAAAATATCTGTGAATCCAACAAAAATGGATTGGTAAGTCAAACGTGACTATGCTTTGTGGGCATATAGGACTGCATACAAAACTCCTATAAGAATGTCTCCATATATGCTAATATTTGGGAAACCTAGTCATTTACTAATTGAACTTGAGCATAAAGCATATTGGGCTATTAAAGAGTACAATCACAATTTGAAAGATGCTGGTGAGAAAAGATTATTACAAATAAATGAGCCTAAAGAGATAAGAAATGAGTCTTATGAGAGTGTTAAGATTTACAAAGAAAAGATGAAGATGTGGCATGATCGAAGGATTCTTATTAAAAATTTCCAGTCAAGGCAACAAGTTTTGCTATATAATGCAAGGTTAAGATTTTTTTCTGGCAAACTTAAGTACAGGTGGATGGGCCCATTTATTGTGATGAAAGTTTATCTTTATGGAGCTTTGGATATCAAAGATATTAAAACTGGGAAAGTATTTAAAGTGAATGGTCATAGAATGAAACCTTCTTTTTTAGGGGATCAGCGTAAATTTAATGATTGAATGATGTTGGGTCAACCAGAATAAGCACTGGTTATGTCGGGCTGACGACGTAAAACAAAGTGCTATGTGGGAGGCAACCCATAGTTATCAATGTGTTTTTGGCATTGATTGTTGTTTGTGTGTGATTAAAAAAAATTATGGTAATATTTTTTAGACTATTATGTGTTAGTAATGATTTTAAGACTTTATTTAGTGATTTATACATGCTAGAATGAGTATTTAGACGTTAAGTTGATTGGTGCAAAATTGAGCAGTGGTGCTTAAGCGCCAATATTCGGCGCTTAAGCGTGGATGTTAAAAACCATGTGCAAAATTCAATTTCTAAAAGCTTTAACAGCTAATTGGTTAACTTAAACATTCCATGACAGTTTTAGGACGTACCTAGAAGTTATTTGAAAGATTTAAACCTATAAATAGAAGGGTTTTGTGATGAAATTTTACCCTAGAATCATTTTTAGCCCTAAAATTCTAAAGGAAATAGAGACTTTGAGAAAATATCTTCATGGGATATAGATTTTATAAGAAAGGAAGAGGTCATGAGAAATAAATTCATTAGTCAAAGTGCACAAGAGATGTATAACAGTTTCTTACAATTAGTATTGAAGAAATAGCTGAAAAGATCAACAAAATTGAGACTAGTGTGGCTTTACTTGAGACAAAGGTAAATGAAGTTAATGCACATCTAGAGTATATTAGATGGTAATTAAAAATGTAATTTAACAATACTAGTTATATAGAGGAAGCGGATAAGGCGATGTATCTTAAGTAGAAATGGATTGAAGAAGATTGTATCAGAGCTCGTCAACACCGTCCATTTTATCAACTCTATATTTTGAATGCCCAAGGAGAGACTAATGAAAGACATGAATTTGTTCCGAAAAGTGAAGAATGAAATTAAGTTCAGTGTTAGATTTTGTTTGTTAGGAGTCGTTGTTTTATGTGTTAGTGTTAAATTGTGTTTTTATTGTTTATGTCTTTTATGTTTTTAATTAAGTATGTTTGTTTAGTGTTTGTATTTAGGAAAAATTTCTCATCCGAGACTTTGGAATGAGAAATATGTGTTGAATGTTGCTTGTAATAGTTCATAAATTAATCTATGTGTTTGTTTGTGTGAAAATTTTTGTTATTTTAGTTGCAAATCAAATTAGTTATATTGGAGAATTTTGAGAGAGAGGAGAGTTAAAGGAGAGGAAAATAGTCATTTAAGTGTTGTAAGACCATTTAGGGGTGGTATACTTAGGCTAATAGTGCATTTTATTTAAGTTCAAAAATATTAAAAATCGTGCACTTGGGCCTAAGAGCCACATTCTCGTGCTTAAGCGCGATGTAACCCGAGAGGCAGGCGCCTAAGCGCCACTTATCCATTCTTAAGTGTTGGTTCACAAAAACCGGTTTCGCGAACAGTTAAAGGTGAAAAATAACCCCAAAAATTGCCATCTTTTCTCCTATCTTCGTCTTCTTCCTCTCAAGTTTCTGATTTTGAAGTTAGGGCAAACCTTTTTTGTGGAGATTTCTTGGTGGATTTGAGCCAAATTTGCTAGATTTGGATTTCTTAAGGTAAGAGCTTCACTTCTATGTAAAAATTTTGGATTTTCACCATGTATTTTAAGTAAATTTGGAAAAATCCAAAAATCACTATTCATGATGAAAAGTGAAGAAAAACCAATAGAAATTGCATAGAAAGAGCAGTTTATGCTTATAGGAGTTAAATTTAGTATATTAGACTTGATTTTTGAAGTTATTATGGAATTTTGTGAAATTTGTAGAATGACCCCAAGAATGAAGAGTAAGGGAAAGACCCACTTTGATTCGAGCAAGTTTGTGAGTTCAAAAGCTCAGGATAGATATAGTGACACTCTACAGTCACAAAAATTGATTCTTGAGAAGTGTTTTAGAAATCCAGGTGGATCCGTGGAAGATTTGACCGTTTGGTGACAGTGGGAACGATTCTATTGTTTTTCTGTTGTGGTTGTGATATTTGTAGTACGGGAGTTTTATGAAAATCTTTTGAGGTGAAAGAGGATCTAGTCATGGATAGAGGCAAATTGGTACCTTTTTCACCGGAGGTAATCAATATATTCTATCATGTACTGCCTGATAATTTATGTTTTATGTGAACTATAATCCGACTGAGATGGAACTGAATGAGATTATTTTATATTTGACTATTGGAGGGGGACTCTGGAAATATACAAATGAGAGGAGAGTCAACTTTTCCACATCAAAGTTAAGTGCACTATTGAAGGCGTGGCACTACTTTATTTCAGCTTGTTTGTTATCGACAAATCATCTTAGTGAAGTTGTGAGGGAGAGAGCAATGTTGAATTATTGTATTCAGGAAGGCAAGCTTATCAATTTTGGAGCTTTGATTTATCAGACTATCATCAGTTCTGTCACTGCCACTATTACTGCAAGTCTGGGATTTGCTTCCATGATTTTTTCTTTGTGTGAGCAGGCTGGTGTGATATATGATAGCTGGGAAGAAGTGTTGTTGTCTCTAAAGTCAATTACAAGTGTAAATGTGCAATTGTATTCTGAGCACTCTATTTTTGGTTGGAGAGGAGGATTTTCCAAAAGTTATGGAATGTCAACGTCTGCTGCATCCAATTCTGCTGCTTCTACATCAAGACCATCTACCTCACGAGCATCTACTTCTAGAGGTGAGTTTACTGAAACTCGGGATCAATTAGTGCAGAGGATGATGGATAATATTAACTATACCATAAATAAGGTTCAAAATCTAGATCATTTTGTAGAACATATTGATGGGTATTCTAGAAGGCATAGTGATTATGAGGAGAAATTTCACTCATCTTTGGCAAGCCTCATTAGGGGTAACCAAGGAGTGGAATTTTCTTCATATCCAAGATACCCTGATTATGTGCCTACAAATGTCTAGAACAGCGGCAATTCCGATGATGAGGAGGAGGACTAAGTTATTTTTTATTTGTAATAAGTGATAAACTACGTGGTGTGAACTTGAGACATTTGAATTTGTGTACTTGTTTGGATTATGTGATGTGTTGGATTTTTTTTGTTTAATTGTTATTGTGATGTTTGTGTTCTCTTATTATTTTGTTTTAAAATCTAGGGTAGTAATTGTTGTTGTGTGTTGAGTAATGTGTTTTAGTTAGTTAGGATTGAACTTATTCTCTATATCTTTTGAAAAGTTAAAAATCTTGCTAGCTTTAATTTTGAACTTTAATTTCAAAAAATTGCTGCCCTGTTTTTTTTTTATCATATTAGTGTGTTTGTTTTTATATTTAGACTGTGAAATCAAAGTTAGTGTGTTTGTTTGTTTGTTTTTATGTCTGTACCCACTACTTAGAAGTCTAATAAATCTCTACATGTTAAATTAAAATTTAAATGATAGAAAATTGATCAAAAATTAACTTTACTTTTGTTTTTAGTTTTAAACTTGTATAATTAGGGTATAAAAATTCCTGTAAGCAAGTTATTTCAATTTTTATTCCTGCTTATATGTATATGTTGCTAAACTGTTTAATCTTGTTAAAAATTTAAGTTTCGGGGGGAATGAAAAATATTTTCAAAACTTGAATTTTATTTGTTCTCAAATGTGTATAAGTGAATTTGATTTAAAAAGAAAAATGATCATGTATATAAATTTATATTAAGGAAGTAAAATTTTATTATAGAAAATGAGTAAGAAAATTTAGTTAAAACTCATAGTAATGAGGATAAACTTTTAGTTAAAAATTTTTAGTGTAGAAAATGTTAAATATAATGTAACTATCTTTAGTAAGAAAAATTGTATTTTTGAAAATTTTAGAAATTTTGACTTTTATTTTTAATACTTAAATTTCTTTTATTAAAAATATTTTTCAAAACTACTATTATATTTATAAGTGAAAAATTTATATCACGACTTTGCTTTAGGAAAGAAGTGGAATTCAAAATTATTAAAGGCCTATCCAGATATAGTAATCATTGCGTGAAAAAGAGAAAAGAAAAAAGAAAAAGAAAAAAATAAGGGAGGAGAAGCTTGAGGATTAGTGTCTAATAAAAAATTGGTTCTACATTTCATCTTTTTAAAGTATAAGACTTGAGAAACTCTTAAACTTAAGTATATAATATAGTAAGTAAAATTATTCTTAAAAAACTTTTTTTTAGTGGAGACAATAAAAGGACTAAATTCTATATTTAGAAAATCTACAATATTTCTGAATTAGATAGAAACTCATATTTTCATATTTCTTAACATTAAAAATTTTTAAACTTTAAGTTGGTCTCATTTACTAAATATTTTTTTTTCTAAATTGGACTACTATATTTCTAAATCTAAATCTTAGTAACTCCTAAAGAAACTCATACATATCACACTTATTTAGTTTTTAAAGATTGAAGTGTCACTTGAAGACAAGTAACATTTTAAGTTTGGGGGATTTTCACCTAAAAAATATAGTATTTTTAAACACATTTTTATACCTATTTTTGAAATATTGCAGTTTAATCGAAGGTATTTGTGTGTTTTTCTTTCATGTACAAGTAAAAAGGTGAAAAATGCTAAAAGGAATGAAAAAGGATCAAATTTGGAGCAAAAATGCAAAAATTTTGCAAAAGTGTTTTGGAGCCTAAGCACCGGTGAAACAAAGAAGGTCGCGCCTAAGCGCAAGAGACAGTTATTTGATGGGTTAATTCATTTTGCAAATTTTGAAGAGACATTTGAGGCACCTATGGGCTAAAGAGAGTGGTTATGACCACAAAAAAAATATATGGTTAAAAGACTTGTGAAAGGAGGCATCCATTAGAAAATACATCAAATCAGGACACATTTTGAAGAGATACCAAGACACCTCTTGAAAAATTATAAAAGAAGGAAGTTGAGAGAAAAAGGGGGGAGTCCTGAGAAGTTTTTGAAATAATTCTTGAAGAAACTTTTGGAGAGATTTTTCAAGCACCACAAGTTTACTTTATCTATTTTTTTTTTAGTTTTATTTTAAGAGTTAAGAGTGTCGTAAGAGAGAAGAGATTCAGAGGAACTTCAAGATTTTGGTGGAAGATTGAGATAAGTTTTTTTCTTTGTTTTTAAACTACTTTTGGTTTTAATTGAGAACTTATGTTGGTTTGAAAATGATTTCTACTTTAAACTAAAGTGTTGTTTTGCTTTCTCCATGAATTTTGAGTAGTTTTCTCTATCTTTATCCTTAAAATGATAAGTAATTAAAGTGTTGGATGAAAGTTGTAGAGAGTATTAATCTTTAATTTTGGAAGACATTGTGATGATTTAATTCCATGTACTTCATTTACTTCTTGATCTGGCCCATCTATATGTTAAAATTTGTTGTGAGAACATGCAAGAACCGGGATGGTATTGTCTCAGTCAACAATTGGAAAGAATCACATGAGGTTGTATGAAAGAGAATGTAAATTATATGATTTAATGCAAATAAATAGAGAAGTAATCTTTGATGGATGTAGAGTTAGAGGACTTTAGAGTGACAGGCTAAAGCCCCCAACTCGATTTATTGTTTTAGGTTATAATATGAGATGTTAGCCCCCGGGTGGAGGGAATCTAGAGAATTCTAAATTGAGAGTTTGTATCTTCCCTGCCTAGCCGGTCTTCAGAACTATTCAAACTTTAAATTAGTCAATGTTCTTTATCTCTAGTAAGGGTAAAGAATATTATTACTCATATTTGGCACAACACAATTTGCATACTTCCACAACAGTAAGGGTAAAGAATATTATTGCTCCTATTTGACACAACACAATTTGCATACTTTCACAATAGAATTCCTATACAAGTAAAGAATAATATTGCTCCTTTGGCACAACACAATTTGAATATTCCACAATAGAATTCCTTTACTTATTACTGATTCATGATAAGGAGAAAGATATTTCATATTTAGTGCTTTTCTTTTACATAAACTCAAGTTATATTTAGAAGTTATTTTTGTTTTGTCAAAATATCAAAAACATAAAAAAGAATTGAATTTTAATTACTATAAAAATATCTATAGTTTAAGTAATTGTCTTTTTGAAATAGAAAGTTTGTTATTTAGAAGTGCATATGGTGAACACTCCTTGTGAGTTCGATTTTTTAGGCTTAATAAAAAAGTCTTATGTTACTTGATAAAGATATGTATATTTGCGCAGTATCCCATTATGTATATTAATTAAAAAGCTAAATTCTTATTTTCTTAGGATCAATTTTTTTGTGTTATTGCAAAGTAGGAAAGATAAGTGAATAATATAATTGCATACAATGTTTACTGTTGCATATAAACAGCCGAGATCACCTAACTAATATAAAGACTAGATAGGGTTTATATTACATGCATTCCAAAGTTCCCTATAGAGGCAAGCCTCTAAAATTAATTACATCTTAAGCAATCGAGGTTACTAAAGAAACTCTCGATAATGATCTAAGGATCTGTCTTCAGGATTTCAATGTTTAGTTTTCAAGGTTAGACATAAAAAAGTAAAATGGGAAAAGATCAAATTGGAACAATTATTCTTAGAATCCAAAGGAAGAAAGGTAGGGGATGTCATAGATCCTGAGACGAGCCCAGTGACTTCCCAAACTATCCTTTTATTTGGCTTCAATTTCAAAGAGATGACATTTAGTATTTCATCCTGCCAATTTTATTATTTAAGGCATACACTTTCATGATCCTGATTATACAAATAGGCTAAAAAAATAGGAGGTTTTACGTCTACCAAACAAAAATAGCAGAACCCTAAAGAGAGTTATGACTTATATTGCACAGCATAATCGCGCAAAAGCTAAAAGATAAAGTGAGGATTTACATCATGCTAGACGAACTACCTTGAGATCCTATGGGTTGTTGTTTTAAACTAAGGAGAAATTTGCTGATGACGATCATGTTTACTACCTCGTAGAATTTCTTCTATATCTTCTCGTCATGCTGCTCACGGTGTTCCGAGCTTCTCATTATGATGGCTCCAAGTTTAAAGCTTTATGGTTTTATAGTTTATGTGTCGTGTTACGAATTTGCTTGTTATTGTTTCTTAGGAGTTTTGTGATAATTTTAATGTAAGTTAAGCGACACTGATTAAGATCTCACGGTTCCATCATCTTGACACCACTATTTTTTATTAACTTAGTATAACTGTTAAGCTCATTTGGAGTGGAGAATTCTCATTAGTAACTGTAGGTTACCTCATTGGAGAGATTCTCGTAAATTCAAAAGGAGTAGATTAAGTGTGTTCAAGAGGTTTAAAAGTGTGTTAATAATTTTGAAAGTGTAATTTTGTTGTTTTTGTTTTGTAAGTAAAGTGTACATGGGAAAGTAAAGAGACAGTAGAGCAAATTAGTAAATACCATAGTAAATAAAATGTAAATACATATCTGGGCCTTTGCTTCCTCTGCATGGCTAGTATCATAAAACATAGTATAGTTGCAGGAAAATTTAAGTAAATTGTGAGAAAAGGAAAGAAAAAAAAAACAAGAAAATCTAGTATGAAAAAGTTGAAAAACAAATCGTAGGAAAATAAGAGCTATTAAAATAAACCCATAGCCACATATGAAAGACCAGGACTAGATGTAAGTCATTGGTAGATGTCGGGGCTTAGAACTAAACTCTGTGCTTTATAACTCCAACTTCGAATAAAAGCCACCAACGTAACAGTCTAAGAAGGGCAATCCCTAACCTCGATCAAAGTGATTTGTCGTGGACCATCATAAGTTTTTATAAAAAAATTCATGCATGTAGAATTCACTTTAGCAAGCAAAAATAATCATGTTCCAAAAAAGGATTTTTTTGTCATCTTATATTATAAGTATATTTTTGTAAAGTAATATGATAAAGCTTATATTCTACATGTTAATTACTCAAATCATACTAGGACTGCCAATAACCTAAGAGTTTCAGGGGCAACTTCTATCAAAAGCCGGTGAATAGTATCTTTGGTCTTATACTCTTTCCTAAAGGATCCTTCGGCTAGGAGATATTATTCCAAATCCTACTCTGTATCCCTCGCTCAGCACACATAAGCATTATAGTCATAGCCCTAGCTGCCTAGACCTTAGAACTACACAAGTTCAATGATCTAGATGTAACAAAATGTTCCCAGTTTCTCACAAGGATTTAAATACCTTACCCAAAACTCCAATCCTTTAGCGTTGGGTTATTAATGTAAGATAAGTAGTGTAGGGTATTTTATTGAAAATTTAAATTAACAGGTCTTGGGGCATATCCTAGTGGGTCCTTAAGATTTTAAGAATGATTTTCTTCAAGAAAGAATAACAAGTTCAGATGTCCTAAAAAATATCCCAAAAGATTACAAAAGTGCTCGAGGCATGATTCTGAACATCTTTTAAAACCCTTTGAATCATTTTGAGTTCATTAAAACTTATTACCTCATTGAATTAATCATCCTCTCATTAAATTAGGATTTAGTTGCGGTGTTTTAACTTGTGCTCAATAAACTTTAAGATTTTAATTATCTCATGTGTAGGATACTAAACATTCATCTGAAGTTTTATTTAGGAATTATGTGGGTAGACGCCCTTGAGGGCAAATTAAGTTATTAGGGAATTCTCACCTTTTCGATTGAAATTGATCTTGTAGTATTTTAAAGAAGTTATAATTGATGTTGTTTTCATTTTATAAACTACTTTAAATGATTTTAGATCAAGCCTAATTCACAACTAAGCTCTTAAGTCTTCATGGGTAGATTTTTTATTTTGAAAAATGTTGAGTGAGATGAACTTAATTTTTTTTTCAAAAGATTGTATTTTTGTTTAACCATTAACTTAGGGCTTCAAATTAACGGGTTATCATCTTCCTAGATTAGGCCCTTCACATTAGGATCATCCAACTTGATTGACTTCCAAACCACAACAATTTGGAAAATTACACTTTTACCCTTTCATATAAAATAACATAAACTGGTTTCTACCCTTTAAACTTTTATATTTCAATCATTTCAAAGAGTTAATTATTATCAATGTCACCCATTTACTCTCTGGTTTGACCTAAATTTTATTTAAAGTTCAAAACTCCATAATCATCATTTTACTCCTAAAAGTTTCTACCTCATAGTTCGTTATGTTTAACTCAAATGACTTATAACTTTCATGTTACCCTACTCATGGACTGATTAAAATATCGAAAGAGAGCATATATATTTTTATTTTATTTTTAATAATTATTTCAGTTCAAAATAGCAATTTTCAATGATAATTAATTTAACTATCCAAGACATACCTTCTATCCTTAGAAAAATAATTCGAGGTTCGCCTAGGTTAGAGGACTACTTTGAATAATTTTTATGAATTTTAAATAATACTTAATTTTTTACAATTTTTAATTGATTTTAATGAACAAATAAATAGAAAATGTATTTTTATTTAAAAAATTCATTTTTATATTTTTCATTAGTCCTCTAACTTCAAGGAACTCAAAGAAATAAATTTCAAATATTTATGATTTTTATTTTATTTATTATAATTACTTATTTCAAAAATAGAGAAAGATATATTAAAATCTTTAAAAATATAGTTTTATTTAAAAAAAATAAAAAAAGCATTTTTTAGTTGTTCTCTATAATTAAAATGAGATTCAAGATATTTGGGAGTATTTTCATATTCTTGTTATTTTTTTATATTTTTAATTATTTTAAAATCAGAAAATAGCTTTAAAATAAAGTTTTTATTTTAACTCCAATTTTTTTTTTAAGTTCCTCTAGTCTCAAGGAACACTCCAAACTAATTTTCATAATTTTCTCATTTTTTTATTTAATATAATTATTTTAAGCAAAAATTATTATTTACTTTGAAAATAGATTTTTAATTAAAAATAATTTTTTTTACTTTCAAACTTTTACAAAGGCTTTCTAATGCGATAACCTATAATTTGGCCTATTTTGGAGATTAATTGATTTATTCCATATTTATTTCTAATTTTTAGTAGTTTTTATTAATTTTAGATAAGAAATATACATTAAAAAGTTTTTAGATCTCACTTTTATTTTTCCTAAAGTCCTTTAACAACAATAAACCTACCAAACATGGTTTTATATTTATCTAGTCTTTATTTTATTTTTTTAATAATTTTCTTAATTAAAATAATGTTAAATATCCTTAAAAATTAGGGCTTTTGATCATAGAAGTGCCCTTTAACCCTAAAAAATTCAAAAAATACTCCTAAAATCATTAAAAACAGACCCTCAATTTTGTTACTTAATTTAGATAATTATTTAATTATTTATGATTTAATTACCCAATGGAGTATTTACTTAATTTAAAAATAAATACAAGGAAAACTATATTTATTTTTAGTTCATATTTTTCTCATTTGTTCACTATGATTCTTATTTTTTTAATGATTTTTCTACACTAAGATATTAATTTTTAAAGTTTCATAATTAATTTAGATAGAAAATACCCTAATTTTTTTACAACAAGATATGATTTTGGTACACCAAGATACCCTAATTTTCTACTTATCCAAGTCAACCGTCAACACAACCTTGAAAACATCGAAAGAACATGTGTCTCTTGTTGATTTGTTGCGCTTTACACCTCAGATGCCATGCACGAGCATGGTTTGCGTAACATCATTTCATTTAATGTGATAAAGTCTGTCCATTCAATATACGAGGAAATGGATGACATCCATTCATCTTCTCCGATCGTTCGCACCCAAGAACACTCCACGTTCTAACTCTATTATCTCACTCGATTTTCAACCAAAATGCATGGGGTTTGTTCCTGCACATTCATCTAAGTGAGATGAACCTATCTATATGGTTAAATACACATGATATGCAAGTTCTCTTCATAAAGGTCCAAATAAAAAAAAAAGAATTTGGGATGTTTGACTTTGGCTTGAAATCTCGGTTTGGAATTGGGTAGAATTTGGGTTGAATATGTTGATATTTAGTTTGAATTTAAAATTGGGGGAGTTTGAAATGAATTCGGTAGAAATTGGTAGTGATTTGGGGACTTTAAGGATTTAGAGGCAATTTGAGAATTTTGGAAATTTTTTGTGGATTTAGTGGATTTTGGGTACAATTGGGAACAATAAGTGGTTAAAATTGGTTTTGGTGAAGTTTGGAATGATCTTGGGGATTTTGATAATTTTTTAGGGTATTGGGGGTATTTTGGTAATTTTTGGTGGTGTAGGGGCATTTTGGTGATTTTGAGGATTTTGAGGGTATTTGGGAAATTGGTTGAATATGGTTTTTGGTGAAGAATTGGGAGTTTGGGTACTTTTGAGAATTTTAGGGTTTTAGGGGCTTTTTGGTAAATTTGGGGAAATTTAGGGGTAGAAGGCCAAAGTGAGATGTTTTAGTGGGATTGAAATCAAATAGACATGGTGACCATACAAACCAGGGAAACCCCCCTTAAGGCTATAAGACCCATGGTAGAGCTCATTTTGGTTCCTCCACATGCTGTTCCTGACCATCCTAGCTAAATTCTAAGGGCTTGGGACCACCCACATGAGTTTCCAAAAGAGGCCCAAAAAATGGGAAGTAAAAGAGATTTGTACTGTTAGGATGGGTGCAGAATTGTGGTGAGCTCAAATGTGTGCGCCCAAGACCTAGACACCCAGAGCTACCCTAAGGCTTGTAAGTCCTATGGGGACTCTCTTTGAGCTTCCTTATATTGGTTCCAATCTTCTAAGTGCTAGAGGTTAAAACCATACATGTGAAACTCTAGAGAGAGCAAGGAAGCAGTTTTGATGTGGGTTTCATCATTAGTCCTCTAGGATAGTCAACATGAAAGTTTTATAGTTAGATCCTAGGCTCCTAAGAGAAGAAAACTAGACCTCATCAAAAGTGAGGTCAACAAATAATTATTAGGTAAATTAATTAATTTAATTAATATAATTGTTTCAGTTTTATTAATTTATTTAATAAGTTAATCTTAAAGAAGGGAAAGTTTGGTTTCTTTCATTGAAATCCATTACTTATTTAATGAAAGGAGATTTGGATTTCTTACCTTGATGAAAGAAAGAATTCTTCTTATATTTTTTAGTTGCATTAAAGTAAAGTTTTAAATTTAATTAACATATGGTTGTGTATATAGAGCACGACATGTATTCAACACACCAACTTTGAACGCCCTATGGATTTAATAATAAAAAAATTATAGCATTTAATATATCAAACATATTAGTAAGTGAAGCCTTAGGATTGCATAAAAAAATAACAAATAAATAAATAAACACACACACACACAAGCAATGTATACAACGTTAATATAAAGTTTACGTTATTTAAACAAAAAGTTGGAAGATTATTTAAATTAAGTGAAGAAATTTCAAAGAGTAACATTTAAAATTGATGAACACATATGTCACTTTTAAATCCATGAAAAAAAATTGAAAAGGAAACATGAACATTGAGTAACATATATAGCTTTGAAAAGAAATGATGATGAATAAGAAAGAAAACAATTTTACCCAAGCATATAAATTTTAACATGAAAAGTTTTCAAAGAGTAATATTTAAAATTGATGAAAACACACGTCACATTCAAATACATGAATAAAATTTGAAAATGGATCATAAACATTGAGTAGCATGTATGGATTTGAAAAGAAAACATAGTGAATAAGAAAAAAAATAAATTTTACCCAAATTTCATGTTCAAAGGTTAACATGGATCAAAAGAAGCAAGATACAATAAGTTAAGATCCTTTACGTTGGCTCGTGAGATATGGGATTGAGATTTTTGGCCTTGAGAAAAAGGGTGGCAATACATTTCGGCTTGCATCCAAGGGGGAGAAGAGGGATTTTTTTTAAGAGGTGGCCTTGGGATTTCAATTTGGGGGGCGGGGTGGATTTCAAAAATTTCTGTTGTGGGGGATGGTTATTTTATACCAATGGAGTTTGGAGGGAAAATTATTATGCAAGGGAATTAATGCGAAGAGGGATTTGGGGAGAAGAATAAGGGATTTAAAAAATATTCCCTCTTGGGCTTTAATTAGAGAGAAAATAGAAAATGAAACTATTAAAGTGGGCCTACTTTGGTTTTGTCTAGTTTAAAGGAGTTGAATGGGAGGGGAGGATGTGGATTGATGGTGAATTGATGGCATAGGACAAGGAGGAGGCTTGAATGGGGGTCAAATAGAGGGCTAAAATCAAATGGGTCCCTAAATGCTATTTTAGGCTTGTTTTCAAATATTTTGGCTAAGAAATTTATGTTAGGTTTAAAATAAAATGAAACTTTATATCATTTCAAAGAGGCCAAATCAAGGAATCTAATGGTTCAACCGGTTTCAAAATTAGAGGTCTGTAGCTCAAGTTATAGTCGTTTGAAGTGACGAGCCAAATTGGGGAGGTTCTGAGCACGTCGGGGGTCAGTTATGGTCAAAAGTAAGCTTAGGCTCATTTGATAGAGAAGGACATGAGGATTTAAATGTTACAAGTGATTTTGATTGGATCAAGCACCTCAATGAGATATTGTCGGTCAAAGTAGGTATAAATCCAGAAAGAGCAAAAAAAGGCAGGTTTTAAAGCAAGAAATTTTAATGGATTTTATTGAACCAAAATATATATTTCTATATTCCAAATGACTTTTGTTCAAGTTCGAGCTTGATTTGAAGCCTTTTTTTATGTGGTTTTAGTCAAATTGTTTTTTCTCTCTCCAAATTATCTACAGCTTGACATATGTCCAAACAAAATTGGAATTGAGCATGGAAGGGCTTGTTAGAAAGGTTTTGATGAGAATAATGCAATAATTTTTTTTAAAAAAAAAATATAGGTTTTTGAAAACTTTTTACATGCCCCACATTTCATGCACAAAAACCCTAAATGAACATTTTGATATAAAAATGGTGTTTAATGACCACCGAGCTAGTTTACATGCTCCTCACATGTGATTGTGAAAGTAATGCACCTATCCAGATGTAATTTTGATCATCAGAAAGATCCGTCAAGAAAAACGATAAATTTTTAGAGTTTTAAGGCAATGTTCGTTCATAAAAACTTTAAACTGAAGAATTTCATATAAAAATTGTTTCAAACCATCTTCAAAATTATTGACATGGTCTTTAGATGTATCAATAACTATCATGCAACTTTCCAAGTGATATTTCAAACTCATGTAAGCACCATTGCATATATACATGCATACATGCATGCATATGTGTGTCATTCACTACCTGCTCCACAGGTTAGTTACTTTGACCTGATCCCTAAAATTTTTAGCCACAAAACCAAAATTGCCTGCTGCCCGATACAACCTAGCCAACTTTCCAACCACCACAAAAGACCTTTATGGCCCGGCCTGAACCAGTATTGCCCCTCATCTATTGCAGATCAAATACACATCATCACGTGTTGTCGCTTGCCGATACTCAATACTGCTACACTATCGCAATGCCGCTTACCAGTCCCTAGCCACGTCATTGTTGTTGCTACTCACTACCCACAATGCAAGCTTCATGCACAGTAGCAGACATGTGCCCACACACATAAGTGTACCGTGCATGAGATTGCGTCTGTATGCCCTTATGCATGCCAAATCAACCCCTCACATGTTGTTGCCATCTTATTCACATTCGTGCTTACCTATGGACCCCATCACATCTTTTAACAAGTATTTGTGCTTATTTTCTTGCACGTACATCCATGTACACTCAAGTACGCATGTAAATGCTCAAGTAGTCACTGTTTGACTACCACAAATGATATGATCTAGTATTTTTTCAAAATTATTCACTCACAATTTTTTAATATTTTAAATTAAAGTTAGCTATTTTGGAATCTCCACAAAGCATCAATATTAAAAAAAAAATATTTTAATTTAGTGTGAGAGTTTTTTGGAGAATCAAGATGAAGTTTTTTTGTAGCGACTTATGAACCAATACCTAGAAATATCGAGTGACTAAATCTCATACATATTGAGTAATATAATGTTCTAAAAACTATGCAAATACGTACCCTAAGCACAATGTATCAAAGACTGAGTGATAACTTCTAGTAGCAACTACTTTTAATTGTTATGAAGTGAACCTTTATGAACATGAACATCGTACTTGGAAAAACCTTGCAACCCTTTATAGGTTGTGGGATAAGTGTATCTTTGTATTTACAAACTTATATTAGATCATTTCATGCAAGCTAAACCTCATAGATTTTTAACTCGCTAGGCATTTTAGGTTTGGTGATTTTTTTTTCTTTCTGGGCTTTTTCATGTAAACATTCTTGATGTCTCCTCTTGTTTTGTTTTATTATCTGTGTATGATAGATTTTGTACAATGCTGAGTTGTTAAATTATTACTCAAGCACATTAATTATTTTAGCATGCAACAAATACATTTTAGTGTTAATTATCTAGTACATTCTTATGTTTTAATTATTTTTATACATTGTGATTCATTAAAGTTGTAAAAGTGTGTTAAAATAAGCGATATAACTTTTATTTTAATTTGGTATAGCTTTCTAATGGATTATCTATCGATAATAGATGATAAATGGCATCAAAGAAAGAGTAAACTTGGCTTTGTTGGAAGATAATCTATTGATATATTTGATATATTATCTACTAGTAATTTAGGCATTCACCAAAACTTTTATATCAACCATTTACTGTGACCTTTAACATTTTCTTAATAAATTATAATGTTTCTTTTCCAGAATTAGGGAATAACACTTTTGATATATTATTTACTAATTAAAATTAATTATCGGAGATTTTTAATGAATAGAAATCCACCAAAAAATTTATCTATAATTGAATTATTGATGTATTTTCCACCAAAAAGTAATTACCTTTTTATGTATTATTATAGAATTGAGATAGAATACATTTTAATGAAGTGTGATGATATTAAAGATATTGATGCAATGATAATTGCACGTGTAATAATATGAGTTCATACAAATATTAAAGTAGTGAATAAGATTATTGAGACCGTGGCACTAATGATTAAAATTGCATTAATTTATCTCTATTCAAAATTTCAAAATAGTGATTATGATCAAATAAAACTAAAAGAT
>JXCR01146509.1:261653-282443 GCA_002079205.1 Phalaenopsis hybrid cultivar
GCAAATTGTTTAAATGGAATTTTGAAGATTAAAAGTTGCCAATTGATTTGAGAAGCAATATTTTGGTACCCATAATTATGAACATTAGCGGAAGAGCATGATAGTCATAACAAGATGAAACTTTTGAGTCATACAATTAAAGTATGATAGAGAGAGAGTAATGAAATATAGACTTGAAAAAATAACATTTTTTTTCTAAGAATAAATTTGTGTCAAGCTAAGAAGATATATAATGTATGCTATTGTGTTAACACAATTATATTATGTATAGAGTGTAGAGAGAGAATCATATGATTTTATTGGTCTTGAGAAGGAATATGGTTGAGTATCATAAAAATTGATATGATGCATATGGAGTAACGTATGTGTCAAAGATATATTTAGTTATTATGTATAGTGGATTATTTACTGGTATTCGTAGCTGTGGAGCGACTGTCGTGTTTTCAATTATTGTATGGTTGCTTCAAGGATTATAATTGAATTAATATATTTTTATGCTGTTATTGGAGCTGTTTATATAGGGTTTTCAAAACGAGCTTCATTGGTGTAGAATTTTTGTAGATGACATAAGGCTAATTGGTGGATATCTAGTAATAATTAAGTGAAAATTTAGTACCATGGAAATAGCTTTTAGAAGATAAATGGCTTGAATTAACAAAAAAATGTTTCAAGACATGCAATTTTACCGGGCGTGGAACTAACAATTCGTAGATAATATCATTAGAAAGTAGAGTGATGCCAATATATAATAGCTTTGTGCATCTTGCATAAATTATATATGAGAAAAAAGAAGATATAGATTAGGTATAACTTCAATTGTAAAGGAAATCAATATATTTTGTGATGTACTGATATAATGAAGATTTAAAGGTACAATTTATGGAATGATAATTAGATATCCTATGTTGTAAGGATTCAAGGTCTTGATATTAAAAGAAAGCATTGATGGCTAAGCTAAGTTTGATGAAAATGAGAATTTTAAATGGATGTGCTACAAAATTAGGATTGATAAATTAATAAATGTTTATGTGAGNTCATCAGGGCATGGACTGACACGGGTTGGTGCTTTCTCTGACTAGCCCTCTTGCAACAACGTCCTGCACTTGTCATTGTAGTTCTTCATACTCCGCAGGTCTTAATCTGTAGATTGGTTAGTTTGGCATTAAAATCCTGGTATAAGGCCGATGACGTGTTGATTGTCCCTTAGTAGCAGTAATCCCTCCGGTAGGCTGTCGGTCATAAAATCCCAAATATCTTGTAGTAACAACTATAACAATGTTGGTATCTCTCTTTTCTCCTCACTTTCTTCTAAGAGGACTAATGTGAGTGTTACCGGGGCATCACTTATAGACTGTTGAAAAGTGGTCTGGGGAACTTATGCTGCCTCTGTATCATTCTCGTCTTTTATATCCTTAGCAGGTAGCAAAATGATATGTTTCCCATCCTTCTTGACAGAATAAGTATTCTTGAACCCGTCATATTGGGTCTGGTGGTCGAACTATGAAGGCCTACCTNGTGAGGCTTTAAAGAAAATCAAGGGTGGAAACTCTGTAGGACCCGATGATATTCCAATTGAAGTATGAAAATATTTAGGTGATTTGGGAGTTTCTTGGCTTACTACACTCTTTAATGTTATTTTAAAAACTAAAAAGATGCATGAGGAGTGGAGGAAGAGTATTTTAGTTCCCATTGTTAAGAATAAAGGGATGCAGAAGAGTGTGCAAATGATAGAGGAATTAAGTGATGTGTCATACTTTAAAATTATGGGAGGGTAATTGAACATAGGCTAAGACATATTATAAAGATTTCCCATAATCAGTTTGGATTTATGCTGGGCAGGTTTATTATGGAAGTTATACATTTATTGAGATGTTTGATGGAGAAGTTCAGAGATAATAAGGTGAATCTACATTTGATTTTTATTGATTTAGAAAAAGCTTACAATAAGGTTTCAAGAGATATCTTTTGGAGAGTTCTTGAGAAGAAATGTGTTGATAGGATTTGTATTCATGTCATTAAAGATATGTATACTAGAGCTGTTACTTGTGTTTGAACTGAAGGAGGATTGACCAAATATTTTCCTATTTTTGTTGGAGTACATCAAGGGTCGGCTTTAAGCCCATATCTTTTTGCTTTAGTTATGGATGGTCTTACGGGACATTTACAAGAGGATTTACCTTGGTGTATGTTTTTTGCTGATGATATCCTTCTCGTGGATAAGACAAGAGAAAAAGTCCATGAAAAACTTGAATTATGGAGGTCTACATTGGAGTTTAAAAGCCTTCATTTGAGTAGAACTAAAACTGAATACATGGAATGTAATTTGAGTGGTAGTAGCTCTAGTGACAAAAATGTAGCTTTGGGTGATTAAATTATTAAAATGCGTGAACGATTTAGATATCTCGGGTCTGTTGTTCAAAGCGATGGTGATATAGATGGGGATGTTAATAGATTTGGTTGAAGTGTGAATGTTTCAGACCTTTTGTGTGATAGAAAAGTACTACTTAGATTAAAAGGAAAGTTTTATAAGACAGTGGTGAGACCTCCAATGCTCTATGACTTTGAATGTTGGCTTTTAAAAGAGAAGCATAATACTAAGTTAAGTGTTGCCGAGATGAGAATGATTAAGTGGATCAGTGGCTTTACACTTAGAGACAAAATGTGAAATGAATATATCGTGACAGGGTTGGTGTAGCTCTTGTGACAGACAAAATTAGAGAAAGTCATCTTAGATGGTTTGGTCACATTAAGCGTCGACCATCTGATGATCTGATTAGGAGAGTAGATGTTTTATATTCGACTTATGTTAAGAAAGACTGGGGTAGACCTTGGAAAACCCGGACTTATTGTATAAAAAATGATCTTAATTTCTTAGAACTAAATGAAAATATGACACTAAATAGGACACAGTGAAGAAAAATGTTTCATGTAGCCGACCCCGCATAGTGGGATTAAGGCTTTGTTATTGTTGTTTTTAAGATTCATCACAATCTCCTGTTTTGAAGCTTAGGTCCTTGGTACTTTTTTGTGCTGTTGGATTTTTGGCTATAGATACTCAAACTAAAAAAACACCGAGATAATCAATTATCAAGTGCTATTTCCAAATATGTAGTTATTCAAGTATAGTATATTCTAGTTTTGCTGCAATTTTATCTTCTTTTGGGATATTCATCAGTAATTTGTTGACTTGCATGCCACGCTAGCATAAATCATTATCTTTATTGCCAACAAGTTAATCAATGAATAAGCTCATTTGAGTTCATCTTTTTTTGTGCTCACTGTTGGAATTTATCTTCTTTGAGCTTTTCTATCACGTGTCAGTCTCTTCTAGATCTTAATTAGAGAAATAAATCGTTTTCTCTTATTGTTTTAAACTCTTTATTTTTAGCTTATTCATTAACTTATGATAATTATTTGTTTTGTTCTCATATGATGACTTCTTTTTCTGGATCGTATTGAACAAAATTAGTATAAATAGTCTCAAAATAGAAAGAAAAGGTAGAATGCGATCATAGGCGAGATTTCATTTTACTATATATCTATTTTCTATTAACTGGTTTTGATCTTTTTGCAGAAAAATGTAACCATTTGTAAATAATTTCATCTTTCTCCATCTTTGTTTTTACCTTATTCATTACCTTATGCTAATTATTTGTTTTGTTCTCATATGACGACCTTTTTTTCTGGATCGTTTTAAACAAAAATAGGATAAATAATCACAAAATAGAAAGAAAAGGTAGAATGCAGAAAAAGGTAATCTTTTGTAAATAGTTTCATCTTTCTCCATCCTTTGTTTCTGTGGATATGAGAACTTATATCTTGTGCAAAATAAGGAGCTCTTTGTTTTGGCAATCAAGAAGTCATTGTTTGCTAAGTTGAGTGTAACGACGTGGAAAATGTTATAGTGAATGTGGCAAACTTTGGAATGATAGATTGAAAAATAATCACATCATAGAGATATTGGGCGTGCACCTATTGATTATTATATAATGCAGAACAAACTTGGTAGTGTTGGTATGGGCAATCAAGGTAGATGATGCACTGATAAGATTTGTTTATGAAATGAATGTGCAAGGAATAAGAGAGTGCTAGACCAATGGTAACATATGTAGAAGTTATTTGAAATGTTTTTTATTTTTGAAAAATAGAGTCAACCCCTCGTGCAACTCTATAGGTAATGGTTATAATAATATGTATATCTAACACCAAGTAGTTGGGATAAGGTTAATGATGATGATGGGGAATATCAATCTCTTCTAATGCAGTTATTACATATCTCAATCAAAGTACATGTGATGCTTTTCTTATTTCCTTGCCATCTCTTTGGTTGTTGTTTTGTAGGCCTTCAATAATTCCTGGTCCTGTTCCATATGAAATAGTTGCCCCTGCATCAAGTTCTATAGGTGTGTTTTGGTATTTTTATTTCTGTAAAATCCATTTTAGAGCTAATCTTTTAGCATTTCAGTTTCGCTTTATGATTTTTTAATCTGTTTACAGGAGTCAAGCTGTTGTTAAAAATGGGATGGCGACGTGGCCATTCAATCAAGGAGACTCAAGCTAGTTCCCTGCACGGTAATGACTTTTTCCTACACCTTAGAAGATTTTCAATAAAACGTTTGATATTTCGACTTGATTATATGCTACATTCATCATCAATTGATGATATGCAATTGCTTGTTATTCCATGCGGTAGCTAGTCCTCTTGGATTTTGGCTTAAATTTCTATGTTGAATATGCTATCTCCTTTTAGATGCCAGGAGGGAAGCCAGGAAGGCTTTACTTGCTTTTTCTGGTAATGATCAAGAAAAAAACCTCTCACATACCAAATCCAGTCAGCATGATATGGGAGATTCCTTCGTAAAGGAAAATGATGATTTCTTTCAACCCCGAAGTCCTCATGTGAGTAACTCATACTTTGCTTTTTATTACTTTGCATCTTTACCTAGCACATACTTGAGTCATTTTCTCTTTCGTGTAAATAAAAGATCTGTTGTTTAAATAAATTTTGGGCTTTGCTTAGATCAGTTTAATTGTTTAAAATCTTAATTTTCATATAAATTTAAACCTTCAGTTCATTCTTCCAACTTGTCTTGTGTAGTTTTTACTGTTTGGGAAGCCATATCATCACTTTTTATTATGCTTCCAAGATTTTGCAGAGTACTTTTGCAGCATTATAATTTATGAGCCTTATGATTAGTTAAGCTTCTGTGAACTTTACTTAATAGACAATTAGCTCCTGAATTGGATACCTTTAGGCTTTGAAATGATTTCTTATGCTTTATTATTTTTTATGAAACTTTTATAAATAATTTTTTTTATCTTTCTCCTTTCTGTTTAGATTTCCTTTTTTCTCTCTTAAATGTTGTTTGGTGGTTTGATGTGGAGTTGGATTGGAAACAAGTGGGATGGATATGATGTCAGGAGTGTATATAAATGCTAGTGAACTTTGTACTTGATACCGGAACTAGTTAAATGTAGCGAAACACAAAAGCAAACTTTATTAATATAAAAATATGATTACAACACGACTCAAACGGGAAGGGAATGCAATATAGACTAATCTCCGGTGGGCACTTCAGGAAGAGATCTGAATGAGGTGATGGCGTCGGCAGGGTGGTGAGGAAAGGTGGGAAGATCGGGAGGCTCTTTGAGAGGGTAGGGTTGGTGTTTGGTTGGTTGTAGGTAGGTTGGACAATAAGGGTGTGGAGGGAGTAGAGGTGGCGGCAGAGTGGTGGAGGGATATGTGGTGGTCGGCGGCTAGGGGAAAGGGTAGGAGAAGCGGTCGGGGAGAAGAAGTGGAGGAGCTTGGTAGGATGCAACACCACCTCGGAGCAGGATACAGCCGGAGTACTACCTGTCGTCGGATACAACCCTAGTAAGAGGGAAAAAAACTTCACATAAGAGATTTGAAGACAAGACAACCAAAACTGACTCCCCACACATAGAGGATATCAATTTTTAGGTTTCCGCAGGGCAAAAGAAACTTGTACACAAACGAAGAGGGTGGGAAGGCAAGAAGAACCCCAAAAAACCCTTCCCAAAAGAAGACAGGCGTGGCACCTTCCTTGATCGCAAAATTTCGCGGTCCATTTTTGTCTACGCTTGAAATCGCGATCCCACCATGCTACAGTTCCTGCGAAGCTTTGCGGGTCTTCTAGCTTGCGGGATCAAAGTCTCCCGCTTCGGGGCGCATTTCAATCCTCGCACCAGAGCACTATAGTTTAGCGCACCAGTCTTCCTTGAAATTGGGAAAATTTTGACCTTGTTTGTCGAAGCTCTAGGCTCTTCAAAGTATGGTGTCAAGTCAGCGAAGTTGAACATGGCTTAAATGTTGTAGTCCGCCGATAGGTTGATCTTATAAGTGTTGTCGTTCAAATTTTGAAGTACTCTGAAAGGTTCATCTGCTCTTGGCTTAAGCTTCCTGAATGTTTCTACCAGAAATCTTTTCCCTTTTTAACCGAATCCATACGAGGTCTCCTTCCTGAAATGTTACTTTCTTCTTGGATTTATCTGATGTGTCTGATATTAGCAACTTTGCTTAGTAGTTTCCTTGCCAACTTCTTCATGGAGCTTTTGAATCTTGTGAACTCATTCTGTGGCATCCTTGCTGGTTTCTGAAGATGATAGGAGCGACACCAATTCTAGTAACGTGAGCTGATTTTGTCTGTACACTATCTCGAAGGTAGTTCATCCAGTAGTTTGGATGACGGATTGATTATAGACGACCTCAGCTTGGGCTAGAATAAAATCCCACAATTTTATGTATTTTTCCCACCAAACATCTTAGGAGATTATCGACACTTTGATTTACTACCTCTATCTGTTTTAGTACAAACTGAAATGAGGCTAGAAATTTTAGCAAGTAGAGTATCGACCCTTCAGTTTGTTCTGGATATTGAAGAATTTTAAGGCCTCGTGATCCATAAATTGTGTGAACTTGTTCATTAATAGATAATGACTTCAGTGCTTCAGGGCCCTAACAATGACATAGAATTTATTGTCTTATGTCGAGTATTTTCTCCAGGACTCATTCAACTCTCGACTGAAGAAGGCGATGGGGTATTCTCCCTGGCTCAACATTGCTTTGATCCCAACGCCAGAAGCATCACACTCTACTTCGAAGTGTTGGTTGAAGTCTGGTAGTGCTAGCACGGGTGCTCGAGTCACCATTTCTTTTAGTGTGTCAAAACTGTCCTGGGCCACTGCTATCTTAACAAACTCCTTCAAAAGTTCAATCAAAGGGGAGGTGATAGTGTTGAAGTTCCTAATGAATCTCCGATATAATGATTCTAGCCCATGAATTCTCAGCTCTGTAAATGATTATGGTACGCCCCAACTGATAATGGCATTTGTCTTTACGGGATCCATCTGAATGCCTGCACTAGACACGATGTAACCCAAAAAGCATACATGACTTGTCATGAAGTGACATTTCTTCAGATAGACATACAATTGCTCGGTTCACAGTACCTCGAATACTGCCTTCAGGTGATGCAAGTGATTATTCTCTGACAGGCTATATACTAGAATATTGCCAAAGTAGACAACTACAAACTTTCCAATGTGGGGTCGAAATACCCGGTTCATTAATCTCATGAAAGTGCTAGGTGTGTTCAACAATCCGAAATGAATAACGATTCACTTATAAACTCTGTCCCGCGTCTTGAAGGTGGTTTTCCACTCATCTCTTGGCCTCATCCGTGTCGGTGATATCCACTGCGCAGGTTGATCTTGGAGAAGATAGTAGCTCCATGTAGCTGGTCTAAGAGATCATCCAAGTGGGGTAGGGGAAATAGGTACTTAATGGTAATCTTTTTGATGGCTTTGCTGTCAATGCACATCCGCCACGATTTATCTTCTTTGGGCACCATCAGGGCATGGACTGACACGGGTTGGTGCTTTCTCTGACTAGCCCTCTTGCAACAAGGTCCTGCACTTGTCATTGTAGTTCTTCATACTCCGCAGGTCTTAATCTGTAGATTGGTTAGTTTGGCAATAAAATCCTGGTATAAGGCCGATGATGTGTTGATTGTCCCTTAGTAGCAGTAATCCCTCCATTAGGCTGTCGGTCATAACATCCCAAATATCTTGTAGTAACAGCTATAACAGTGCTGGTATCTCTCATTTCTCCTCGCTTTCTTCTAGGAGGACTAATATGAGTGTTACTGGGGCATCACTTATGGACTGTTGAAAAGTGGTCCGGGGAACTTATGCCGCCTCTGTATCATTCTCGTCTTTTGTATCCTTAGCAGGTAGCAAAATGATATGTTTCTCATCCTTCTTGACAGAATAAGTGTTCTTGAACCCGTCATTTTGGGTCTTGTGGTCGAACTATGAAGGCCTACCTAAAAGAATGTGGAAGACATCCATAAGAACCACATCACACCATACTTGTTGGTGTAGTTGGTATCCGGTGGAAAACCAACTAGGCATTGTTGATCCACCCATATTTCATTTCCCATTTTTAGCCAGTTAAGGGAGTATGACTGGAGATGCTTTTGTGTGTCCAATCCTAACTTTTACATCATGAACGTGGACACTACTACGTTCTTGCAGCTTCCATTATCGTTGATCGGGCTGCAAACCTCTCCCTTAACAACACCCTTGGTGCGAAAAATGCTATGCCTTAACCAGGATGGGTCCCATTCTAGCTCGAACTACAGTATTCACTGAACGACTAACACTTCTCCCTTGTCTCCGTGGAGCTGAAGCTCTTCTCTTGGACTGTCCTCTAATTCCTCATCGATTTCCTCAGCGACGCCTTGATTTGTGAGTGTGAAGACTCGGTTTGTTGGGCAGATGGAGGCTATGTAACTGTAGCCGTTGAATCAGAAGCACTTTCTGGCTGGCATGGTATTGAAGGAACCACCTTTCTATGGCTTATTCCCACTCTGATTTGTCTTATCAGTTCCCTGTCTGTTTCTATTATTTCCTTCCGAGGTACTCTTGTCGGCTATGTAAGTCGAAGGTGATTGCTTGGCTGAAGATGGTGGTTTGAAGGATGGTTGTTTCCTGTTTTGCTTTTGCTGCCTTTCCATTTTTATGGCTAGTGTTTGGACATCCCTCAATGTCCAGTATGATTGTAGCTATACCACATTGCTAATGGAGGGCCTTTGACCCCTTGAGGTATTTGGCTATCGTGTGCTTCTCTGACTCTGTTAGCTCGCACTTCAGCTGCAAGTGGTCGAACTGGGTTGTGAACTCCTCAACTGAAAGATCCCGTTGCTGCAAGTTGTGGAGTTTTAGGAACATATCTCGACAATATTGCGATGGGAGGTAGCCTTCTTCATCTTTTCCAACTTAGTTATCTTCTCACTTCCTTCTCTTCTCTTATACCTTTGTAGATTTTCTCACCATAAGGAAGCACTCTTCATTAGTTTGATGACAACTAGCTTGATTTGCTTGTCTTCTTGTACATCTTTATACTTGAAAATCCATTCGACTGATTGTACCCAGTTGAGCAAGTCGATAAACTCATCAGGGTCCATAACTCCTTCAAATTATGGGAGGTTCATTTTGATGCCAAAGTCCCACTGACCTCATAAGGAGCTTCTTCTCTCGGCCTCTTTTGTTATTGGTTGCCAAAACGACGTGGTTGATATTTCTCATCGCTGTAATCTTCCATGTAGTACGAATTCCCCTCGTCCCTGTTTTCCCCTCGACTCTCTCAATCATGGTAAAATGTAATCTCTTCCTGCTTCCCGTCATCTAGCTCGGTTAGTCTTAGTTGTAGACGACGAATTTCTTGTTTGATCCCTTCCCGAGTAGAGTCTGATGTATCTTTCCGCAGTGACATGGTTAGGGTTGGGAATTGGGATGAAAAAAATTGGATGGATGTGGTTTGGGTAGTGGCAGATGCTAGGAAACCCTAGAATGGGACTAGGGTCGGGCTAGCTCTGATATCAAATGATACCGAAACTAGTTAGAATGTAGCAAAACACAAAAGGAAATTTTATTAATATAAAACTAAGATTACAACACTTCTCAAACGGAAATGGAATACAATAATAGACTAATCTATAGGGAGCACTGTATGAAGAGATCCGAAGGTGGCGGCGGCATCGGCAGGGTGGTAAGGAAAGGTGGGAAGACCAGGATGCTCTTCGGGTGGGTAGGGTTGGTGTTTGGTTGGTTGTAGGTAGGCTAGACAACAAGGGTGTGGAGGGAGTAGAGGTGGCCGCATACGGGTGGAGGGATATGGGGTGGTCGACAACTAGGGGAGAGGGTAGGAGAGGGGTCGGGAGGAAGTAGTGGAGGAGCTTGGTAGGATACAACACCACCTCAGAGTAAGATGCAACACCACCTCAGAGTAGGATACAACCGGTGCACCACCTGTCGCCAGAGACAACCCTAGCAAGAGGAAAAAAGACTCCACACAAGAGATTTGTATACAAGCCAACCAGAGTTGACTCCCCACACACTGAGGACACTAATTTATAGATCTTGGTTGGACAAAGGAAACTTCTACACAAAGGAAGAGGGTGGGAAGACAAGAAGAATCCAAAAAAACCCTTCCCAAAGAAGACAGGTGTGGCGCCTTCTAGGATTGGGAATGTTCGCGATTCATTTCGGTCTACGCATGAGATCTTGAACCTGCCCCGCTAAAGCTCCTGCGAAGCTTCATGGGTCTTCTGGCCCGCGGGATCGAAGTGCCCTGCTTCGGGGAGCATTTAACGCCCACATCCGGGTGCTGTAGTTTAGCGCCTGCGTCAGTACTTCTCCAGCCCATGGAAACAATCATGTCAGTTTCTATTAGAATCCTATATATCTCTTGCATATTAAATGTTTATTTTGCCTCTTGTTCAATCGTGCATATTACAGGAAGATTTTTGTAGTTTGATCTTTCATCTAGGACGTGAAATTGATTTCAAATTTTTACCCCTTTCTAATAACATGAAATGGATTTTAATCTTCTTTGTGGTCTATGAGAAATTGTTTTTTAAACTTCAATTCTCTTGTTTTAGGCGTATGTTGTCAATCCGAAGCAGGATTTATATGGCTTGGGCTATGATCCTTTTGAGCATGCTCCTGAATTTAAAGGTGACTGAAAGCTCTGCAGAGGGTAGATTTTTTTCTAGCACAATTTAATATTTTGTGAAATGTTTCTACTAGTTTGATAGATTTCTTTCATTATTCTCAGAGAGGAAAATGTTGCATGAATCCCGAGATAATCGAGGTGTCAAACGAGATGTTTTAATGAAGGGAAATCATTTGGCGCCAAACTGTAATATGATCTTAGATTCCATTGTTTGATAAAAATAGTTTCTCTTTCTTTTGCAATGGAACACTTATATTACGAATTACCGTTTTAGAAAAAAATTCATTTCCTTATGATTTTGGACTTAAAATTTCATTCAATCATCAGCAGGAAAATATGCCCCTGGCTTTGGGATTGGAGCATTAGAGGAGCTTGACATTGATGATGAGGACATTTATGCTTCTGGTGAGAATTAACAATTAAAATTACTATTTCATGTTAATTTTGTTAGGCTACTTTTCTCATAATATCACTTGTCTAATGATTGTTTACTCTTGAACTTGAATTTAAAACCAGGAGCTGATCCTCTTGGTAGCTTAGTTAAACAACAAAACTCCAAAATTGTCTGGCTTCAAATTTGTATGAAGTTTGAGTTGGGGATGTGAAATAAGCTCAACTATACTGTAGCTGAGCTTGTTTGTCTTAACTTCTTGTTACCGCCCTTCTGGTTCCATTTTTTTCTTCTATAGTTCTGATCAAGGTCACAATTAAGAAAATTGATTGATGTAGCCGACCCCACTTAGTGGGATAAAGGCTTGTCGTCATTGTTATTGTTGTTGCTGTTGTATAGTTCAGATCAAGCTCTGGCCAGGAAACTTAGAGCTGACAGCCATCTGTGGTTGTGTTGGTAGAGCAGGTTAAAAGAAGGTAGTCAGTTAGCCTAGATGGGAGAGTGGCCTAAACAAGGAGAGATGTTTGGGTCTTAGGGGGATATGGAAAGGGTTAGAGACAGTAATGGATGTAGAGATATTTGGGCATGCTGATGCTGAGTGGAAGGTAGAGTAGGATGTTTATGTGGGAGGTGCAGTCTTGGTTGGTGGCTGGATGAATCCTTGATACTTTTACTATTTTTTTTTTTCAACTTCTAAGAAATTGTTTTGCAAGAATACTGTTGATTTAAAATCTGTTAAAAAGAACATCAAAGAGTTACCCGCTTGTATGGTTCCATTGAAACGGCCTCGTCATATACTGCTTTATAAATGATGTTTTGAAGATACTGAATGGACAACATTATTTTTGGGCTAATTAGGCCTGTTAACTTACCCACATGAGAGGACTTTTCTTAGCTTCTTGTTTGCTTATTTATCATTGGTGAATTTTTTGGAATGATTGTTAGTCTTGGATGGTGGCTGTATGAATCCTTCATACTTGTACTATATTTTTTGTCATCGTCTAAGAAATTCTTTTGCAAGAATTCTGTTGATTTAAAATCGTTTAAAAATAACATCAAAGAATTTCCCGCTTTTATGGTTCCATTGAAACTGCCTCGTCATATACTGCTTTATAAATTAAATATTGAAGATACTGAATGGACAACATTTTCTTTGGGCTAATTAGGCCTGTTAACTTGCCCACATGGGAGTGCTTCTTGTTTGCTTATTTATCATTGGTGAATTCTTTGGAATGATTGTTAGTCTTTTATCTTTCATTTGCTTCTGAATCAATTGGATTTCTTACTTGTGTTTTTTTATTGCTTTAGCTGATCATCAAATTTTATTTGTTGATCATACCATATGATTACTTCATTCTAAGTTATTTTCTTGTTTGAGGTGCGAGCATCAAAGTGTGGACGCGGGTTTTGGGACATGTGGGACAGACGCGGCAGCCGCATGTTTTTCTCCTGGACCAAACTAGTCCAGGGCTTCCTGAGAGTTCAATCTGACAGAGGAGCTTTTCCTGCACAATTTTCTCGCGTTACTGTAGCTGATACAGTACCACGAGGAAAAAAATTGTGGAAGATGGGAGTTCTGCCGCCTAAATAGTCTCGGTTTCCTTTCTATTCTTTATTTCCTATTATCCTTTGTTCCTTCTTAGTCCTTCCCTATATATGTGTGTATTAGGATTTATCTTAGGAGTTTTTTTTCGTTTGTTGTGTTTAGGACAGCGCTGATCCCTCTTTGAGTGCTGTATCCAACGGATTGGGTGGTGCTCCGGTTGGATCCCTCTCCTGAGGTGGTGATTANCAGCTGATACAGTACCACGAGGAAAAAAATTGTGGAAGACGGGAGTTGGGCCGCCTAAATAGTCTCGGTTTCCTTTCTATTCTTTCTTTCCTATTATCCTTTGTTCCTTCTTAGTCCTTCCCTGTATATGTGTGTATTAGGATTTATCTTAGGAGTTTTTTTTCGTTTGTTGTGTTTAGGACAGCGCTGACAACCTTTCTTCCCTCTTTGAGTGCTGTATCCAACGGATTGGGTGGTGCTCCGGTTGGATCCCTCTCCTGAGGTGGTGATTATCTTCCTCGTACTCCCTTCTGCATCCTCCCAAATTGCCACCGTACCTCTCTGTAGCTGCCCACAACAACACTTTGCTGTTTTCTACAGTCCTCATGTGAGTAACTCATTTGTAGCTAGATTGGACTCCTAATTAAGCTAACATTGATATTATCACACTTAATTGGAATGTGCTGTTCTAGTTTAAGTCTAAAACTTTCTATCTATTATTTTAACCAAATAATCTGAGCAACATAACAACGTGCAACTATGTACTCAACTTCAATTGTGAATAAATCGTTAGAATCTTGTTTCATAGAAAATTAAGATATGAGTGATGATCCTAAAAATCAACATATGTCTGAGATAATCTTTCGATCAACTCTGCAGACAGCATAATCTACATTATTAATTTCGAATAGGCAATTATATCACATGACTTGAAAATTTTAGGATACCACAAGCCTAATCAGGATGCACCTAAAAATGACTAAATATATGCTCTATTGCTGTTAAATGTGATTCTTTGGGATTGGCCTGAAAGCAAACCTACGAAGGCATACATCAAAAATAATTTCAGCCAGTAAGGTATAACAGTGAAACTCCTATGAAGTTTTTATCTGCAGATTTTCCTAATTCACCAAAATCTAATTTTGTAGTTGGGCTCATGATTATCTTATTATATTTAAATTTCTTATGTAAAATCTTTCAATCAATTCATTTGTATGCCTAGTTTAAAACGGAAGATGCATTTTTTTATTGTTTCACTTGAAGATCTAAAAAGGATGAGCGATCTCATCATACACATTTCAAATTTTTTAAATATTATAGATGAAAATTTGTGAGGCAATGATTTATTATTACTTCAAAGCAATATATCATTTTCATACATTTATAAAATGGTCAAATCATCTCCTATAATCTTAATAAATAAAATAGTATCATATTCAACCTTTTCTAAATTTTTAATCAATTAAAAATTGTTTGGATTATCATATCATGCTAAAGGAGCCTATTTCAAAGCATATCAAACATTCTTCAAATTGAATGTTTGATCGGGCTATTTGGTGCTTTTGAAACCATGAGTTTGTTTTACGAAAGCATCTTGATCAATAAATTCATTTAGGAATGTGCTCTTTACATCTATTTGAAAGATTTTAAAGTTTCAAAAACATACATAAGCAATGAATAGTCTAATGGCCATTAATCTTGCTAGGTTCAAAAAAGATTCAAAATCTATACCTCCAATCGAGTGTAACCCTATGCAATAAATCTAACCTTATTTCTAACAAAGCAATCTGAGTCATCTAATTTGTTTCTATAGACTCATTTTGTTTCAATTATATTTTGATCTTGGCATTTAAAGATCAATTCTCAAATCCTATTCCCTATAAATTGATTCTGACTCTTCTTTCAAAGTAATAATCCATAAATTATCTTTTATTCTTTAGAAAAAGAATCAACAACTTTATTTTTCAAATTCGTTTTCTCAATTTTATCAACTTCTTCTTCATTCACATCATCTTTAATAGGATCTACTAAAATTTCATAAAAAATGATATGTACTGATTCCTATATTTAATTTTTTTTTTTGAAAACTCTCTAAGCTCTTTTGAAATTAGAATAGCCTAAAAAATTTCATCATCACATTTACTATTAAATTTTTATAAAGATTCTTTTTCATTCTTTAGAATAAAGCACTTACTTAAAAAAATATGCAGATGTTCGATCTCAAATTTCTTTAAAAAAAAAGAAAAAAGAAAAAATAGGTCTTTCTTAAATAAATTCTCTTCATCATTTAATATGCTATATTATTAACTTATGGATTAAATTACTTTGGTAACTTATACTCTTGAAGGATTGATTCTTCTAATTAAACAAATATACCATTCTTTTTTCGATAACTTCTTTTTAGTAGAGAATTTCATACAACAACAACAATAACAAGCCTTTACCCACGTCGAATCCTTTATCTCCGTTGTGTTCTATTGAGTGTTATATTTTATTTAATTATAATAAATTAAGATCGTTTTTATACAATATGCCCAAATCTTTTTAGGTCTACATCTAGCTTTCCTAACATAAGTTAAATCTAAAACATCTACTCTCCTAACTTGGTTATCAGATTGTCGACGTTTAATGTATCCAAACCATCTAAGGGACACTCTCTAGTTTTGTTTTCCACTAGAGCTACTCCAACCCTTTTACTGATATATTAGCTTCATATTTTGTCTCTAAGTGTAAATCTACTCATCCACTTGAGCATTCTCATCTCAAAGACACTTAGCTTAATTTTATGCTTCTCTTTTGTAGACCAACATTTAGTACAATAAAGCATTATAGGTTTCAGCATCATTTTATAAAATTTTCCTTTAAGTCTAAGGGGTACTTTTCTATCACATAATAGACCCAATGCATTCCTCCACTTCAACCATTTGACTTTAATTCTACTAATAACATCCCCATCTATATCACCATCACTTTGAACAATAGACTTGAGATATCTAAAATACTCACTCCTTTTGATGACTTAATCACTGAGTGTTACTACCCCTTCATTGGATCTATTATTATTAAACTTACATTTCATGTATTCAGTTTTAAATCTACTCAAATGAAAGTCTTTAGATTCTAAAGGTGACATCCATATTTTAAGTTTTTCTTGAACTCTCTCTAGTTTTATCAAAAGAAGTATATCATCAGCGAAAACCTTACACCAAGGTACATCCTCTTATAAATGTCCTGTAAAAACATCCATAACTAAAGAAAAAAGATATGGGCTTAAAGCTTGTCTCTGCTGTAATCCAATTGAAATGAAAAAAAATAATTGGTCAATCATTATTGTGTTTGAGCACAATTAACAACACTAGTATACATATCTTTAATCACTCAAGTACAAACAATATCAACAAATTTTTTTTCTAGAACTGCTAAAGTACTTTACATGTAACCTTACTATAAGTTTTTTTCTGTATCAACAAAAATTATATGTTGATCCTTCTTACTCTCTCTGTACTACATGAAACCTCTCAATAACTGTATAGCTTCCAAAGTAGAATTGCTTGACATAAATTCAAATTGATTTTGAGAAAGTTTTGTTTCACGTTGTAACCTATTTTCAGTTCCTCTCTCCCATAACTTTAATGTACGACACATTAACTTAATACCTCTATAATTTACCTACCATTGTGCGTTCTCTTTTTTCTTAAATATTGGAACCAATAAACTTTCTCTGCTTATTAAGCATTTTTTTTAGATTTTAAAGTAATATTAATAAGTTTAGCCAACTTAAAAATTCATGAATCTCTTAAATATTTTCACACTTCTATTAGAATATCATCAAATCCTACTACCTTTCTATACTTCATTTTCTTTAAAGCCTACTTAACTTTTATTTTGCTAATGTGAACGTTGAAAAATATAAGTTATGTTATTATTTATGATACTAAAATTTTTGGAGTTGATCGTATTTCACGATCATTATTGAAAAGTTTATCCAAATATCTCACTCACCTATGATGAATATNAGTTATGTTATTATTTATGATATTAAAATCCTTGGAGTTGATCGTATTTCACGATCATTATTGAAAAGTTNGTTATGTTATTATTTATGATATTAAAATCCTTGGAGTTGATCGTATTTCACGATCATTATTGAAAAGTTTATCCAAATATCTCACTCACCTATGATGAATATGCTCATATTAGAAAAATATTTTTTTTTAATTTTCATTCTTAGTGCACTTTATACTTGAATTAAATCTTTACTTATCTCATCGTTTGACTAATTTTTATACATATCATTGATTTTTTTTAATATTAAATATATTATAAAGATCACTAAAAGCATAATTCTTAGAATCATAGATTGTTCTCTCAGACTTCCTGTGAACCACCTTATATTTAAATAACTATTATAAAAAAAAAANATATTTTTTTAATTTTCATTCTTAGTGCACTTTATACTTGAATTAAATCTTTACTTATCTCATTGTTTGACTAATTTTTATACATATCATTGATTTTTTTTAGTATTAAATATATTATAAAGATCACTAAAAGCATAATTTCTAGAATCATAGATTGTTCTCTCAGACTTCCTGTGAACCACCTTATATTTAAATAACTATTATAAAAAAAAAAATTATTTATCTTTTCTTTCACATTATTATTCCACCACCAACTATTTTTACTCATAAAAATTGATCTTTTAATTCCCCAAGAATATAATTTGCAATTTGCTTAATATTACTCATTACTTTATCCTACATGATATTAGCTTCTTTATGAATATCACAAATCTTAAGATTTTGAAATCTATTTATAAAAATAATTTTATTTGTCTTTTTTAAGATTTCCCATCTAATTTATGATAATATTCCATTGAATTTTTTATCTTCCAATCTTTTATCTTAAAATATTAAATCAATAATTGATATTGGCTACTTAAATTATTATTTGGAATGACTAATTTTAAATTCTTGACAATTTATTGTTCTCGTAAGATAATAGGCAATTAATGTTTTATTAGATCCATTTTTAATGCTCATCTCTTTTTTAAATAAAATATTAATAATAATAAGATTCTAAGTAACATAAAATCTAATATGACTCTGCCACTTCATAAGTCTCTCCAAAATCATAACCATAATGAATATTTCTAAAATTTTCTACCACTTTACCAACATATCTATTTAAATCTCATCAACGAATTTTTTTATAAGAGATGTTTTATATTAATTCCTTTAGGTCATTCCAAAATTTTTCTTTTGAACAAATATTCAAACCTTGTTGTGGAGCATAAATAGTTACGAAATTAAGAATATTAGTATCAATAACAAGCTTTAGAGCTATAATTCTATCTTAAATTTTAGTAATTTTTGCAATATTATATTTCAATTTCTTATCTATAATTACATCTATATTATTTTTAGTAATTCCACTTAAATATCAAAGTTTTAAACTTAAAATATCAATTTCTTTAGTTTTTTTCTCTAACCCATTTATTTTCTTTCTATGAACCATAATATCTACTAATTTCATTAAGTGATATGTGAAAGCACCTATATTTCAAGGTGATATCCTAATATTTGTTTCATAAAGTAACTTATTTATTGGCATCCGTTCATAACGTGGAAACTCTTATTTAACCCTACACTTGGGTGTTGGTACAACGACCCTTTCACAGTTTTTCACAATGTTCAGACTATACAGAGCATCACTTCCAGGGGACGTCATAATATTGACACAATGATTTAAAGGTTTCGTGTCATAATTTTTTATGACAAAATATTTATGTTGGCTATCTACTACCAAGCACAAATCTCCACTTTTCGTATTTGGGGCTTGAGACCGATAATGATAACATTGCAGAGAATTTTATGAGTAAATGAATTATACCTATTATTTTTTTAATCAAAACAAGGCTTAAATAATTTATTTTTAATTCTTCATCATGATCTGCATAAATCCTATAAATCAAATACCCTTATCATTGTTGAATATATTTTGTGAATTTTCTTCAATCCTCAGAAACATCCTTTTTGATTCGCTGAGAATAATACCCAAGTATATTTACAGAAATCATCTATAATTATGAATTCCTAATTTTTACCACCTAGGTTAGAAGTGTTAATATGAACAAGCAGATCCATGTGTAATAACTCTAAAGATCTAGAGGTAAAAATAATATCTTTATTTCTAAAAGAATGTCCAACATCCTTACTATTATTACACACGTAATAATTTAAGTGCAACTTAGGTAGTCCATAGTTGAAAAATTTTATCAAGTGCCTGCATGTTAATTTAACATAGCAATGTAAGAGAACTAAATATTGTTTGTTGTATTTTTAAAATAAATTAAAATTACATTTATGCCACTTCAACTTTCTAAATTAGTCAAATATAGTGTTTATATTTATATCCTACGAGTAAAATAGTGTCATTATCTTTAATACCACAATAAGAAGCATGAAATGTTACATGTAATTCTTCATTACATAATTGATTAAAAGATAATTATGCTTTTAACAATATACTTGAATACATTAATCTAATGTTAATTTAGTTCTTATAGATTGATCTAATGCTAATTATTTGTTTTGTATTATTCCCATATATTATATACCCTCCATTTTGTTTTACCGAATTTTTTTTTCTCCCATCGTTTATCTTTAACATTCATTTTTCTAGTATCACATACTTTTATTAATTTTAATTTTAAGCCATTCCCCTTGTGAGTCAGAGATTGATTCTTTCGCAGCCATGATATACAGATTTACTTCATTCAAAATTATGTAAATGGACTCATCAGAGTTGTTAGGATTTGCCNGTTTTAATTTTAAGCCATTCCTCTTGTGAGTCAGAGATTGATTCTTATGCAGCCATGATATACAGATTTACTTCATTCAAAATTATGTAAATGGACTCATCAGAGTTGTTAGGATTTGCCTACAAAGCCTTCTCTTTTGTGATGCCTCTTTTTCTTTTTTCTCTTTTTTTTTTTCATCTTATTCTTCTTAAGATCACTAGCAATATTTGGACTACCCACTTTTACGTGTCTAGGTTTCTTTTAGTGGTAGAATATAATTTCTTCAAATACAAATTTTTTTTTGTATGAAATATATAATCTTTACTTTTTTCATATATTATTTTCTTTAAATTTTCTTGAAAGCCATGTCACCACATAGTATTAGCATTATAATTTGAGTTGATAGCATCAACAATATTATTTGCTTACAAGGCAATAGTCCGTTTTTCTATTTTTAGTGTCATTATTTTTAGTCTCTTTAAGTTGTGCAAGGGCCGCTACACCGGCGCCCGGGTGTAGTGTTAAATAAGCAAGGGTTCCCACATTACGGACGAANGTATGAAATATATAATCTTTACTTTTTTCATATATTGTTTTTTCCTTAAATTTTCTTGAAAGCATTGTCACCACATAGTATTAGCATTATAATTTGAGTTGATAGCATCAACAATATTATTTGCTTACAAGGCAACAGTCCGTTTTCCTATTTTTAGTGTCATTATTTTTAGTCTCTTTAAGTTGATACCCGTTCATATGCTATCGAANCCCTTATTGTGGAGCATAAATAGTTACGAAATTAAGAATATTATATCAATAACAAGCTTTATAGCTATAATTCTTTCTAAAATTTTATTAATTTTTGCAATATTATCTTTCAATTTCTTATCTATAATTACACCTATATCATTTTAGTATGATTCCACTTGAATATCAAAGTTTAAAACTTAAAATATCAATCTCTTTAGTTTTTTCTTTAACCCATTTATTTTCTTTCTATGAACCATAAT
>JXCR01146509.1:283104-300079 GCA_002079205.1 Phalaenopsis hybrid cultivar
CAAACGACCCGCAGAAAGTCTAAAAGAACAATCGGTGACGCTAAAAATACTGCTTTTAATGATCTTTATAATAGATTAGATATGAAGGAGGGTGAAAAATATATGTACAAACTAGCCAAACAAAGAGAAAAGAAAAGTAAAGATTTAACTCAAGTAAAGTGTATTAAANTTAGAAAAAAATATTCAACATAGGTGGGTGAGTTACTTTGATAAACTTTTTAATGAAGTTTCTGAAAATTCGATCGACCTTAATGATTTTAATATCGTGAATAATAATAAAACGTATCATTTCTANCTTAAATAATTTATTTTTAATTCTTCATCATGATCTGCCTAAATCCTATAAATCAAATACCCTTATCCTTGTTGAATACATTTTGTGAATTTTCTTCAATCCTCAGAAACATTCTTTTTGATTTGCTGAGAATAATACCCAAGTATATTTACAGAAATCATCTATAATTATGAATTCCTAATTTTTACCACCTAGGTTAGAAGTGCTAATATGAACAAGCAGATCCATGTGTAATAACTCTAAAGATCTAGAGGTAAAAATAATATCTTTACTTCTAAAAGAATGTCTAGCATCCTTATTAATATTACACACGTAATAATTTAAGTGCAACTTAGGTAATCCATCAGTTGAAAAATTTTATCAAGTGCCTGCATGTTAATTTGACATAGCAATGTAAGCGATAACTAAATATTGTTTGTTGTATTTTTAAAACAAATTAAAATTACATTTATGTCACTTCAACTTTCTAAATTAGTCAAATATAGTGTTTATATTTATATCCTACGAGTAAAATAGTGTCATTATCTTTAATACCACAATAAGAAGCATGAAATGTTATATGTAATTCTTCATTACATAATTGATTAAAAAATAATTACGCTTTTAACAATCTACTTGAATACATTAATCTAATGTTAATTTAGCTCTTATAGATTGATCTAATGCTAATTATTTGTTTTGTATTATTCCCATATAATATATACCCTCCATTTTGTTCTACTGAATTTTGTTATTCTCCCATCGTTTATCTTTAACATTCATTTTTCTAGTATCACATGCTTTTATTAGTTTTAATTTTAAGCCATTCCTCTTGTGAGTCAGAGATTGATTCTTATGCAGCCATGATATACAGATTTACTTCATTCAAAATTATGTAAATGGAC
The DNA here is from genome assembly GCA_002079205.1 of Phalaenopsis hybrid cultivar. Lineage (NCBI taxonomy): Eukaryota > Viridiplantae > Streptophyta > Magnoliopsida > Asparagales > Orchidaceae > Phalaenopsis > Phalaenopsis hybrid cultivar. The sequence continues at coordinate 284,284 of JXCR01146509.1, forward strand.
TCATCAGAGTTGTTAGGATTTGCCTACAAAGCCTTCTCTTTTGTGATGCCTCTTTTTCTTTTTTCTCTTTTTTTTTTTCATCTTATTCTTCTTAAGATCACTAGCAATATTTGGACTACCCACTTTTACGTGTCTAGGTTTCTTTTAGTGGTAGAATATAATTTCTTCACATACAAATTTTTTTTTTGTATGAAATATATAATCTTTACTTTTTTCATATATTGTTTTTTCCTTAAATTTTCTTGAAAGCATTGTCACCACATAGTATTAGCATTATAATTTGAGTTGATAGCATCAACAATATTATTTGCTTACAAGGCAATAGTCCGTTTTCCTATTTTTAGTGTCATTATTTTTAGTCTCTTTAAGTTGATACCCGTTCATATGCTATCGAAGAGCTAAGAAGCTAATTAATGTTGTATGAAGTTAAATCTTCAGCTTGACCAATTGTAGTTACCTTTGTATCTCATTTTTCATGAAGACATCTTAGGATTTTATAAACTAATTCTTAAATTTTATGTGCTTTTTTAAGATAATGTAATGTGTTAATAGTTTTCATAAACCTAATATATTATAAAAATGGATTCATTAGTTGACATGCATAACTCATGCATTAATCTTTTTATATATGTTTATTTTGCCTGATTCCTTCATAAGTAACAATGAGTCTATCTCAATACTTTTTTTGTTGCTCTTAACATATAGATTTTTATTTAGTCATCAGGTAATAAAGCACAAAACAAAGTGTTACATTATTTATCATTTAATTCATCTAATTTTTTTTTAACAGTGGTCCATTTATAGAAAAACATTTAAATTTAAATATCATCTATTCCAATAGTAGATGTATGATATTGTGAGTTAATTTGTGCCACATACGTGAGTCTTGATTTCGGTCCTGGATCAAGCTTGGATCAATGACAAAACTTTAGCAAGATGGCCTACATACTTTAATATTTCTGCTACTGAGAATCTAATGGTGGAGAACCTGTGCGTGGATGTGCCTGGAGGTTGGAGACCATGTCGCAATGTTTCGATAATGACCTGTTAAAGCAGGTGATGCTAATTAACCCCGCTCAAGATGCCCAGGAGGAAGCTTCAGCCGAACTTTACTGGGAGAATATGGGGCTTTATTTTCGATAAAGGATTTAGACTTCAGGTGGCTTGGAAACTTGGGGTTGCACCCAAGGGATAAATTGTTTTGGTGGTGACTCCTCCACGATGCCATACCAACCAACATCTGGTTGGGTAGAAGGGGTCTCAGTCTGGAGGTAAATTGCCCTTGGGACTGCTAGTTGGAAGAAAACAGAGATCATATTACCGCCAACTGTTTGGTGGTGTGCAAGGTGCTACAGTTTTTAAGTTAGTGGTTTTTCTTATGCCGACCTTCAACTCGTTTAAGGAAGCCGTCAAGCAATTTGCTATCATTAATGAAAAGCGGAGTCCGGTGGGCCATCACTTGCAACATTGGGACAATGGCTTTGTGCAGCTCTAGGCTATTCTATCTATCCGCAATATCTTCCAGCCTCGGATTTTCAAGACCAAAGGTATTATTGTGTAGGGTGATAACATTAAGGTCATCAATCACATAAGGAGATCGACGGATCATGGAAGCTGGAAGGACAACTTCGATCAATGCCGCATTTTTTCCTTTCTTATTTTCTTCATACAAGTAATTTTTCATTTTATACCTCACAAGCTCAATAGAGCTAACCATTTGTGTGCCGAAAGGGCTCTTATTCATCTTTTTTCTTTTGACTCGGTTCCGGAATCCTAGGAGATTTTTGCCATCCTCCGAGATGATAGGGCCTCTTTTGCACAAACCTGAGGACTTATTTTTTGTACTTTTTGGTACTCCTTTTTTAAGTTTAATGCAATATGCACACCTTTCGGATGCAAATGGGTGTTCAATGCTGAGTACAAGACAGATGGGTGCATTGAGAGGTTCAAGGCGAGTTTGGTGGCCAAAGATTTCCCTCAGTTATATGGGATAAATCATCTATAGACTTTTGCTCCACTGGTCAAATTAAACATAGTAAGTGTTCTTCTTTCCTTGGCAGTGAATAAAGAGTGAGAACTATATTAACTTGGTATCAATAATGCATTTTTGAATGAAGATCTTAAGGAAGAAATGTATGGAGATCCCACCAGAACTAGATGATGACTTAGATAAACATCATGTTTGTAAACTAAGAAAATCACTTTATGATCTCAAACAATCTCCATGGGCTTGCTTTGACAAGTTTGTCAAGACTATAAAATCTAATGGATACATCTAATGCCAAGCTGATCATACATTGCTCACAAAACATATACAGGGAGGTAAGAAAGTTGTACTCACTGTCTATGTGGATAATATGATCTTGACAGATGACGACAAAGAGGTTGTGAAGCTTAAGGTGGTTCTTGCTTCTGAATTTGAAATTATGGATGTCGAAGCTATGAGATACTTTCTAGGCATGGAAGTGGCCAAGTTCAAGATAGATATTATGATATCCCAAAGAAAGTACATCCTAGACCTATTAAATGAAAGAAGAATGTTGTGGTGCAAACCTACTAAGACTCCTATGAATTTCAACGGAAAAATTATAGCTAGGGACGTAAAAGACACTAGTGGAAAAAGATAGATACTAGAGATTTGTGAGAAAGTTTATCTAGTTGTCATACATTTCTCTATTGGTATAGTAAGTCATCACATGAACAATCGAAATGGAAAAAATTGTAGGTGGTTTACAGAATTTTGATGTTTCTTAAAAAGGCTCCTAGTAGTGGGTAATTGTTTAAGAAATCTGACAACAAAGAGGTAGATGTGTATACTAATGCTAGCTAGGCAGGAAAACTCACAGACAAAAGATCATTCTCTGGGTTATTCTTATGTCTTCGGGAAAATCTTGTCTATGGAAGTGCAAGAAGCAAACAGTGGTCTTTAGAAGTAGTGCATAATCTGAGTATCAGACACTTGTGTTAGGAATTTATGAAGGAATGTGGATTTAAGGTGTACTAAATGAGTTGGGATACTATATAATCAATCCCATAAAGATGTTTTGTGACAACCAAACTGCCATTTAGTATTGCAAAGAATCTTATGCATCATGACAGGACCAAACACATTGAGATTGATAGATATTTTTTTCTCTAAAAAGATCAATGGAGGGATTATTCACTTAATCTACATTCCAACTCATCTTCAAGTTGCTGATGTCTTTACTAAATCTTTACCTCCAGGCAGCTTCACTGATTTGAATACCAAGTTGGGTCTTTACAATTACAACATCTATGACCCAGTTTGAGAGGGAGTGAGAATTATGAGTTTCCCATTTTAAATTTATTCTCATTTAGTCCTTTCTTATTAAGTTATATTTCTTTTGTTGTTTGTTGTGTCTTTGGTATGTTGTACTTTGATCATTAAAGAATAAGAGAATTCATTATTAAGTTAGACTTTTTTTTATTCATTATATGAGTAGAGTTGTACTTTGATCATTAAAGAATAAGAGAATTCTTACTCTCACGTTTTCCTTCACTTATCAATCCAGAAGCCCTGGCAATTTGATCTGTTAAACTTGTATTTTGTATTTACTTTTTTTCTTAAACCTTTTTCTTATTTAAAAGTATTTTGTTCTTTAGGTTTTGGACTATTAATGAATGAAGTAGAAGAAGATCAACCTTCAAAACTAATTGGAGATGATAAGCTCATGCTGGAAAACACTAAGGGAGGTCTACCTAGTTTTAAAATTGCATCAAGCTCTGACTACAGTTTAGAACGGTAACTGCCAAATTTTAAATTTTTTGGGTACTTTTTACATTTCTGTCACTTATATTTGACCTTTGAGTATTTGCATATCAATTATCAAGCTGTTTAGAATGGAGCTGGTTTTGCATTCCAATCTTCTTTTTCATTTTTTAACTTTTAATATTTTTGAGAATCTAGTAGTGTTTGTAATGTAGGCAGTAATCTATCTATTTGATAAGAGTATATTTTTTGAAAAATAAGAGTCAATGAAACATGGCGAAGAAGAAGAGAAGTCTCGATGTTTGTAAAGAGGATATCAGCATATAAAAATTGTGCAATATTGATTATTCTTTTTTTCAAAATTATGTGTTTCAGGAATTCCATGTATGAAAATATGTTTGGTTCTATGATCAAATTCATGGATAGTAGTCGTCTTGATTATCATAATCATAACCAATACCCTTATGCCACCTATTTTGATGCGAGTTTTATGAATAATCATTCTCCATTTTGTCACATGGGCTATGGATAATATTGAAAAAAAGAATTACAATGATTTCTCGAAGGAAATTATGGTGCAATGTAGTGGGATATTTTTCTTTTTTATTAAAACAAAAATTGAATTTGTTGAAATGGAACATTTGTCCAGGAAAAAAAGAAGATGCATTTGAATGAAGAAATAAGAATGTCGTCAGTGGACCTGAGGTGCTATAAAATTAATAAAAATAAATCTAATTGGTATCTTATGTAAATTAGATATAAGCACCTCTGCGGTATCTCACATAGCTTTACCTGCACAGTATATTTGAATGTATAAAAAGCAGGCTTAGCCTCGTATCTGGTATTAGCCTGGTCTTTTAGTTCTACATGCAAAAATCCAATATATAGGTGCCAAGCTCAAACTATATTAACATTTTTATGTGTCTGAATTGTTTCACAGATTTCAGCCTCCTGTCATTCCGCCTGACTTTGAGCCTTATCACAAGTTTGCATCTCCTCTTGAAACTATTGAAAAGTTTTTGGAGCCACCTCCTCCAGAAGTCCCTACACCAGAAGATGACAATTCAAGATTATTGATTGATGGGTTTGCAAATCTGGTTGCTCGCTGTGGCAAACTATTTGAAGATCTTTCCAAAGAAAAAAATAGATCGAATCCAATGTTTTCATTTCTTAATGGCGGGAGTGGTTATGATTACTATGCAAGGAAATTGTGGGAGGCAAAGCGTAGGCTGGCGGATCAGGAAAAACAAGCAGGTGTGGAATATGTTGTATCCGTACAGATGTCTGCTGACAACCGTGGAAAAGTACTGGGTGAAAGACCACTAGAAAGGAGTTCAAATGAGTCTTTAAAATCTGCAACCCGGACTGCAGTTGTCCACTTTCAATCCAACCTCTCTGATACATTCACAAAATCTTCAGCACTTGTGAGTATCTTGGGTTTGATATGGTTTAAAATGCAATTCTCCTGTTCTCTTTTTTAGTTACATGTTTAGTTCACTTTATGTGCTAGTTTAAATTTGAAAAATTATTGCATAACTTTCACAGGTTGGATCATCAGAATGTGCTAAGACTTTCAAAGAGGATCCTGCAAAACAAGAGAGGTTTGAGCTATTTCTTAAAGAAAAGTACCAAGGAGGCCTTCGTTCAACATCTTATAGTGGCAGTGATAAGTTCTCAGAAGTGGAGCGAGCTCGTGAGAGATTGGATTTTGAGGCTGCAGCTGAGGCATTAACAAAAGAAAAACCGAACACTGAAGATTGTCTGCAAACCAACCGGCAGTCTATTGATTTTTCCAAAACTGGAGATGAACATTTTATATCATTAGGTGGACTGGTATGAAATACATCTCATCTTGCTCACCTAAAATGCTGATATTGTATTCATCAACCATTAACCTTATGCTAATTACTTAGGTTGGCTTTATGAATCCTCCATTTATTTCTCTTGAGTGATAGTAAAGTATATTATTTCTCTAAATTAAACATATTTTGATGGTTTCTGGCATGTTAAATAAGGCACATCAATGTTCTCAAGATGAAGAGATGCTGACAAATAACATTTTACCCAAGAGGGAAGAATTCCAGTGGCGTCCTTCACTCCTATTGTGCAAGCGCTTTGATATTGTTGATCCATTCATGGGCAAGGTACTTTATGGAACTTACTTTCTTTGGGCATCTTACTTGCTTTAGGTGATTAGAATTTTCAGGTTGAAGTGAGCTTTCCTTGTTTTTATGGATGGAATGGAACTTGAGTTGAGAGGGAATCTTGTGTATGTGATGTATCAGTGAATGTTTAATTGTCCTATTTGCCTTGTCGGCATTTGTTTTGCGCAACTTATTATTCTTACTAACGGATTAACTAATCATCATTCTTGAATTTTTAGTATTTAATTGTGTTTTGATTTGAGTGCGGCTTTCAGTACCATTTTATATGTCTGTTATAAGGCAAATTTTTTCGTTTTGCTCTACAACTCTTACAACATCTTTTTGATACAAATACTTATGGGCCGTTTGAGATCAATATTAGTTTTTGTTTTTACTTAAATTGAATCATGTTTGATATGCTATAATATAGTGAGTTGTTTTTAAAAGCACTTGAAACAAATGTTAGATGTTTTGAGTGTTTTTAGTAGTAAGATAATTTGTTTTAAAAATAAAAATAAAAATATGTGACAAATATACTAAACAAACTTGCTTTTAAAATAAAAACAATAGCAAAAACAGAAAACAAAAAATAAAAGCGATCCCAAACAAGCCCTTAGAAATTGAGAAAAATGTTTTGGAATTTTTATGGGGTGAAAGTAGATGCATATGCTTTATGTATTTTCATTTTGTGACTGGCTAGTGCGCGCCCCCTGATCTTTAGGTTTAGATGAAAGTATAGATCAAGATATTGCTATTTTATTTCCTAAATTATCTCTGGAATCATAGATATTGTATGCGTCATAATCATTACAGTACAAATTTTATTCTTGTCATCATGTTTTAAGGGCTATACACGTTCCCAAAAGATTCCTTCATGTTTTCTCCATATGGAGCCTTGAAATTTAATCATCCTTTGTCATAGCTTCCGTAAAGAATTGATAGATTTAAAAATTATTAAGCCTTTTTGGTTCAAATTCTTGTGTCTTGTCTTTGCACTGCCTTTGAAATTGTTGTCATGCTTCAGGCTTTCCTCATATGATCTTTTTTTTCACATTTAGCCACCTCCGGCACCTAGGCCAAGAAGCAAAATGGATGCTCTAGTATTCATGACAGACTCCATTGTGGAAGCTAAGAATGAAGGAATTAGCTCTGCAAATAGCAATTCTTCTTTTGTTGCAGCGAATAAAGAATCTTTGGCTTCTGCCCCAGTAGAAAGACAGGAAGAACATGAACTAATGGCACAGCAACGTGATACTGATCTGAGCACAAGTGTGCAGAGGCCTGTTGATCTGTACAAGGTACTTAGTCTTCGCATACTAAGAGATTAATTGTTGAGTTATCTTGCATTTCAATTCCAATTTTCATTTTCTTGTAATGTTCTTTAATCAGGCCATATTTTCTGATGATTCGGATGATGAAGATGATTTAGGTTTCAACTCAATGGTTGAAATGGAGAAGAGGTCTGAAGGGGCAAACACAACTTTGAATCGCATTATTGCAGGAGATTTCCTTGAGTCCTTAGGTAAGGAGCTGGGATTGGAGGTTCCAACAGGTCCTTCGCTCTTGGACAAAGCAAATTCCGCCTGTTTAACCTTACCAAGAAAGAGCAATCTCACTCCAGCTTTTGAAGCATCAACTTCTGTCATGAATAACATGGAAGTTAGAATTCATGAATCTCGGATACCTGAAACTACAGGAATCAATGCAGGTCCAAACAAATCATGGAAATCCAAAGACACTGAGTCTGTCTATTATGAAGACAGAAGGCATAATGATTCTTGCTCTTGGAAGGAAAATATGATCACTATTTCCAAAACTGGAGCTGATGGCGCTCTTTCTAGTCATGAAGAAAAAAAAGAACAAAATAGGAAACATCGGAGCAGGTCACAACGTCAACAGAGTAGTTCAGATTCTGCTTCTTCAAATAGTCGCGGATATCATAATCGTCCCAGATCAGAAAAGAAGACTTCATTAAAGAGAAAACATACAAGGCATGCAAGAAACTACAAGCACAAAAGCAGCAGATCTCGAGGTAGATATTCTGATGATAAAAGTGATTCTGATCTCTCAGATATTGGAAGAAGGGATCGTAAATCAAGAGATCGGAGAGGACACACTGATCATTCAAAATCTGATGGTGGCAGCAAGCACCATTGATCGTTTATTGAGGTTTGAATTCTAATTTAAGCATTTGAGAATGCATATTTGAATGCCTCCTTAACATAAAATTTTGTATTTAGTATCTGTCATAGGATGAATCCCTATTAGATATATGTCTTTATTTTCTTAAATTTTCAATGTTTCTAGAGTTTAGGGTGTATTATCCTGCTAGTTTATGAAATGATGGGTTATTGTCATGAATTGTGATTTTGATCGGATTGTGCATCTTATTAAATGAACATACATTTTTCTTTGAGCATGGGGTGTCAATTAGCCATTCTTTAAAGCATAGGTTAGATCGTTTTAGCAAATGCTCAAGTTAGTTTTGTTGCTTATTGTAAATATGATTAAGAAGTTGAATCCTGGTGTAGATCAGATCTGACTATGCGGTCACAAAATTTTTTGAACTGGATTCTGATTTGCTTCTTGATCATGGATGTGGAATTATGGGAGATTTCATTGGGCCGCCATTTAGTCAAGCTGCGATGTCGAAGGAGGCAAAGCAATCTTTTTACTATGTGAGTATAGAGCACAGAGAGAAAATGATAGAGAAAGGTAAAGCACTACAGGCCTATAAAAAAGAGTGTATACTAGGAAGGAGAGATGACAATGGCAAAAGATAGTTGCAACTCATGCAAGTAACCCTTAAAACAATATCCTGAAGTCATTGTATCATGAAGAAATATTGTCAGTGTAGGTGGGATTCCGGTTGAAAAGGGTGATTAATATTACCTATCATGTTGATTTCACTTTCATTAAGTTTTTTAAGGGCTTATTTGGCTATTGTTGGTATAGCTAAAATCTTTGCTAAAAAGTGATGATTGACCTACTATTGTTTGAAGGGTAAAATTGATACCCTAATTTTTAGAGAGAAGTTTGTCATTTTCACAAACATTTTTTTTACCATCATGTGACCTAAAACATTGTTCTAATAAATTTTTGTATGATCTTATAATCTTGTCCTAATTAAAATGACCTCTAGAAATCATCAATATGATACCACTAAAGTAATTAATCATTTTGAGGTTAATTAATTTAAATATTTTCCGGACCATGATCATCATCAAAGGTGGATGATTCTAGTTTTATTGTCCTAATAGGATTATCAGAATCTTCATCATTCATGTCATAATTTTCATCCTAATACTGTTATTAATCTTCATCATTCATGCCATAATTTATTAATTTAAAATGATCTCAATCTATTAAAAATTAAATGAAAATATGACACTCAATAGGATGCAATTGAGAAATATGATTCATGCAGCCGACCTCACTTAGTGAGATAAATGCTTGTTGTTGTTGTTGGTATTGTATCATTATGAACTTGTGCTTTCTTATTATGGCCATTTTCCTTGGGATTTTATTGAGTTTCATTTTCGTAGTTTATTATTTATAGTAGGGATATAAGGTTGTGCTTGTGACATAATATTCATTTTGTTCGCTATAGACTCCATTTTTGGTGAGCGTAGTTATCTTAATAAACTTGTGCATTAAATCTAGAGGCCAGTTCATCTATATTTTTCATTAGACCGGATGGATCCATTGATGTACTTTTGGGTGGCGTTTATAGAAAATTTATCGTGAGGCCTCTAATTATGCTTTATCAAAATAAAAAATTGTTTGAAACTCATTTTTATTAATAATGATAATGATACATAAAATAGTAGATTTAAAAAAAAATCAAGCAAATCTAATTCATGCTATTATGTCTTAATGAATTGGAAAAGTAATTTTGTTAGTGGAGCACATTTCTTACAATTCATGTAACTTTCAAATTGTTGATTAAGGAAATAACCAAGCAACTCTAATTCAAGTTATTATGCCTTGAACTACATTTGTTGGAAGAATAATATTTTAGTGGATCATACTGTCACACCCCAGTGGTCAACTGAGGTGTGACAGAGCCTGACAATTTGGTTAGACTAACTCTCACCAGCACTCGTCATGACTTTTATAATCAGGACCCTGTGAGTGATGAATTAGTCTAACTGGATCGCTGCACATACGTGATACATAACATTTCAATTACATATTTAGAAGCATGAAAATTAAATTATCTGTAGTGTAACATACAAGTTGTAAGCAGGTAATCATAAGTATAAACATCTTCATTCATTTTGTAGAGGTTATATCATATGACTATCACTTATTTAATGTATAGGGTTCAACTAGTTTCATGTTCTTTCATCATGGGTCGTCACCCTGCCCTAAAAATCATATAAATTATCGATAAAGATTGAACTTCCCCCAATATAACAATTACTGAGAGCCACCTTGATACTCGTGGTTCCCTAAAGTTCTGTCACCGCCTAATTCCAACGGTTCTCAGAGCTTCGTCCACGCATAAATACTTCCCTACATAATTACTTGCAAGCACATATGTAATAATTTCTCTTAAAATCCATTATGATATTTCTTAAAGCATAATACATGTAGCAACGTTCATCAGACATTTCATAAAGCATAATTCCTACAATCAGGTATTTCATATCTCATAAGCATAAATCATAACAGAATGAATACTTGCAAACAATCAACGTTATATGCATAATCATCTGGATTATAAAATAACATTGAATCACGTGTAGCATAATGAAAATAAACTTGCATCATAAATTAATTGCAGGTATTCATCTACAATCTACCGGGACTTTAAATGCATCAGTGTCAAACTAGAAATCATATGAAACCTACAGAAGAGTTTTTTTCTTAGTTTAGCAAAAGATTATCTCTCCTGATTTGATGGTGCAATCTTACAATGAGTCTATACGCTCGCCTTAAGCTCGCCGCCTCGTATACACAACTTGGGGAATGTAAACATCATAGGAATTCATAAAATTCGGGTTCATAACATGATTTAACCCAAAACATAACTCATTCGCTCGAAACGTACCTCAAATAGTCTTTTCGACATAAATCGTTCTTTTGAAACTGGATAATCTTCTTCTTATCTCCTTCAACTTAGCTTCCCCTTCGCGAAACTCGTGCTAAAATTCTTTTGGAAGCTTGCAAAACAATTATTACACTTACGACACAAAATCTGCACCTCCAACGACTGCCGAGAACGAGAAATACACAAAAAACAAGGCAAATGTCAAAAGCGAATGGTGATGAATGAAATGAAAGCTTCAAATGTCATAAAAGAGGATTCACATTTATAAAAATTGTCTTAGATCCCTAAATCCTGAGTTGCAGCACTTGTTTGCCTGCCTGTATCGCGCGACTGCTACAATAGGGTCGCGGTTTTCTTTACGCGGGAGTTCCAGGCGGCGTGATCGAACATGGAGAGGGAGATTGAGAGAGAGGAAGTAGGAATTGGGAGAGAAAAAGGAAAATGCGAAGCTCTGGAGGGTTCTCTTTGACTGAATGAAGGAAATAAAAGGTGTAAGTCGGTTGGCTACAGTGCTGAGGATTAAAGAGAATTAATTAGAGATAATTAAGGTTTATTAAGTTAAATAAACATATAACTTTTAAATTTCATATCTCCCAGTTCATTCACAATTAACCTATGATGCTTTATATCGATTGCATTGATTTTATGCGCAGAATTTAATGAAATTATTTTGATCAAATTCCGGGAGATGAAAATTTTTGGGTTACTTAAGAAATTGTGCCGAACTTAATTTCTTGAAATTTGGGCGGTACACACACTTCCTAGATTTCACTAGCACTCATTATTGATGGGGTTTTTTGCATACAAGTTATTGACTTGGCTTTCTAAGTGGCGCTCATTTGTTAAATATAGAGCATTAGTTCATAGATTTTCCAAATAATATGATGAAATTCTAGAATTTAATCTTGGAATAATATACAAAAATGAAAATTTTAGAACTAGTATCTTTGGTTACCATGCCACCAACTTTAGGGAATTGGCCGCCAAGTTAATAACTTGGGGAAAAAAATTTATTTATTTCAAATGAAGCCAAAAAAATAAAAAATAATTCCTACATGAAATAAGTCTGCTTATTAAATACATCACAATTCAAACATTTCAATGGGGTAGCAGCTTCCAATGTGGAGACCTAATGGTTTTAAAATGAGTTTATGTGCTAACAAAAAGGTAATATGTAAATTTTATTATATAATTGACCAATCCAACATTGAATGGGTTATATACTAAATCAAGCCTGTATAAAACATCATGAATGCACTTCACATTTTCAATTTTGGTTTCCAGTATCGTCATTCCTTTGCCTTCGATACCATTTTTTTTATTGGCTAGATGCACTTGCAGCTTGGTTGATATTCATGAGGATTCTAGTTCTTTTAATCATGGTATATTGTTGATGTATTCTCTTTTTATAAATCAAACATCATGACATTTATCATGTTCATTCATAGAAGTGAAGAGCAAATTAGCTCTTTCCTTTATTGCAAAGCTTTGTCCAACAAATTCTTTAAATATGATATTTCTTAATTATTTTTTCGTTAGTTAAGTGATTACCTCCATTTTTTTCACCATGATTATTGTACATTTAACTTACCCGTTCTCTGCTCACCAATTTGTGCGTTGTTGTTTTAGCTTTTTCATCTTTAGTTGAAAAACTTTTTTAATGCTCTTTTCTCATAATTTGTTATTCTTTGCTCTTGTGCCTTCAAAGAAGCCGTTAACTCATTTTGGAAATCAGTCTTATAGGCTTTACTCCTCAATTATCATAACAACATATTAAGACTTGGGTGATAAACTTTTTAAGATCTTTTGAATAATGATTTTATCTGATGTGTGTTCATCCAGTGCTTTTAGAGAAATATTCTTGCAAAGAGTGTCATTTTTTTGTGTAAAAGTACCTTGATATCAAGATAAAGACTCTGAAATTTAATGTTGACATTATTGATTTCTTGATACTCATTCTTCATGATTATACATACTTCACTGATTTCGTTGTTGTTGCAATTCTTGGGAAGATGGATTTATGTACAGGTCAGTCAATTGACAACAATATAACTAAATAATTTGCTGGAACTAATTTTTTTCATGTATAATACTAATGCTGAAAGAAATGGCCAAGTAATATGTGTACAAATAGAGAAAGAGAAAACCTATATTGAAAATGATGCAAGATGATTGCATGAAAATAATTCAATTTCCATGGAACGCCTTAGGAATGGCTATGACTCCTAAATATTATTAAACAAAAACAAATTATTTTGATTCAAATTCAGTTAGGGTGAGTTGGGTGATTTAAGAAAATGTATTTAAATGACACTTTAAGATATTATTGAATAGAAACAGATTGTTTTGATTCAAATTTAGTCAAGTACAATGTCTTGACAAAGAATAATTTCGTGCAAAACTTAAAGCGTGAGAATTAAACACAATCCTAAGTGCAGAAAAATAAACAAGACAGAAAGAGCAGGCACAAATAATGTTCTATATGGTTAGACATAAAAACCAATCCTAAGGCCTGCTTCTATTCATGGCCAACCGCTAGATTACGAAATCACTATCAATATAATAAGTTTTTAACTTGTAAACTTCTTTTACTTGGTGAGTGCCAACTCACGCAGTCTTATTATTGGATGAGTATCAACCCTCATATTTTTTTCACTTGGCAAGTAGTAAACCAACTATATTACTATATAACACTACAAACTATTCAAAAAGCTTAAAGAAAAAGAAAAATATAAATTTTGACCGTTACAAAATTCTTAAATATTAGCTTGCACCACAATTATCTAATGAATGTGATTTTATAATTATCTAAAGTCAACCATTCATAAACAAGTATATTACAAGTAATTTTGAATTAAAAAAAATGAAATTTTAGATCAAAATGATATTAAGATATTTGTCAACGCAATTTTTTAGCAAAATTAAAAATTACAATGAGGATGTAAGTCAAAGTAGAATGGATTTTTTAAGCAACTCAATATAAAATTATGGTTTAACAACATGAAAAGTTAGATTAAACGAGGTAAGATTTCTAACCACTACCATATAAAATTATGAATTAAATTATCATGACAAACTTAAATTATAAGGAAATATGATTTCTAGCTCACACAATATAATATTTTGATGCAAGCTAACTTGAAAGTTTAAAACAATCAACAACAACAACAACAACAACAAAGCCTTAATCCTACTACGTGGGGTCGGCTACATGAATCATTTTTCTCCATTGCGTCCTATTTAGTGTCATATTTTTCAGTTCTAATAAATTAAGATCATTTTTTATACAATATGATATGAAAATTTCAATCACAATAAGTAATTTTACTATAAAATACCATGAAAAGAAATTAAGTCCGAGTATATTTGTCGCAAGTAGAAATATGAATCAAAGAGAAAATGACTTGTTTATGCATTTATGAAATGATTGCTCCAAACTAATATTTTCTTCCCATCAAAATGCTTTGGAAAATTTGAAAAGAGAGTTTCACCCAAAGAGAACTTGAAATTTTTATGGAGAATACAAAGATTTCTCAGTTTTTCTTTTGGAGAAAAAAGAAAACCTTTTTAGAGAGATTTTCCCCAAGAGTTTTTAGAAGAAAGGACTGACCTTAATAATAGATTAGAATGAGAACATATGTAGGAATATTCTCTCAATGTTTTTATTTAAGTTAATTTTTCTCTCAAATTTATTTAGAATCTATTGAAATAATTAAAAAAAAAAAGGAAATTTGGATTATGAAAGATGTTAAATATGATTTTAGAAATTTTTAAATTTTAAAATCCAATCAAAATGTATTATTTGGAAATAATTTGCACGAGTTAATTATTTGGAATATTATTTAATTGATATAAAATTATAAATATAAATATTAAAATATATTTGAATTATGAAGAGATTTTGGGCCCATTAGAATAAAATTTTAAATATAAACTGAAGCAACATTGACACCATGGATTTCAGCCAAGAGTAGTTTTGGAAAGATTTGACGCATTGTAGTTGACTGCCATAATAAATAATTTTTTATATGAAAAATATCATGGCACGCACATATTGTTAGCTTGGCATTGAAGTCATGATCTAATGAAGTTATGCTTATGGATAATTAACTTGATAAGTAACTAATGAAGCATTATGCATTATCCAATCACATGATGAATGAAACAATGATACATATAAATTAATATACATATATAATTATTAAATATTAATCATATGAATATGCATAAAATATTCAAGACCTAATAAAACATTTTCTTAAATTAATACTAATCAGTTTATGGGATAAGATTATCACATTAAGAAGAAGGTGAAGTCTGTGAAGTATTATGGTTATGCATCCAACTTTGAAATGATATTGCATAAAAATATGAAATTGTTGCAAAAAATTAATATATGTATATGATACATTATAAATTATTTTTTAATATAATATTTTTAAGATTGACCAAACAAAAACACATTTTTCAAGCTTTATTTCATGATCTACCTGAAATATTTGTGTACTTTAAATTTTTAAACAAAATTTTAGTGCATCTAATCTTATATTTGTTATCAACATTATTCAATAGTGAGTTATGGAGCTACCTATGCTGGCAATAGATATATGAAGATGCAAAGTCATCTTGTATCATATTTTTTAATTATATTCATTTTATAATCTTGTTATACTCTCCCTAACTAAATTACTTTATCAATGGGTGTCATTTTAATTTCGGGAGTGAAAATATATAAAGTAGACTAAAATGTAAATAAGCTATTGTGTCGGCCATTAAATTGGGAAAGAGATAAGAGATTTAATAATATATTAATATTAATATATATATATATATATATATATATATATATATATATATATATATATA